>JAIGNY010000154.1:1072500-1187500 GCA_020152595.1 Chiridota heheva
CTAAAGTTTACGTACGTTCCCATTCAGAAATGTTGGTTAATTTTATTCTAAAATACATTCTACATTAGATAAAGAGCAGTCTAGTGTCGCCAAGTAAAACAGTCTCCCAATTATCAATGTCAGATTGTACACCAATGTCAGATTGTAACTTAAACATTAAACTGTTTATTCTGATGCTGGCTACTGTAGTCACGCGTCTGGCTTAGGCTCAAGTATGGAAGTAGCATGTATTGCGACCGCATAAGTAAGTCAGTAAGTCGATCCTAGCAAGAGTTGGCATATCCACATTAGACAAAATCAGTAACTAACATGCATCAATCACGTAGGCCATACATGACACACCTAACGTTTATAGTAGGCTATGTTCATTTAGTTCAACAAAAAAGTTACTCATTTGGAAAATACTGACGGTAAAAATAAAAACTTTCGGCCAATTACGCACATGTGCAAGTCATTGTAAGACTTGCATATTATTACGATGGGGTAAATTCTGTTAATATACGGACGTGATTAATGTTGAAAAATATATTTACCCGCTGTAACAAATGTATGTGTCTGAATAGAAAAATAAGTGTGTTTTAGAGTTGAATAAAGTTAATGCAAGTTGCAATCTTGTTAATAAACAGAAAGTTGGAGATTCTGGAGGTGTAATCGGGTGATTAGTTTGATCTTATTAAGTTAGAGATCAGTGTGTATATTTATGTTTATTTTATGTTTTAATGTTTAAAACGGAAGCCCCTTGTAATGTGGGAATTTATTTTGGTGTACAATTCAATGGTACTGTAAGTAATATTTCATTTTTGCCACTTTTGTGTAGTCACTAGAGCTGTGAACGTTTAGGGTTTTTAGTAAACGTGTACACGCCAAAAAAAGCGAGCGTGTATCGTGTACACGAGTTTAGTAACGTAATTTCAAAATACACCAAAATTGCTCCAAAACTACGGTTAAGTAAAAATCGCGCAACTAGTATGGCAAAAGTACTGGCTGCATTGCGAAATAGACGCTTTGAGTTTTGCTTTCAAAATCGTAAAAGTTTACTCTACGGTACAAATCATCATTTTTATGGAAAATATGCATGGAAATTCAGTTTAGAAAGAACAGATAACTTCCTTTCAATGTCATTTAAACTCAACATCGCGTAACTTGTTTGTCCTTTTCGCTACGGCTTTCAAATTTCTGTGAAAATCTTGCATACTGAGGCCTATGATATACCTCGCCGTAAAACATTTCAAAACTACGCCACCACCACCAGGAAGTTCTGAAATAATAGTCCTCTCGAAAATATGGCCGCCTTCTTTGCGAAGCATGCAGAATTTCAGCTTTGTTAAAACCTTTTTCTGTTTATTTATTATGCAATACTTTTTCTTTCTTGCAAAATTTATTTGACTCATCAGCATGTAAATGTACTGATTGTCACGATTCAAGTGTTTTTTGGTCGATGAAACGGGCCTTGATTGCGTAGGATTTAAAGCCTTATGGCCTAACGTTAGGCCTATTGTTAGTTCCACTGTTTACTGCTGCACATTCGCGGTGCATTTTACAAGTTAGATTACTCAGATTTCGGCGAAATTAAAGTGCATAATATCCCCATTTATTGGTGATTACTGCGCATTTGTGATTCACACATTTAAAAAAGATTATGCTAATCGGGTTTACAGTTTGTAAAAAATCATTGATTGGAGTTTTGTCAGCCGAATGTGTGTGTGATTTGAATCATGAATATTGATTTTCAACGGCAAGACACTAGGCCTATAATGTATGAAAAACGATTACTCGCAATGAAGTATTTAGTAAACGTTTACAAGATTTGCGAGCGTGTAGCGAGTACACGCTAAACGGTCACAGCTCTAGTAGTCACCTGTAAAAATATCGGTAGTTTGAGAATTCCTCAGAAAATGTTAGTTTCTTCAGAGTTCCTTAGAAAATGTTAAAGTTTCTTCAAGAATTCCTGAGAAAAAGTTAGTTTCTTCAGATTTTCTTATGGAAGGTTAGATTTTCCTTACAAAATGTTAGTTTTTCAGAGACACTTAAGACTGAATAAAGACTTATGTTTTCTTAAAAAGTTTACAAAACATTTGATATTTCCTTAAAAGATAACTGTAAAATGTTATATTTTTCCAATATTCTTCAGAGATCCTCAAGAGTCTCTCTCGTAGCACTAGAGATTTAAAATTCTTTAAAATATTTGGGCACTAACGGTTGTATCAAGCATGATTATTTAATTCCGTCTTTATTATTGTGGTCATTTGCATAAATTGGCTACAGTATATGAATTGACCAGACTTTTTTATTTAGTATGCACAGTCAGGGAGTGTTACAGGATGTGACTGCTTATGGACATAGAGAGAGATGCCATGTGGTACATAGAAGTAGGATGTCATTGGGAGGGATACCATGTGGAGCATATGGTGGAATGCCATGTGGGACATCAGGTGGGAAGCCACTGATGCGAGACATACAGTGGGATGACATGGGGGACATAGGGAGAGATGCCATGTGGGACTAGGAGGGATGCCATGTGTGACATAGGGAGGGATGTCATGTGGTACATATGGTTTGATTAATGTGTGACATACATGTAGAATGGGATCCATGTGGGACATAGGGTGGGATGCCATGTGGGTCATAGGGTGGGATGCCATGTGGGACATATGGTGGAATGCCATGTGGGACATATGGTGGAATGCCATGTGGGACATATGGTGGAATGCCATGTGGGACATATGGTGGAATGCCATGTGGGACATATGGTGGAATGCCATGTGGGACATATGGTGGAATGCCATGTGGGACATATGGTGGAATGCCATGTGGGACATATGGTGGAATGCCATGTGGGACATATGGTGGAATGCCATGTGGGACATATGGTGGAATGCCATGTGGGAGATATGGTGGAATGCCATGTGGGAGATACTGTATGTTGGAATGTTATGTGGGAGATACTGTATGGTGGAATGCCATGTGGGGGATGCTGTATGGTGGAATGCCATGTGGGGATGCTGTATGGTGGAATGCCATGTGGGAGATATGGTGGAATGCCACGTGGGACAAGGCATGGGATTGGGTGGGATGCCATGTGGGAGATATTGTGGAATGCTATGTTGGACAAGGGATTGGATGGGTTGTCATGTGGGACATTGGGTGGGAGGCCATGTGGAACATGGGAGGCCATGTGGGACTTAGTTTGAGATTCCATTTTATAATTGGCCGGGTCATATGATGTGGGTGTCAATTTGCATTGGCATGCGAAATATGGCGGTATTACCGTTCTAGTGATGAAATTGTTCTGTTCTTTTGAATAGGAATTTGAAGATTACAGAGACGCTGAGGATGCAGTGTACGAGTTGAATGGAAGGGAACTCTGTGGAGACAGGTGAGATTGTATGGGTTTTTGTCTTGCCTGCGAAGCAGGATGAAGAGACAGGGACTGTCGGCGTCCACAAATGTTTAACATGAGCCCATAACTTATGTTATAACTTATGAATGGTGTACATTTCATGTAACTTGCCGCATGGATAGAGAACATGGGCACTGCTCAAATGAGCATGATTTGGGGGTTGTGTGTACATAATGAAATTATTTGTACCTATGATATTTCTTGAATTAAAGTGGATGTGGGGATTTTCTTTACACAAATGATCATAATGTGAAGAGCATTTTCTAGACGTAATGGTGATGTGTAGTGTGCATACTAATTAGGTTATTTGCATAAGAATAGACTAGTACAAAATGTTCAATTTGAGATCATTAAGTTATAAACAGTGTACATCATGTAGTGTGGCACAGGGGTAGGGGACATTGGTGCAGTTCAATTGAGCATGGTTAGGGGTTATGTGTGCGTACTAAGTAGCTTATTTTCACAACAAGGAAAATATTTGTATCTATGATATCTCCTAAATTAAAGCGGATGTGGGGATTTTGTTTGCACAAATGATCATATATTAATGAAGAGCATTGTCTACACT
Organism: Chiridota heheva; assembly: GCA_020152595.1. NCBI lineage: Eukaryota > Metazoa > Echinodermata > Holothuroidea > Apodida > Chiridotidae > Chiridota > Chiridota heheva. The sequence continues at coordinate 1,076,469 of JAIGNY010000154.1, forward strand.
GAATGGTGAGGTGTAGTGTGCTTGTTAATTAGGTTATTTGCATAACAATAGACTAGTACAAAATGATTAACCTGAGATCATAACTTAAGTTATGAATGGTGTGCATTCATGTAACTTAGCACAGAGGTAGAGGACATTGGTACTGTTCAATTGGGGGGGGTGTGTGTGCATACTAATTAGCTTATTAGCATATCAATGAAAATATTTGTATCTATGATATCTGAAATTATTTCGGGTGTGGGGATTTTGTTTACACAAATGATTTATATGTGAAGAGCATGTCTACACTTAATAGTGAGGTGTAATGTGCATATTAATTAGGTTATTTGCATAAGAATAAGACTATCGTACAAAATATTTAACCTGAAATTATAACTTGGTACAATGGTAGATGTCATTAATACTGCTAATTTGAGCATAATTGGGGGGTTGTGTGTGCACACTAATAAGCTTATTTGCATAGCAATGACATTTTTTGTATCTATGATATCTCTTAAATTGAAGTGGGTGTGGGGATTTTGTTCATACAAATAATTGTATGTGTGAAGAGCACGGTCTGCCCTCAATGGTGAGGTGTAGTGTGCATATTAATTGGGTTATTTGCATAAGAACAAGACTTTATACAAAATATTTAACCTGAGATGATAACTTAGTACAGTGCTAGAGGGCATTAGTACTCTTCAATTGAGATGATTGGGGGGGATGTGTGTGCATACTAATTAGTTTATTTGCAGTTGCATAACAATGAAAATATTTTTATATATGATATCTCTTAAATTAAAGTGGGTGTGGGGACACTATTTTTTCTTATCTATGTTAGTTGTGAAAAACATGCACTGTTACTAATTGTAATGAGGAGTCAAAAATATATGGCAGGTAAGACTTACTATCTTCACATTTCTAGTTTTCTTAATTTATTGTCGAGTGCTCAATATCTGACGAAACACATATTGTAATGTAACATTTGTGGTTATACACTAATATTGTATAATTGATTTGTAATGTATACACTAATCTAGGAAATCAGATTTCTTTCACAAGAGTGGCAAAGAAAGAATTATGTGGGGTGTACTAAGGTGTTTGTATATTTATTTGAGTTCACTTCACATTTTTTTTTTTAAAGACGACTATTTTTAGGAGTATTCACAAATTTCAGAAAGGGTGTCAACAAATTTTGTATGATGGGGGGGTGTGTTTGTAAGTATAATATCAGGTCCTGGTATTAACAAAAGACATGATCTTTTGTTTGATTTGATATGCAATTTCAGGAAGTTTTATCCTTATTTAAGGATCAGTTCTGGGGTCAAGCACGTCCATCTTATGTGAAAGAAGACTTCAAAAGAATCAACATGGTGAAAAAAGCATTCAAAAATCTTATTTCATTAAGGAGATATTTAAGTTTAAAGTTTGGTATCATTTGTGTAGAAATGACTGAAATCAAGACTAGTTGCGATGTCATAGCCTTAGATTTCTCAAAGTCTTTATGTATTCTATCATTTTTGTCCTTCGATTTTGTGGCTTAAACACCATGGGATGTGTCAAAAAAGTAGTAAAACTGAATCTAGGAAGGATATTTATAATATACAACCTGAAGAAAGTTTGAGGGAAAATAATTTAAATAGTGAAAGAATTAAATAAACTTTCTTTAATATACATAAGACATTGAGGAATCTGAGGCTGTGACATCTGATTACAGTTGTTTCTAAATAAATAATACCAAACTTTAAACATAAATATCTCCTTACTGGAATAAGATTTTTGAATGCTTTTTTCACGATGTTGTTTCTTTTGAAGTCCTCTTTTATATAAGCTGACGTGCTTGACCCCTGAACTAATCCTTTAAATGGGTTACATGGCGATAATGTAATTACTTTAAACGGGACCTACTAGATCACAATACCCTTCAAAGCCTAATAAGCGTAGCTAGCTTTAACCCAATTTCAATTCTGTTCTACTTCAAATTAAAATATCCTTTTAATAAGTTATCGAAAATTTCTTGAAATATATTTTTGATTTAATTTTTCTTCAGAGTGACTGTGGAGCATGCCAGGGGAAACTCAAGGTTTCGTGATGACAGATACAGCGGTGGAGGTGGAGGCGGAGGCGGTGGAGGCTATGGTGGTGGTGGTGGTGGAAGAGGCGGTGGAAGGAGAGGTGGCGTTGACAAGTAAGAAATGTTAAAAGACCTACACTTTTGAGTTAAGTCTAGAATCATAAAAAAAATCAAGTTTTGGGCAGGTGGTAAAGCTGTCCATAAGCGAAGTACAGTTCAGGTTTAATTTTCAGAGATTCTACTAAGTGCATGTGATAAATACATCCTAAGTGGCTTGTATTGTCCCATTGTACTCAAACCTGTACCTTGATTCAAAAAGAGGCATGGTGTCACTGATCAAAATGGGCATTTGTATGGCATCAAGGGCACTTTAAGGATAGGTTCGAGGCACTTGAAATGTAAATAAGTGAGTAATCACTGCAATAAATAGTGTCCCTGTATCTTATTATATTGGGTAATCAGCATCAAAAGAAGGGAAATAGTTTTCAAAGATATGTTTTTGTGAGTGCTTAGTGGAAAGGGGCAGCGTGACGCATCCCTCTGTAAAAGCCAAACAAGGGGCCTGCTAGTCAACGCAGTGGGGGCTAGATATTCCCCAGGTAATGAACCTATTATGTGGACAGGTATCAATAATTAGCTCCGTTGTAAGACATTCAGATTGATCTTGGAGTCGTACTAAATACTTTACAACAATGACACCTGTGTCTTTATATTGCACTTGTCATGAAAAAAAGAGGAATTAGTATAATTATACAGTTTTGTGGTTGGTGACATTTGTTTATAGTTCCCAGAGACTCATTGCATTGCATAAACATTGAATCTTATGTTTAAGTGTTTGAACAAATTTCCAGCAATATTTTTAGGTAAATTATACTATTATTGATTTTAAAATATTTGTGAAATAAAAAAAGACAAACCAACAAAGTTAATTAAATCTTTTAATAACCTAAAGTAAGAAGAGCTGTATAATTTACATTCTTCAATCACTTTACACACAGTATGATCTGTGATCTAGAAATCCATAAGTTGGGTGTGTGCAATGGGAATTTAGGGTGTGTACTCATTTGTGGCCAAAGGCCACAATACGAGCAGTATAGCTCAGCGTTTGGGGTTGAGAGGGCGAAGTCCTTGGAGCTCCTGGGGTTTTAGCAATTTAAATGGGGAGGGAATGGCCTTTAACTAAGAACACCTGTTAGTTTAATTGCATGCAAGTTATTTTAGACAAAGTGTCCTGAAAAATGTTTTTTCTTCCTTTTAAATGTTTCTGGATTGCAGGAATTTCACCCTGTAACTTCTAATTTGTAATGGTCCCGGTATTAAACACTTATGAGCACCTGAATATCACATTTGACGTACACTAAATTTGATACTGATATTTGAATAGATAATAATATTGAGAGAAAAAATTGTCACAAATTTGAAAAAAAAGACTTGATATTTTATTTCTTACTTTAAGAAAGTAAAAATAAAACTGGCTGACAGACATATTCTCTTCTCAATTGAGCACATATCTAGTCTCTATCATTTCACACTTATATGAAAGCTACAAGTTTGAACAAAAAAAAAGATGAAAAAATGGATAACATTACCAATATAGTAGTACCGTTATGAGTTGAGTAAATACAACATGTATGAGTTGAGTAAATGCAACATGTATGTGTTGAGTAAATACAACATGTATGAGTTAAGTAAATACAACATGTATGAGTTGAGTAAATACAACATGTATGAGTTGAGTAAATACAACATGTATGAGTTGAGTAAATACAACATGTATGTGTTGAATTGATACAACATGTATGTGTTGAGTAAATACAAGATGTAGACTGCATTTACATACATAATAAAAGCAAAGTAAATTGAAGGGAGGTTTGCTCTCTTTAGCAAAATGAAATAATGCTGCTGCTGCTATTGGAACTTAAATTTCAAAATAACGCAACCCCTCTCCTATCTTTAACCTCATACCTTTTACACAAGGTATGACAAAACGTAAACAATACAACAGTACTTTTGAGGCGAGGCAGTCACTCAGGCAAAGTGCGTGTTTTGAAAGGAGAATTGGAAGTAGGCCTATCTGATTTTTTATGCACTCTGCGAATGCGGTTGTGATATATAAACAAATATCACGCCATGAATGACGGAATTATTCAGAAAATATTTACTTTTTTGCTCGAGTGAAAATAGTAAATTGTATGTTGAAATTTCTTTCCCAATAGAAATATCTTTCCCAATAGAAATATCTTTTTAGTTATGAAAAAGGGAGAAACATGCAGCACAGCTTTCATATTAATACTCAAGCCGCGTGTGCATTTTTGTCCGTGATTTCGAGAAAATGGCCGTGCAAAAGACAGCTGCACGGCTCGCTAGATAAACCCATGGTTACACACACACATTAGCATTATGTCCCAAAAGTGTTCAGAGAGATTTCACAAAGTCAACCCGAGAAGAAATCTAGAAGAAATGGCAATTTGTTCCATATTCATGCATCATACGAACATTATGAGGTTGATAATGGGTGATTCAAATCCTATTTTAGGCAACAACACAATTACATGTATCCTGCTTTCTCTTGTCTTATATGTCTAGATATGGACCTCCAGTGCGCACTGAATTCAGGGTGATTGTGAAAAATCTCTCCTCGAGAGTTAGTTGGCAGGTAGGACTTTATCTCGCTTGTTAACATGCTGAATGAATAATATGGGTGGTTGTCAGTCTTTTCCAAACCACTGTGTATTGTTCTTGAATTTTAGAATTTGGCGATATCTTGCTCTGACCAATTCACATGAAACTAGATATCACAAAAAGGTCTTTGTTTCAAAATACTTCTGTATATAAAGTATACTCAAAGAGTTGTAAATATTATAGTGTACTATTTTTGCATATTTGACCATGATCATGAGTTAGGCTCGGTAGTAGTGATGGTGGATCGTTGCTTAAAACTTTTTTTTAGTTTTGAACAAAGAACGGGATTTTGCAGGAATTATTCTGTTATAACAAATATCTACTCTTGACTTGACTTCTTTGTTTTTGTGATAGCCTTTCACATTTTCATAGTTACGAGTCAGGTGTGGTCAAGTTTCCAAAAGCTAAAACCAGAGCCCCGAAAAACTTATTGAATTAAAAGAACAATGAATTCAATTGCAATGGAAAGGAGTACTTTTGGGAGGTCACCGATAGACAAGATTTCATCTTAAGTTTAGATATTTAAACTGTCAATTACTACTACCATTTTGTGACCAAAATTGCACTTTTTAATATTTTCTCACTCATTCTTAATACCATCTAGCATTACGTTTTTTTTTGTGGAGTTCCATAAATCTTTGGCAAAAGTATCATCGGGTTTGGTAAACAAATATGGAAATTCATCTCAAATCCCATGACGTGTGTTGAACTTTTTCTTTTGCTATCAGTACATGATGTGAGAGCAGAATCATTGGCATGCACACTTTGAAGGGAAAAATCCTGTATATTTTTATTTTTATATATATATATATATATATGTAATAAAGGCCCTTTAAGAACAATTTGGTATAAAAATCATGTTGATATCTTCCTCAGTTTAGGAGTTATTGCATTTTCAAAGATTGCACAAGTGTGTTGAAAATTGACCCTGCAGTGTAAATTGTGATGTCATAAAGGCATTTCCCAGACAATGTATTTCTAGAAAACAAAAATTGTTTTTCTTTTACTTCGGAGTGGAAGGTTTATAAGCAGCTGGGCAAAGCATGTTTCTTATAAAGTGTATGATATACCCCTTCTCAGTAAAAACCAAAAATGCTTCCAGTAATTTAAGAAGAGGCAATTAATTTTATACCCAGTAAATTAAGATTGATATCTAATAGACATTTTTTTGTATCAGAGGTTAATTAATTATCTGCCAATATATTTTTCTCTTCAGAAAAAGAGGCAGGTTAAAAGCTTCGTTTGTGGTCAGATGACTGGTGCCCCCATCCCTCAGACGTTAAAAAATAGTCTGCTGAGATGTGTGTGTAGGTGTGGCCTTCCATCTACCTCGCTAGATGAAGTCTGGTCTTAGATGGTTTAACGATGTCATGTCGCTAAGACAGATGGGAAAAGATGTTCTGGCTTTTCTTCTTTAACTCCTGATGGGAATTCCTTTAATTGATGTGGCCCCTGTGCTTCCTCTCATACGCTCTTTCAAGCTCGCCCTGGTTGTGGTTTTTCTATCAGAGGGACGGCATCATGATCGTATCTGGCCAACTTGAGGTCCTGGTGTGGCTTCGGCTTTACTGATCCGACCCCTTAGTGGGGGTTGGATCACCCCAAATTTTTACCCAAAACAGCTCTGAAAGGTGTGGATGCCTGGTTGAAGTCTGCTGGCCTTACTCTTATCTGTGTTTTCAGATGAATGGCAGATGATATTTGCTGGGAAGCTAGGCTTGCTTTCATCTCATAAAGGGTTAGAGGTTAAGATTCTCCTAATTGTCAGGTAAAGTGATGAGTGAAGTGTAGACTGCTGTGCATATTGTTTCATAGTTTTGTCAAAACATGGATGCTCATGTCTTTGCGTTATAGTTTGGAACCTGGGTAAACCTTAAGATCAAAAAGAGAACTAAAATGATAATAAAAGTTAAAGAAAAAAGGCAATTGCTTGTGGTTGGAAAATATTACCCAAGATAATAAAGAATAATCTTGGAGAAAATGAATGATTTTTCCAGTATTGTTGGCATGATTGCTTAAAATGACTGAAAATTGACTAAATTTTATGTCATAAAAGGAACTGATTGTAGACTTTGTTTCGGTTTATCCTTGAAATCACTTTAAAACCCACAATTTTTTTTAACTGTCAGAATTATCCGAGAAGAAATATGGCTCCTTGTGTGACCTGAAATAGGGTTTTGACATAGATGGGGAGTAAGGTAGGAAGGTATATCACATTGAATGTAGTCTGTCATGTAATGGTTGGGAGATGTGGCATGGCTTGAAATTTCAGTGTGACATGGAACACGGTCTTATTTTGGTGGTGTGATGTGGTCTGTGTCTTATTCTTGTGTGACATAAACTGTCATGTAGTGTATGGTAGTATGGGGTGTGACATGAAACATGGTATGACATGAAGGCTTGATGGCTTCAGTATTGATATTTTCACAAATATGATTGAATGGTGAGTTTAAAAAAGAATACAATTTTTGCTATCAAGATTTCTACTTGATGCTTGGAGTCGTCATCATTAGTTGAAAAGCAGGCCTGAAGATCAGCTTTCTTCATGTGTGTTGTTTGAGCATTGGGAGAAATTAGCTTGTTCACCATTTTCAATTCACTGCTTGTTATTCACATGCATTTTCTGTTTGGCTGGCCTATCTTGACAGGATCTGAAAGATTACATGCGACAAGGAGGAGAAGTGACGTTTGCTGATGCACACAAGCAGCATACAAATGAGGGGTTAGTAAGATGCCATTCTTATAGTTACATAACATTTTAAAGGAATGTTTCCATGATTTTCATTTTTTCATATATGATAGAGAAATGTTTTAGAAAGAAAGTGGTAGAAAAACTATGTTAATATCTTATTCCCTTTAGAAGTTACAAAATTTTAAAGTATTTTTGAATTTGGACAAAAGTGACTGATTGGCAACATCTGTGATGTCATAAGGACAATTTCAACAAAACGTCTTTTGTATTTCTTTAAAAATGATTTGGATTTTTTTTCTCATTGTAAATGTGATGTACACCAAAAAAAAGCAAAATGTTTTCTTTAAATGATATATTCCACCCTATCTCTTTAATGAACCAAAAATGCTGTTCGATAATGTAAAAAAAGTTTATTTAAATTTATAAGAAATACATAAGAACTGTGCTGGAATTGTTTTCCTTGATGACATCACCAAGCTGAAGGACGATGACATCACCAAGCTGAAGGACATACACTGTACGAGGTGGTTTTTAGAACATTTTTCTACTCTGTAAATTGTTATAACTTCTAAACGGAATAAGATATCAACATAGTTTTTGCACCGCTTTGTTTCTACATTTTTTTTCTATCATATATGAAAAAATGAAAATCCATGGGAATATTGCTTTAATGGAAGGGAGCATATGGATAGACAGTAATGCACTTTACAGGTTGGTTGGAATTGTAACTAGTTTTAGCGGATTTGATGATGTTGCCTGCCTACCTTGCCACTCATTAGTAATAATTATCACATGCATATTATTTTTAAATATTGGAAATATGGAAATGATTCATGTTCTCACACTTTTCTACAATCCCGGAAGAAAGTACTTTGCACCTTTTTATCTTATAGCCTACCTTGCCACTCATTAGTAATAATTATCACATGCATATTATTTTTAAATATTGGAAATATGGAAATGATTCATGTCCCCACACTTTTCTACAATTCCGGACAAAAGTACTTTGCACCTTTTTATCTTATAGCCTACCTTGCCACTCATTAGTAATAATTATCACATGCATATTATTTTTAAATATTGGAAATATGGAAATGATTCATGTTCTCACACTTTTCTACAATTCCGGACAAAAGTACTTTGCACCTTTTTATCTTATAGCCTACCTTGCCACTCATTAGTAATAATTATCACATGCATATTATTTTTAAATATTGGAAATATGGAAATGATTCATGTCCCCACACTTTTCTACAATCCCGGACAAAAGTACTTTGCACCTTTTTATCTTATAGCCTACCTTGCCACTCATTAGTAATAATTATCACATGCATATTATTTTTAAATATTGGAAATATGGAAATGATTCATGTTCTCACACTTTTCTACAATTCGGACAAAAGTACTTTGCACCTTTTTATCTTATAGCCTACCTTGCCACTCATTAGTAATAATTATCACATGCATATTATTTTTAAATATTGAAATATGAAATGATTCATGTCCCCACACTTTTCTACAATCCCGGACAAAAGTACTTTTGCACCTTTTTATCTTATAGCCTACCTTGCCACTCATTAGTAATAATTATCACATGCATATTATTTTTAAATATTGGAAATATGGAAATGATTCATGTCCCCACACTTTTCTACAATCCCGGACAAAAGTACTTTGCACCTTTTTATCTTATACCTATGTTCAATGTTGCAGATATGTGAAAGGTATTGTACGAGAAACTTTTGTTGCAAATCGCTTACCATAGGGGTGAAAGGAAAAAAAGTGTAAAGACTTGAAATGAACCTTATGTAGACATTAGACTATCTGATTGGGCCAACATAAACTACATCTCACATATAGTATATCTTAAAAAATCTTGGATCATGAGGTAGGGAAAAATATTGTGTGGAATTTGGTTTTGATTCCACTTTTGTAATTTAAAACATACCTGCTAATAGGAGAGTAAATGAAAGACAAATTAGTGTTTACACGTTAATGGCATTATTACATGTCAGGCTTTTACTTTTGTTATAAAATTACTATGGAGAATTTGCATTGTCATGATGCATGCTTTTAAATTTCCATAATGCACGATGTTCAGTTTGGTTCAGTCCATTTTTACAACAGATGAATTTCTTAACAAAGCGAAAAAATATATGTAAACTTTTCTCGATTTTCATTCTTTTTTTTAATTTTATTTTTTATGCATTTTAAATAATTTAAGACGGAAAATTTTATAAAAAGATTATTGTTTTGGCATCGTGTTTATATGCATATTAATGCAAGGTTCAAAAGATTTTACACTCTTGAATGGTCGGGTGATTCTACTCTGGCCAAAATCCTTTGAAGCGTGCATTAAATACGCAAACACTCCTCAACATTAATCTTTAATTACAACATGAAAGAAGATTTAACTTTTTTCCCCAGATCCCCAAAACTGTCATTAGATTTTATTCAGGACCATATTGAAATATGAAATTATTTATTAAAAATTTCTTTTTATATTTTGTTCGATGGTTGATTGGCAACAATATTTTATTTTGGCCTTACTCTTGTTATTTATGCTTGAATTGAACACCTGTTTTAAATATGCTCGTAAACAACCAAAGTTCTTGTTTTATCCAACAGAGTCGTAGAATTTGCTACTTTCTATGACATGGAAAATGCCATCAGAAAACTTGATGGAACTGATCTGAATGGACGTAAAATTGAACTAGTTGAAGACAGACCATCGAAGAGTGGAAGAAGGTAGGGTTTTCAGAACTTATCAGACCCCTAGCTTGATTTAAATAGGGGCAGGGTGCTAGACTTGTTGAGGGGCACATTATTGTGTGCACGAAGCGCTGTGTCTTTTCAGCATGGTAGTCCAGGGGCCCCTTTATAAACAGGACAATTGCTTACTATGCTATCATTCTGTATTCATGAGGTTAATTAAGATTATGAAGTTTTTTTTTTTTTTTTTTAAATCACATGAGGGACCACAGGGGGGCAGGGCAGGCCCACGGAGGGGTGGGTTGGACAGCTGTAAACAGCAAAGCTAGGGGTCTGCTTATCCTCTCAGATTATGTTGCATTTTACTTTTTAGTCTTCTGTTGAATGGATATGCAAATTCATTGGATGTGATTTTGTTTTGGTAAGATCTTTTGGTTTTTGTTAATTGTAAACATATTCTAAGTTCATTTGATATTGTTCAGTGTTTAATATTCCAGTCAGAATGTCAATTATTAATTCTTCTTTGTAAAAAAAAGAGAAGAGCATTTGATTTTATGTCAAAAGATGGATCTAATCTTTTATAAAACATGGAGAAAAAAAGATTTGTTTTAAATTTCTCTCGTTTTTGGACCAAACAGATCAAGATTTATAAACAATGATATTTTTTCACTTACGAGGCAAAACAGGTCAAAGACTCTTTGAGAAAATAAGAAATTCAATTATTGGTCTAGTGCTTTTTTAAGTAAAGAAAATTGGATGACATTTTGCAGATCCCAAACAGCAGATCAAGGTCCCGATCTCGCTCCAGATCCAAGAGCCCAAGGAAGAGCCGGTCCAAGAGCAAAGCAGAAGTGCATCCCCAAACAAGCGAAGCCAATCTAAGAGCCCTCGCAAAAGTCGTAGCAAGAGCCCAAGCCCTAAGAGAAGCCCTAAGAGAAGCCCTAAGAGAAGCCGCAGTCGTAGTAACAGCCAGAATCGCAACGGGATCGGGATCGTAGCCCGTCAAAAGAAAAGTCCAGGTCACGTTCAAGGTCCAAGAGTGCTGACAAAAATGATGATTAGATTTGTTTTAGCTCGAGAACTGAATGGGTTATGGGAACTAAACCATGGTGTAGGGCATCGGGGTGGTACCCTGCAAATGGTACCTTGATATGAGCTGCAGTACCTTTCTGTGAAAACCTCCCTCGTTTGATATGACGGTGCCAATTCTTAAGGTTTTAAATGTGGTAGATGGTCATTCATTCCTCAAGACCATTAGGTATGTTCAGTTTTCTGATAACAATTGACTTGGATGTGTAAATGGAAATGACTTGTTAAAGTCGTAATTGGGTTTCTAGATATATTATCAGTTTCTCATGCATTTACTGACTTGGAAAAGAAATTTAGGTCATGCTATGTACCTTGTAAAACTTTTTCATTGAACTTCCATTTGTTAATATATTTCTCTTGATAAGTTAACAATTGTATTTACCCCCCTCCCATTTACCCCAACCTTTGTATGATATGACCTTATTTTAACCATTTTGTTTGTGTAAAACTGAAATTTTATTAGGAATTTTGGTTGCTAAGTGGCAGTTAACATTTTTAAAGAATGTAAGAGCATGTTGGTTGCACCTTATGTATATGATAAATACAAAGAATGTCAATTCATTTCTCCACTAAAGAACTAGTGACACTTGAAAGAAGCATTTTTAGATTGTTGAATAATCTACTGAAAAAGCATTATTGCCATTACATATTTTTTGTAAATCATTTTAGCAACTTACAACTTTTAAAGCCGAATTTTTGAAGAAAATGATAAAGCTTAGTGTTTCCTTATTTTCTTTTGGAATTCTCATATTTTTTAATCCTCCACCAAAATAATTTGAAAGACCCCAATGCATTTTTTGATGGAAAATGGTTCAAAAGGTGTCGTAGGATAGTAGGAGTAGTCATTGGCTGAATGCCACACTGGGAAGTTTTTGTTTTCTTCATGCCAAAGATTTACGCCAGAAATAGAGAATTTTAAAAAAGCTGTTCACACCAGTTTTGTTTATCACTAATTCTAATGTTCCTCGTTTATAAATTTGAGAGAAGAGCGTGCCAATTTTTTAAACTTAAGTGTCACTAGGTCTTTGAATAATATGCAGTCAAATATTTTTGTAATATGTGCCTTTATATTTCTTTTTTTTTAGGCATTCCAATTCCAACAAGTTTGTTTTCTTTAGGTGGTTCAGATCTCAAAAGTGTCATTCAAAATTGGCAGGGGCTGTTTCTTTGTAGACAAGGCATTCAAAATGCCAGTATAAGCATTATGATGTTTGAACATAGGATATACAGTTTGATTCTGCTTGTCAACAGTTTATGTTAATTTTCGGTCATCGTTCCTGTAATTGGTTCAAAATGTTCCGTTTTGTTTTGATATGTACAGTATGATTTTACGTAATTAGTGGATGATTAGATTGTTTGTGTGAAAGCTGTCAGTTTCCCTTTTTGTTTAAAACTTTATTGTAACTACTAAAATGGTACGATTGAATTACTTTTTATTTTGATATTACATTAGGAATGAGCATTTGTAGCCTGATTTAGGCAAAGCTCAATTACCACCATTACAAGAAATAAATAGTTCAATGTTTTAATAGTCAGTTGTTTCAAGTGTGTTTTGTTCATTTTCTGCAGATCTCTAAAGTTTATGAACGAAGTGCTGTCAAATGGTCTGAAGGTGTTCATTTATAATTTATGGGTAGAGCTGTGACCGTTTAGCGTGTACACGCTCGCAAATCTTGTAAACGTTTACTAAATACTTTATTGCGAGTAATAGTTTTTCATAGTCGTGTCTTGCCGTTGAAAATCAATATGTTCATTCATGATTTAAATTACACACAACACACACATTCGGCTGACAAAATTCTAATCACTTTTTACAAACTGTAAACCCGATTAGCATAATCCTTTATAAATGTGCGAACCACAAATGCGCAGTAATCACCAATGAATGTGTTCTTTCTAAACTGAATTTCCATGCATATTTTCCATAAAAATGATGATTTATACTGTAGAAGTAAACTTTTTACGATTTGGAAAGCATAACTCAGTGTCTATTTGGGCAATGGAGTCAGTACTTTCGCCATAACGGTTGCGCGATTTTTTTTACTTCACCTCGTAGTTTTGGAGCAATTTTTGTGTATTTCCGAGAATTATGGTACAAAACGCGTGTACACGATACACGCTCGCTTTTTTTGGCGTGTACACGTTTACTAAAATCCCTAAACGTTCACAGCTTTAGTTATGTGAATTTTTGTAAGGAACAATTGTTCATCGTTGAGAATTACCCTTGTAGGCATTTAGAGTTTGGTTCCAATGCGGTCGGCATCAGGAACCTATGTGGTCATGGTAAATTTCATTGATATGCATAGGCTTAACATGATTTTGGTGAAAAGAGCTTGTAAACACAGTATTTAAGAACTATACATGGGTTTTCAGTTCTGTGTGTACACAGATGGACCGTAGATGTGTCCTTTTGTTTTTAGTGTTTATTCATGCATATTAATGAGTAGGCGGGGCTTAATCTTGAATCATGTTTTAATAACCACTTGTTTGTTTTGTATCATATTTAGTGTATGTTGTTAGCAACATGTTCATGATGCCAAAATATTGAATTTCATTAACATGCATAGTGGGTGGGGCTTAACATGATTATGTTGAAGAGAGCTTGTAAACACAGTATCTAAAAAGTGATATGTGGGATTCAGGTCATATGTGGTGTACAGATTACCCATGGACTGCAGATGTGCACTATTGCTTTTGGTGGTGATGTCATGCATACAAATGAGTAGACAAGACTTAAAATGCTTATTTTTAACAACCACATTTCTGCTTTTCATATTTGAAATAATCATGTTAGCAAGTGTATACATGTTAATGGGATAAGTCATTTTGTTGTCATTGTTATTTTGAGCCCATTGTGCAATAACATTTATTATACAATGGTTCAAACTTAAAATCCATATTGCGCATTGGAACCTCAAAACCTTTGGTTTTCTGGTTCTACTTAAGATGATTAAAAGAAAGTGCCCTCTATTGCATTTTTGCCCTCTCTCTCCTTGCCTGAATTTCTTTTGCTACGCCTACATACATTAATTCATTTTCTCAATGTATTAAAAGCCTTATCGACTCAAAGCAATATATTCACATCCAAGTCCAAACTAGTAAAACTTGGACATGACTTCTCTATTTTGTAAATGTAAATAAGTTTTCTTCTTAACTGCCACAGGCAAACTGACATTTGTGGATCATCCTTAACAATTGGAACAGGCTTATCCAAGTTTTCAACAGAAAAGAATTGATGATAATTATCAATGATATAGATAACAAAATAAAGTAAAAATATCCTCAAAATTGTCACATATATATTTGTTAAATACTCGTGAAATTTGGGAACATGACTTGAAATTACTTTCTATCATAACAAAGGAAGAAAAAACAGACTTTCTAACCTTTAACAGTGTGCATGTCGTCATGCATGATCATACTAGCTGAGCTGCATAAACGAATACAGTTTTAATCCTCGATTTTCGTTTGAAAATCCCGCTTTAAAGATTGAACAAAATCTTCAGTTTTGGGTATAGAACCTTTCATTGTGGGAGTATGTTGCCTCAAACTTCGATTTGGAATTTCTATCATTCTATACGCTTCTGGGCCAAAAATGTCAGAACCCGTTGAAAAATATGTAGTGCCTATTTGTTTTGCTTTTTTAACTTAACGTGATATATGGTCAAAATTGAAATATAATTGTGGAGGGGGACACGATCATACCAGGGTACATATAGAAAAATGCTGACAATTTTATAATGAACAATGCAGAAAACATTTACTAGGCCCTATTCAAATTTTGAATAGCAAAAAATTCCTTGACCGAAGAGCTTCCACACATCTGCTCATAGAGAGCGGACGATCGGGACGGAAGTAGAACACTGGGTTTTCATCCTACTCTTTGCGACAAGTGTTCAGAGAAGCAGGTAGGGTGTGACTGTCCTACCATCGGGTCAGACCGTTTAACGTCCCCTCCAAAGGACGGTGAGCGTCATTCAACCAGGGAGCTGTTACTTTGACCTGACCGAGGCTCGAACCAGGTACTTACAGCTTTATAATGTGAACAATATTCTGGCTTAAGAAAATGGCGTACGGAAAACAAAAGAAGATGACTCACCATATCACTCTGAGGGGTAGGTACTTGATTGGCCGGGTAATTCCCGGACAATCAAGGGGCACATGTCATCCCCACTTTTCAAAAGATTTTGAGAAATTCAGTACATTTTGGGGAAAATTTTCCTCCTGTCCCCACTTTTTTTGGATAAGAGGTCATGTCCCACTGTTAGGAGTATCCACTCTGACATTGACCACTTCCGAGCCAGATTTGTTCGTGAGGAATGAAGAAAGTGCAAAGGGCTTTTGTCAAACAAGTGAAGACCAGACACCCAATCTGCGCGACATTTACTTACTACAAGGAGTACATTTACCCACTACAATGGTACTCGCCATATGTAATATTTACCCATTGCGAGATGTACCCACATGAATCCAAATTGTTCATTGAGGTGAGGATGAAGCATTTGGCGAGATCTAGAGAATACCAGGCCGATGGGCGGATCCCTTTCGCTTTGCCCCCGTCAAATCCCGCCTATAGGGGTCCCAAGCCCCTGAAAGCTCTATTTGTTTGGTGGTCTTGGGAAAACGACTATATGTAACTCAGGATTCAATATTGCCTTAAAGGCCTTACCTCATTGCCTTTACAGTACATACCAGATAGGTATAGATTTACAAATTATCATCAATCCCCATCCCTTACCAACAACAAAAAGGACAATAGAAAGCAAATCCAGTAGTCAAACAAGATTTATTAAAATATGATCAACTTCTGCAAAGTATGAAGAATACTCAAGTATCAAGATTGATCTCCATAAATGCAAAGTAAAGATTATGAATTTTGCAGCACTTCTTACTAAGAAAAATAGAAACTAATCATTCCAAAGGTATCCAATCATGATATGCATTTCACCCACAAACCAATCATGATAAGTGTTACAAAGAAAGACTAAACATTTTGTACAGTAACAAGAAAATAGGTTAAAGACAAATAAGTGTTGAACCTGTTAGCTAAATTCTAAGTTGTTGAAGACCTTAAATACCTACTTCTTTCCTGGGATATAGTGCATGCAACTTGTGTTTTACCTGACAAATAAAACAAACAGTGAGTTGGTGCCCACATACAATACAACTCTACCTGCCTCTCTTCGAAGCTTCTTAACCTCAACTTCATACTTGAAACAATGAAAATGTGGACTGTCATTTATTTATTAATAGCATTTATACAGTACCATAGTTGCTGTGCAAATGTTCATGAAACCTTTCGTGTTTACATTTCCAAAGGCACCTACTGGGGTCACCCGCCGTGGGGTCACCCGCCGTGGGGTCACCCGCCGTAGGGTCACCCGCCGTAGGGTCACCTGCTATAGGGTCACCTACCCAACCAAAGATCTGTTGTGTGCCTTTGTTGTGTGTAATCGGATTTCCCTTTGATTACCTTGAGTTTATCTGTAAATATAAATCTTTTTTTACATTACCATACCGATAACATTCGCTGTAAAATCTGAACAGCTTAAGACTAATAGCCATATTAAATATTTTATGTGAAATCGTTTGAAGTAATTTCCATAAAACCTCCCTATCAGATTAAGAGCGAAAATGTATAAAGATTCGAGACACATTTCACCTTTCTTAAATGGTGAAGAAAACCATTAGATAAACCTTACATTACACTCTTGCATTTATCATTTAACGTTCTTTTTCTACAAGAATCAACAAAATACACATACATTAAGTATTTATGTGCAGTAAATATTTAGCACAGACACTGCATAATACTGAATAAAACTGCGTTATTGCTGAAAATAGCATAACTAAAAGCAATTGAAAAGAATAAGCAAAAAAACCACACTATCAATATGTAGTTTTTTATATATTTTGTTAGGCTCGCCCATAGTCAAGCTTTTGTAAATGTAATAATTCAACACTTACAGTAATGATTTTACATACAGAACGCGGTTGATGTCGTCTCATTTTGCGAACTTCAAGATATTTGCACAATGACTACTAAACCAATCAATAAACAATGCGGAAGTGATGTTATAAGTATGATAAGCATGAGGATGTCAAGAAACTTTCTCAATACCAGATTCCCTCTGCATGGGCGGATTTGAGGGGGAACCCCTTTTCCGGTCAAAAAAAGCAACACTTCAGTTCAACAGCTTTTCATATAATATTTCCTGAGCAATAAGAATTTTGTATTTATATCTTTTAGTGTGAATTGATCAAAATCATATTAGGCAAACTGGTAGAGTGAACACCAATTGTTAAAAATTACGTTTATACATAGACTTAGAATAGATGTGCTATTACTTTAGTGTTTCTTCTTACCCAAATGCAAATATGCGCGTGTGTCATTAAGTACGTACATACGGCTTGTTAATCACAGCAGATCGCAGAGCTAAATGGTAACATAAGCTAAGTATAGACCAAACTTGGTTTTACATCAAATCAAGGACGATCCTCCCAGAAAAAAAAATGTGTTCTAAACAACAAACTTTGGATATGTTTTTTTTTTTTTTTTGGGGGATAGGGGGAGGGGGAAGGGGGACGAATCAGAAGGATGTAGGACATCCTCACCTTTTACGCAAGGACTTACATCCACGGTTATAAATATAGGAACTTAGTTTTTCAATAATTATTAAAACCAATCATTATTATATATACCGCGGCCACCATGGGCGTAGATCAAGATAAGGAGGAGGAGGGGGCGGTTATACATCCCATACTTTTTGACAAATGAAGATTAAAATGTGTTTGAAGATTAAGCATGTTTTGAGTCATTTTCGGCCAATTTAAACCCTAAAATATTAAATATTCCAGGAGCTTGCGGAGGATTCGTCCCCTGTACCCCCACCGGGGCTTTTCTCCTGAACTCCACGTCGAACGTCTCGAGCTTCGCGCTCGCATTGCCGCAAATGCGGCAGTATCTTCCCACAAGTTAAATTCACCCCTTCATGCTCTTCCTAGCCACCCCACCTCCCCCACCCTCCCCTTTTAAAAATCCCACATCCGCCACTGCTCTGTAATTGTTGACAGCCTACTAGTAATAACAAAATAACTCAGATCTGTATACATATCAGATCTGTAATGATATTGGGAAAATCATTTACAGAAGGACTTATGCAGTTTATTTGATATTAGGCCTATCTGATATTTCACCACCTTTTCCTGTTTGGCAGAGGCTCATCACTTATTTCTGCCTCACTTGGTTTACGGACAGTTACATTACCTGCAACAACATTTTTTTTTTTTTACTGGGTATGTCTCCATTGTTGGGTTGTCTACTCTGGCACGCTGCAATTGCTACTTGCCAATTTGTACTTTCAACAAATAAGTTCAAGAGAACAACAACTGTTCCTTGGGTTTCTAATACTGATTTCTTCAATAAACCTCAGTACAGGGAAGTGCCATTTAGATATGCAGGGATCTGTTATTTGGTCGCAAATAACAGATCTCTGGTATATAAAACCTGTGACATTGATGTGATCAATTAATAGTTTTCTTGTTTTTAGGGACCAATAAATAAAAAGAGATGAGAAAAAATGTTTCAAGTTTTCATTTCTTTGTTAGGACAGGGTTACTTTATTAAAATAACAAATAATACTCTGTTTGAACAAATTATTATTATGATTATGATTATTATTATTATTATTATTATTATTATCATTACTATTTTATTTTATTATTTTTTTCATATTGTTATTACTATTATTATTATTATTATTATTATTATTATTATTATTATTATTATTATTATTATTATTATTATTATTATTATTATTATTATTATATTATTATTATTATTATTATTATTATTATTATTATTATTATTATTATTATTATTATTATTATCATTATTATCATCATTATTATTATTATTATTATTATTATTATTAATATTATTATTATTATTATTATTATCATTATTATTATTATTATTATTATTATTATTATTATTATTATTATTATTATTATTATTATTATTATTATTATTATTTTATTTTATTATTTTTTCATATTTGTATTATTATTATTATTATTATTATTATTATTATTATTATTATTATTATTATTATTATTATTATTATTGTTATTATAATTATATTATTATTATTTTTTGTGTGTGTGTGTGTGTGTGTGTGGGATGGGGGGTCAAGAATGGGATTTTCTCAAATTTGAATGATTTTTGAATTGTTTTCATTTTCATACAACTCGCCATTGTTAATGATGGAAAATGTCCAAGTTAGTCAATTACTTGTGATCCAAAGAAGGTCGAAGGAGCAATAAGAAGTTGAATATCTTGATCTAGAACACAATTAGTACTCCCCGTAGTACCGTCGGACTGATGACAGCCGTGTTTTTATGGCTGCCGTTGGTGATGGTTGGCCGTCCGAGGGTGCTACAAAATCCTCTTCCCTCCTGTGCTGTTTTAAGCGAGGTGTTAAAAGTATAGAAAAATCTCAGTTGTAATATCTTTATGAAACCGAACACATTTTACCTTTTTTTTTTTCTTCGCCCACAATGATTGGAATCAATGTCTGAAGTCCATCCATGTCTTCAAAAACCGTTTTAAGGTAATTTTAGTTACTTTTATCGAATTATTTTGATCTAAATTTCTTTCCGTAAAAGTCATCGACGCGCTCTCCAAAGTACGGTCAAAGTTCAAAACACTGCCATTGGGGCTATACAATTTTATCAGGGGTAATATGTTTTAAAAATTATGTGAGGAAAATTTTTAGATAATACTTATGAAATAAAATTATATAATCTAAACATTTTATTGTTTTATTTATTTGTTTTGGCACACTGTTTTTTTTTATATACTAAAACTATTTAATAAAATGATATGAACGAAAAACTTTGTTGTCAGCGAAAAATCAATTTGCAGTTTAAACAACCTATTTGCGGACGTTGAATAATTAATCACAAACGTGCAGTGACTAAGAAAATGGAGAAAATTTGAATATCGGAGAACTTTATCCCGTCGTGGTGAGAAATAGGTAAATATTTATGAAAAGTTTTTTAGAAAAGTATATTATTTAGACTAATTGATATAAAAATATTCAAAAAGTTATTCAAAAATATAAAAGTTATTTTTCAAACATCAATTTTCTACGTGTGAATTTTAAAGACAGGAATTGTACCTAATCTATAGCAACCCTCGTACGGCAATCTAGCTTGCGAATTCTTGGTTTGACCACGCTTGAGTTGAGAAGAGTAAGTGGCGATATGATTCAGGTTTTTAAATTCCTATCTGGTAGTGATGCTTTGACTTCCTGTTTCAGCTAATCCTCATGTAACACGTGGTAACATTTTGAAGTTGACCAAAGAGTTCTCACGAATAGATATTCGGCGTTTTAACTTATTGCTAAGAGTTGTTAATGAGTGGAATGATTTGCCTGAGTGGGTAGTTAGCTCCAATTATGCTCACAATTTCAAAGTCAACACTAATAAGTTCTTTACTAACTCTGTGCGTCTTTTATTATTATTATTATTATTTTTTTTTTTTGTGGTGGTGGTTGTATTAGTTTGGGCTTTTTATGGGGTGACTCACCCTTCTTAGCCCGTCATCTTGTTATGTTATGCTAAGTTATGTTAATCCCAATGTCAACCCGTACTGAGGGATGTGTATAATAACTAGAACACAACATGGTAGAGTGTGGGGTTCAGTCTATATCACACACAGTACCTTTTCTATAATGGCCCACTTTACAACTGAGGTATCATGCTTCTCAAAGGTGTCCAAACAGCAGAAGGCATCCAGCATAAGAGCGCAGAAACATATATACGCCTGGGTCAAAACAGGCCCGGCAGCCCGAGGATATAGGCCTTTATTCTCCTTCACAATGTGTGGGGGCATGCCTACTTTTACACTGATTTTCAAAACCTGTATGTATTATTCTGAACTTCTGCCAGAAAAGGCGGAGTGGACAAGTGAAAAGTTTCTAAGAACTACAGCCCTGGCCTCAAGCATATAGTCCTACACATATCGAGCACAGAGCAGCTACAGTCAATTCGTACAACATTTGTTACTGGTGAAATCAATCCTTGCATGAACAGATATAGCCTACACATTACTATAATGAGTGATTGCTTAGCTTGTCATATTTCAATACATCGTTATAAATGCATTTGGAGCTGTTTTGTTATTGCTTTAAAGTGACAACCCATGCAATCATGGATACGCATGAGGCAGTGATGCTATTACAGTTTCCTCCTTTATTGTCTTGCAGTCTTTTTAGGTGCAATTTTACATGTTCGGACAATCGTGACTTGTAACCAACGATATTAAAACTCATTTATTACATATACAAAAGTTATCAAAAAAATATTGCTGGTGAATATTTTGCTTTTCAGTTTCAATTAATCATAAAAATGCTAAAACTAAATAGTACGATGTTATATGGTTCATCTTATCGGAAGCAAATTGCACCTATACAAAGCTATAGCAGATACAGACATTTAATGTCCAACACCCATTTATGAAAACCACATGTGTATATAGCTATACGAAAGTATTGTTTCGTTTTTTTCAAAATGTACTCGATTGCTTTGGGACTTTGGCGCATGGACGAAATTGGTTCTTTTGGTAAAAGGGAATAACCCCCAGAAGAAAAGTCCAGTTGTGACCAGTTGGGACCAGCTGGGATTCCCAACTGGGATTGAATATTCCCAACTGGGATTTGGGATTTTCTCCTGGCAGCCTTGGACGTCTATTTGTGAAAGTGGCGGAGGTCTGATCACACAGAGACAGAAGTGGATATTATTGGTAAAATCATTTTCCAAGCACAAATAAAGTGTATTTATACGTTCAGGACGTATGAGCTAGCTATACAGTTTTATGGGGACGGGGCATGTAGTTAGTCTATACGTCGTGCAGAGGTCCATTACAGTCAGGGGCGTAACTTAAGAGGGTAAGTGTGGGGAGGGGGGGGGCATCCCTATAAAAAAATCGTCGGTGAATTCTAATTTTGACTATTTCGTCGGGGAAAAAAAATGGCCCGCGCAGTATTGAAACAAATTTGTAGGGAAATTAATATGGGTTATACCTTTATATTTGTGTTTCTTCGCAAAAAGACAAACTACTTAAATTATCTGGATAATATCACAGTTTTTTATTTTGTTATCTGCATGGCTGTAGGACCCCCACCCCTCCTATCCCCTATCCCCCCATCCCCCATCCTCCCACACACACACCTCCGTTGGCTGGATACTAAATAAATCTCGTCGGGCAGAAATGTAGAATGTTTAATGCACTTGTATCCTGGTATCACTGTTTATTTCATTCATACCCAACTCAGCCAAATATCCGAATCATATCCTCCTGACGACCGCCGACTCCGCACATGATGCTTAACAACATCATACTACCTGATAACTGAACTTGGGCACTAGGCTAAGTCGGGCAGATATGTAAAATGTCGGATCATCGGATGTACTGTTTAAATCAGAGATACATCTCAACCATGCCCGAATCGCTATATCGAATCATGTCCTCACTTACATTTTGGAACTTTGTGTTGATTTTAAATCTTTTTCGGGCATCAAAAACAAGAAAACTTCAGAGCTTCCTAATTTGTCCGAATTTTCTCTATCAGTTTATATTCAGGGGAAATTTTCCTCTGCCTGTTTAGAAATGGGAGCATGCGAGTAGATATCAACATCAGAATTTGAAATAATCTTGTCATCACTTACATTTGGAAATTTGTGTTGATTTTAAACCATTGTGGTGCATCAAAATCAAGAAATCTTCAGAGCTTTCGGGGCTTCGCCCCTGGATCCAAGCTCGAACTTGGCTTCACCCACGAACAGATGAACCCCACAATATTGCCTGAATTTTCTCAATTTGCAGGGAAAATTTCATCATGGTAAATCAAATACTTATCTGAGTAGATATAAACATTGGAGTTTGACATGTTTGATAATGTCTTCTTTACATCACTTATATTTGGGAAATTTGTGTTGATTTCAGACCATTGTGGGGGCATTATCATCAAGAAATCTTCAGAGCTTCCGGGTTTTCGCCTCTGGACCCAAGCTTCCAAGGCTTTGCCCATGAATTTTCTCAATTTGCAAGGAAAAATTAATCATCTGCCTGTTTAGAAATGGTAACCTAAATGATTATCTGAGTAGATTTTAACATTATGATTTAAAATTGTCTTCTTTTCATCAATCAAATTATCGAACTTTTTTGTTGATTTTAAGCCATTTAAGAGCATCAAAAACAAGAAAACTTTGGAACTTCTGGGGGCTTCGTGCTCTGAAACCCGCCAAGGCTTCGCCTATAGACGTCCAAAGAGGCCCGGAAGCGGGCACAAGGTGTTACGCTGTGCCGTATTTGGCACTTCTGTGCCCCAAGCCAAAATTTCTGGTGGGGGAGGGGTGGGTATGTGTGTGTCGAGGCGAAGGGGGTCTATATTGTGTGATCAGGTGATTGTATAGACACATGTATATTGTTTTTGAATAAGTCGGGCAAATGCAAATTTCGTCGGGAAAATTTGTCTTACACCCCCTGGACTCGACGTCAATTTACGTCCCTTATTACAGCTGAAATGTTATAAAACGTTTTTTTGTTTTTCAATCAAAAACTATAGGAATAACATGCATTCTTTTGAGATTGCGTGACGTCAGTACCTGAAAGTTTGACGTATAACGTTCAGTCAGGGATTGCATTATAGCAAATGACATAGTCTATATACGTAATTATAGAGTCGCATGGGTGGTAATCACTAATGCAGGTGTCTCAAGTGCTCAAGCATTACCGGAATGAAAAGTGCAAAGACTCACTTTACTCTAACAAAAGAAGAATGTTAAAATGACCTCTTTCGTGGTAACAACTTATCCCCCGAACTGCTCATCCATGGAGCTCCAAAGATGTGCCTGTGTTCCGGAGATTTCCAAAAGCCTGAATTTTACGTTCCATTCTGTTTACGGTCTTGCAGTAATGACGCCCCTGTTGTAGGACTAATTGTAACATCAGAACAATATAACGCATACAGATCACCGGGATATCAAAAATAGGCCTGACCCGGGTATGTGAACTATAAAACTTCGCAACTTTGTATGATCAGGGGCCGAGGTGGAGCCCCTTCTGCTCAGAGAAAAAAAGAAGGTAATTAAGGTCCAAAAAATATGGATGCTACAGAATGCTATTTTGACAAAGTTTTTGAAAGTGATTTAGGATACTCAGCGTCCTCATACACAACGTTAAAAGACGTTGTAATAACAGAATAAAGTTATTATACAGCCCGTATATCTGTATAGAACGTTATTAACATTTTATAATTTTATGTGTTAGCTCAAATGAAAAATTGGAAAATTAAAAAAATCGTATAACATGACTGAGTTCAAGCCATTATCAGCAACAGCCTTGACCAATAGCGGGACGATTTAATGTTTCAAGTTCCTTACCGTATTTCTTGAACATAAGCAGATGCAGAGATGAGAGGCATTTCTTTCCAGATTTTGCTTTGTTTCCTGTGTTTTGAGACGTAGGCCCACTGAAAACGCGAGCTATAGATTTCGTATTAACAACGGAGATGACATTTTATAATAGCGTCGCCCTGTCAGCCTGTTTTAAAGAGAATTAAAAATCGTAAAATTGCGAAGTTCATTTTTTTACGTCACATCTGGTTGTGGATCGTTTCTAATTAAGTACGTACGTATTAAGCATTGTGTGTGTGTGTGTGTGTGTGTGTGTGTGAGGGGGGGGGGCGCACTCCTGGCCTGAGATCCTACACCTATGTCTTTATGTGTGGGTGTGAGTGTGTGTGTGTGCTTTCCTTCACGCCCAATTTAAACAAGTTGAAAAGGTCGAGATTTCATCTTGTCTGCTTTATTTACGAAAAAATACATAAAAGAATGACAGTTGTGTATATGCCCTAAAAAAAATAAGTTAAACAAATTTCATGTTTATATCATTTCGTATACCATGTTTAAAGCATTGTTCCCCAAATTTCCGAGATATCTTTATTGTCGGAATAATCTTGAAATCTTCCATATTCTATTGATAGCATAATCGACGTCTCTGGCGTAATACAGGACAAGAACTCACTGTTAAGAATTCACGGTTAAGGTTACAGGGGGACAAATAGCACTACTAAACGGGTAAATTAGGCTGACTAAGTTTCCATCAATTTTCGGGAAAATTTATTATTTTCAGGAAATTTTCTTTATTCGAGAATTTTCGGAACATTTTTGTCGAGTTTTGAGAAATATTTTCATTTTTTGAGAAATGTTGAATGGCGAAGTTTACGAAAATATCCAATAATTATACAAAGTTTTCCTTTAATATAACCATTTGTTTTCAAGAAAGCATACAACCGGGAAGGTGAAATCCTCCTAGGGCAGTTTTCCCTGCCCCCTATTTCCCACGCCTCTATTTTATACATACCCTTTCTTTATTGATTGCGTGGAACTTGGCGTATTCCTCGTCAATTTCTCGTCTTAACTCGGCTGATCTGCTTTCATCGATGAATGGGTTTGTCCTCTCCTCAGCTTTAAAAGTATTTCAAACTTTTTGTTTAAACCGCTGGTAGTGTGAGTCTAGTTTCGGAATGAATTCATCACTGCTGTCAAGCAACTGCGTTGGGAAAGGAATAACAAATATGTGACCTAATAAACTTATTATATAGGTCTACTGTATGCATATAGCACCACACCCGTATGCTGGGGGTGCGTTCGCACCATACTCCCGAGCACCAAGCAGGGGCGGCGCTAGCATCTCCCCCAACAGGGACCGTAGGCCTCCGAAGGGAAGTCCGAAGGAATGCACGAGGGTGAGTCTGAGAGGGGGACTGGGTCATATCAGGCACAATATTGGGGTTTGAAAAATGGTTTTCATTGCATTGTTTGTCCGGGAAAGAATTAAAGTATTTTTAGTTCGATTTTCATGCTGCCTAATTCCCATGGTACATTTCTTCGGGTCTAGGTCACAATGAAAATTTCTATCATATGTAGTGAATAGTATATGAACAGGTACAGGTTGCCCGTAAGAAAGGGCTGCATTGAATACTGAGTAGAACAGCCTTCAAATGGTCACAATAGCACATATAGTTCTTAGGTTATGACAAATCAATATTTGTCCAAATTTTCAGCATGTGCCAAAGTGATGATGATAATGTATGAAGAAGAATACAGCTAAACTTATTTAATGTAATTTTTCATTTTCAAGGTTCTCAAATTGCGTTCTACCGCTAAGTCTGGATGAAGGTTATAATAATAGCCAATTTCCTGTTCACTATAGCCAATTCTCCCATTCAAAATATTTTGGGGAGGGATCGAAAAACAGTAAGTCAACATGAGCAATTTTCTAGTTGTTCCATTCTGAGGTCACAGTTATTGTGCAAGTTATGCTAATTAGGTATTTAAGTTTAAACACGCTGTAATATGGTCAATAGTAACGATATTGCTATCTGTCCATATAGGCCTATAAGAACTTCAAACCAAAATGTCAAAATCTTAAAGACAATGCTGCAGTATAAATGATTAAAAGATGATCAGGATGTACATAATTATTTCCACTTTTAATGTTCAGGATCATATATATATATATATGCCTTGGTACGTTGGGACTTTATCCATTGACTTCATGAGGGTGAGGTACCATCAGGCAACACCTACAGAGACTAACGTAATGGCGGCGTGTGCCCCTCTTTCACGGTTCTGCGTTGCCTTCGTGTTTGGGTTTCTCTGAAGAACCTTAACATGCATGAGCTGTAGTACATTTGGTGCGACGTCTTAATGTTATGCATCAACATATCCTAACAAAACTTAAAGGGCAGTGTGGGGGAAAAGGTTGTGGTTTCACAATTGCAGGGGTTACGGAGCAGGGTCAAGGGAACGTACCCCACTTTGCATACTCAGTATACTTATTTCAAAGCTTCACTTCTACTATAGTCTACAGTAGTCTGCTATGTTCACGGCTTAGTTGTTTCCTTCACCCCACATCTAAATACGTTCCGAGGACCCATGGCTTGTAGGCCCAATTTTTTGTTCAGGTGTTTTATTGGAGATTTCTAACTTTGTTTATATGCTTGTTTGTTTTTCACTTCGAGGAAATTATTCAGTTTCTTCGGGAATATTTACAGATTTATTAGACATAATTCTTTTTAAAGTGAACAATTTTAGAATTTAAGAAATACAGATCTTATATGATAATTTGATATGCTTCTTTCACTTCTCAGATTCATTCCTATTTTAGTGTAGGGAAATGAAATTTTCATATTACGCACTCGGAAGGGTGCTTTAATCGTTGAATTCTAGAAACAGTGACGTAACTAGGCCGGTGCCGCCGCACTAGGCCAGTGGGCTCGCTGACAAGTACCATAACAAATTAAAAAAAATCGCCAGTACACCACAACTGGTTATCAAAGGCCGTGGACATTGACTTGGTTGTCGATGCTATGTCTGTCCGTACGTCGTACCTGTGTTCTCGTCCGGGTCGTATTAAGCGTTTCGTGATAGCATTGTTACTATTATACCCGAATACGCAGGCGACGACCCCGTTTTTGTAATTGTGTGTTCACTCGTCGTCGTCGACCTATCCGCTGCAGCTAGCCTCAGTCCGGCGAAGCGTCTTGTGGTGATAAAAAGGGCACATATATACAGTGACCAAACAATAATAAGTCAGGCCCACCAAAAAGATAGTTAAATGAGCCATTTATTTCTGTCCCTGGCGATCATGACGAGCCCTTCAATTATAAGTCGGGCCCACTGAAAACTAAAAGATAGAATGTGCCCGCAAATACAAATTTTAATAACAAAAAGAGGTACACGGGCCTGTCCTGGGCCGGTCATGAGAGCAAGGAACACAAGTCGGTCCCATCAAAAATGATTTTCTTACGACTTACACATTGCCAAGTTCAATCCCGATACCCACCAAATGGGATTCAAAAGTAATTATCATTCTCAGCTAAGAAAGCCTGTATGAAAGTGTCGTTTCCAGGCGTCTTTCAGTTTCAAATATAAAATCTTCCTCAATAGCCCCCATAAGCCAGGACACCGACAAATGAAGATGAGTGAATGTGACCGAAGAAATGTTGCCCCATTCCCCCATTTCAATTCGCCATTCTCCATAGGCACCCGTATGGGCCAGGATGGACCATTCCCTTATGTCCCTCTTGCTATCATGTAGGGTCCTTCATTCATACGTCGGACCCACTAAAAGATAGGTAAATGGGCCGTTCCTTTCTGTCCCTTGCTATCATTATGGGCCCCTTTTCAGTCATGTCAGGCTCACCAAATAAGATCAATATATTGGGGCTTCCTTTCTGCCTCTTGTTATATTCAAAGTCTGGCCCACTGAAAACTATAAGATAGATGGACACGAAAATACAAAAATCAATAACAACAAAAAGTCAAAAAGATACATAGACCCGTCCTGGAGTCCGTCATGATAGCAAGGAACACAAATCGTGCCCACCAAAAAGTAATGATGATGACATAATGACGATGATGATGGTGATGATGAAAATCATGATGATGATGATGATTATGATGCCGACGACGGTGACAATGGTGATGACAATGATGACGACGGCGATGGTGACAATGATGATGACAATGATGACGACGGCGATGGTGACAATGATGATGACGACGACGACGGTAACAATGGTGATGACAATGATGACGACGACGACGATGGATACATTGATGATGCTGATGAACACGATGGTGATGACGCTGACGATGACCACATAAAGATAACGTTGACGATAATGATGACAATGACGATGCTGCTGCTGATGATGATATGACTAAAACGACGACGATGACGAATGCATCACAGTTGGTGATCAATTTGTATGAGATACAGCGACGATGAGACATGATAACAACAAGGATGACGATAGTGATGATGTTTACTGGATGGTGTAGAGAGAAAGAGGATGCTAATGGTGATGATTATGTTTATGATGATGATTATAAGATAAGAGATAAGATAAGATGACATCATGGAATTAAAAATGAATTATGTTTTTTCTTCTCTCCACACAGAATCCATGGAAATGACTTTCAAAACATTCCGATCTTTCTGATAATTGGTCTGATGTACGTCGGCATCAACCCAGCCGTCTCCACTGCCATGTGACACTTCCGGATCTTCTGCATTGCCTGCTATATTCATTACGTTGCCTATTTGCTACCACTACCACAACCATCCCATTCCCTCGCTTATACTACTGGTTCGTTTACCACCATCTCGATGGCCTATCAGATCCTAAAAGTTGCTTTAATTTGTAAAATGTAAGGATCTTGAGTGTCCAATCAGCAACGTTCAATGCAACACAGACAACATCAATATTCACAACAGGATAATTTATTCCACAAAGGGGCGTGGGGTTGGTAGGGGAATGGCACTTTCCATATTTCTTATGTTTGGAAAAATACAATAGATGGGATAGAGGACATGCCCCTTTTATTGTTGGTAGAAAGAGACGTGTGAAAAACTTTCCTGCTAAGAAAATGATTTTTTTTTATGGTTTTATTATGTATATTGACGCTAAATAAGATATTAAAAAATGATATGCTAAATTGCAGAAATATATGAATATCGTTACAAGTATTTGTTTTGCTTCCAAAAGTTTTCTATATTTTTGATTATCGTCGCTCAATATTTATTAAAGAATTAAAACGAAGCTGTTCTTCAAAAATTGATATATTCTTTAATGTATTTTGCAGTGCTACCCTATTTCTTACCATTTGAATATTTGTTCCAGATATCACAGCATCCTCAAAAAAGGGAAAAAATGGGGGCTTAAACTGATAAAGGCAGGTTTACCTCCCCCAAATTTTGTTATAAAATGTATGAAATTTAATATATTTTATGGGCATCACCACATGCAGATTTGCAATCTGATTGAAGCTAGTCGATTGCATTTTAGGTATACTTTTGACCACAGGAATACCTCAAATCGCGGAGACTCCGGGTCCACGGCAGTTATTTCCCCTGCATCCCAACAGGGGCCCTTAGGCTGACCCCTAAATCACACTCTATTAGTTCACGCTACGCGCTCGCCGTTATATCTTCGGCTTCAGCAAATTTCATTACCCATTTCAGTCCCCCACCCCCTCCCAATATTTTGTTCATTCCACCGCCGATAACACCACTTCATTATTGAGATAACTGGTTGACATCAAGGATCGCATCACATCTGATATGATAACCAATATCACCCTAGGTAATAGCCCACCTACTATCATTCCACTCTGGAAGAATATAACTTTGTCCAAGCTGCCCAGTGTTTTGTCTGCTGCTTTCAATTATGAATACAGTTGTTCTTATCTACACCTGTCCATCTTCTCATCACAACAGCGTCAGTTTTTCGGGATATGAATTGTTGCTATTGATGTTGGGAAAGCATAAACCCACAAGAGAGATTTGTGACATTTGCCAATGTTAATGGCTCGACCTGAGATATTTAATTGTAAGCCTATACCATCTGACCATTGCCAGAACAGTCGAATCAGCGATCCCTGGTCGGATATGGCCCCACAGTTCCTGATGCTGCACGGACTAAGCTAACACGACTTGATTGATAATTAACATTCAATGATCAAAGTGATTCATAATATAGTCAAAATTGATTGTTTTGTTGCCGATATGGGACTTGAACTCATGACTCTCAGATTGAAAGTTTAATACTCTACTGACTGAGCTTACCCGGCTCGACAGAAAATGATTAGCGGATGAGCAAATTCAAAGCGCATTCGCCTGTTTCCCCAATAAATATTTGTTGTTTACTTTTAATTCCTAAAGACATAGTGGCCGTAAGCCAATGATATTGATCTAACTGAGTAACCTAAAGAATCACACCACTTCTGCTATGACCAAATAACCACCAAAATCACCTCAAAAGAATGTTTACCCTACCCACTCCCGTGTCTTTCCACCCTGGAACATTACACCTTTGTGCGGTGCGTCATCTACTGATTTCATTCATGTGTCATAACTTACTTCAGTTGTTCTTATTTGCACCGTCGGTCTACCATTTCCCTTATTATTTTGCATTTGGACCTAGGTCTTTTTCAACTTGGAATTTGCACTGGTGGGCCAACTGATGGCAAAAATGACATCGGTATAAACATTTAATCTCTAACGCAGAAGTGGCATCACCAGGCTGTGTGAGGGGGGTCTGGGAGTGACAAATATTCCACTTAAACAATGACAAAAATGATAGAAGTACCACCCCTTGAAATTAAATTTTCCGTTAACCTTTAAATAATAAGAAAATTGGCCCACAATTTTTGAAAAGTGGTGGGCCCAATGAATTGACTGGTGGTCTGCTTGGACCGCAGAACAACGTTATTCTTTCAGGATAGGGACTTTTGCTATTGATTATATGAAAGTATAAACCCACGAGAGAGACTTGTGGAATTTGTTAATGCGGGTAATGGCTTGACGTGAGATGCAATGCAAATGCTAACCGCAATGTGTACAATGCTCGATTAATAATTGTTTCATAGTCTGATAAAATCCTTATTTCATTTGATAGAGGGTTAAAATCTAAACCAACTACTAAAAATAGCAAGTCAAAATCTTATTCCTATCTAAAGTTATTCATGCAAGTTGAGGTCGATACATGAACGCTGCCATTTTGTTCAATTCTGTGTTGAAATCTTGTGCATGATAACACTATTCCTCAAGAGGGACAAGAATTAGAATGTATTTCTTTATTAATTTGATTTAAGTTTTGATTCCAAATTGATGTGACACAAAAGTTTTAACAGCATGTTTTGGTAAGTTCATGTGCACTCAAAAATGTCCTTAACCTTACAAAAAATATTTCCTAATTATGTTTTAATAAACTAGAAAAGTTAGGATTGATAAAGAAATACAAGGCTTTCCATCATCCTGTTCGGTTGATGACGCAATTTTCTGTATGTTTTGAAATAAAAATGGCGGCTCTCATAGTAGTAGCATTAAAGTGTTTAATAATTACAAAAAAAAGTGTCAGATTGCTTTGGGAGGTATGATATTTGGTCAGAAAATTTGTCGTTTTTAATTTTATTATATGAAATAAGGATTATGTCAGACTTTATGCCTCCTTTAAGTTAAATTTATTACATAAGCAAGTTGAATGGGTTGTCATTCCATCAATTTCGCTTTACTAAATATTATTGCATTTGATACAAAAAGATTTGGTATGAAAACAATGATTAAGTTAACGTGATAGCCTAAAGAGTTTAGGAGTGAAAAGTTTAGACTCTGCTTTCCCTAATATGTTAAACATGTGTAGTCTATGTAAACAAATATATACATATAAAAACTTCACTTTAATAAGCTGTCCCAACTATTGAAGCTTTTATGAATTTAGCAACACTGGATCTCAGAATTTGAATCTATTTTGCAAATCAATCAACCAGGTACCAGTGTCATAGGCAGGGGATGAGAATTTTGGACCCCCTCCCTTCAAGTACTTCTCCGAATCAATGCCCATATAACACAAAACCACAAGTGTAGGAACCGGGAAAACCTGAAACAATTCCCCGCTTACGTTTCTGAAAAATGACAAAAGTGTTACATTTGAAGATAAAAAGTGACCCTCAATTACTGTTATAAGTGCAACAACTGGTAGAATGTGTGCACTTACAAAAAAAAAAAATATTACAAAAGTACCCCTTTATAAAAATGAATGGTCCCTTATTATCTACAGGCAAGGAGCGGACATGTGCATATGACTTGGGAAGTGTTCCTAAGATGTCGTGTCCCCTCCTCGCCTACTTTTCGAAAGCTTATATACCTGTATGCTCTGCACAAAATTGTTCTCAGTTCCATCCACAGACTGTTTTAAGAAATTCTAAGTGGAGAGGCAAATATTTAAAAACGGATGTTTTAGGATACCCCTACTACCAGCACTGGGGAAATTTGTTAACCGTAATTAAATGTAAATTTTGGCTTTCAGACATTTTGTGTTTTGTTGTTGCATGTAAAATGTGGAAGATATTACCTTTATTAAAATGTTACGTTTACTATTGGGAGAATGTTATTATTCAGAAGGTGGATCACGAATCTGAAAATGTATGGCTTTTCCCCTGGAAGATGGTTTAGATATGATACTAATCTTAAGGGATTTGTTTGCAGAGGCAAGACGGGAATGGGGAAGAGGTGCAAATTCAAGGGATGGGTTGGTAATTTCCTCCAATTATAATGCTAAGAAGGTTATGGTTCCAACCCTATTGGCCGTACGGTGACAGGCTCTACCAAACCTGTCTTCACCAACTGTCCAATATTTATCAAATCCAAATATCGTCTTGATCGCAAGATCCCAGGTCTTGCAACTCCGTTTTCTAATCCGTTCGACGTGTAAACGACTGATGACGTCATATACATTTGCGGGGAATCATTGCTTACCCCCAAACTGCCAAATGGATCATTTAGACCATTAACCCCAAAAATGAAAGGAAAATATGTTTAAGAGAGCATAGGTGTAGGAATCGGGCGCACTATGGACACGTACCCCCACTTTTCCAAAAAATGACAAAAGTGCCTTTTTTGAAAATGAAAAGTGCCCCTTAATCACTATCTCAATAGTAGAAATCTCAATAGTAGGAAACTGGCAACTTGTGTCAGTCCCATGTACGGGAGAAGTGTTTCCCCATTGGACAAGTGCCCCTTTTCTAAAAATGAAGTGCTCTTTTTAATTCACTTTGTTGTTTTGGGGTTACTTATTTTATCTACAAATTGGGATGGGTTCATATAACTAGGTAAGTGTCCCCTAAGTGGTCGTGCCCCACACTTTTGAAAGCTTCCTACACCCCTGCATGAAAGGAAAACGCTTAAAAACAGTTAAAATAATTGTATTTTTTCATTTTATGTTGTCTCCATATTTGCTACTCAAATTGATTGTCGCTCTTTAAATTGTAATCAATTGAAACAAAGTTATAAGCATAAGAAAAATTCTGTTCCGTTTTTCGTAATAGTTTATTGACCAAACAGTAAACATATCTCATGGTGTAAACGATGGCGATACTAATGAAAAGGATTCACATTTTTTAGCAGACCTATGAGAATTTTGTTTTTTGCGTAACTGGAGAATTGAACCTTCATAAGAATCGAAATTTTGGATTAAAATGATTACCACAAAGTCTTTCTTTTTGTAGATGCGAGTCGTCTTTCCAAAAAGAGGTCCTTTCCTTCCCTCAACCAAATTCCTTATTTTAATCGTGTTGTGAATGAATACTCAGACCTCTATTCGCTTTCCCCACATTACCCTCCCACCTACCTGCCCTCCCGCCAGTGGCGTTTTGGGAAGAGGGTGCTAAAATTACCTTGACCCCCCCCCTCTCCCCCGGACCTAGTGAAAGATATCCCACCACGCCACTGCGGCCCGCATTTGACTTCCAATGAACAGATGAACATGTATATTTTTCTCAGACAACATCTATTTGTATAGCTGTATAGACACATCATGCATCAGGACCGTAATTCATGAGGACAAGTGGTGGTTGTAGGATCGCAATTCCCGGGGACAAGAGGTGGTTATAGTACCGCACTTTCTGGGAGAAGAGGTTGTTATAGGACCCTAATTTCCGGGGACAAGGGGTGGCTATAGGACCGTAATTCCTATGAACAAGGGGGTGGTTATAGGACCGTAATTTCCAGGAACAAGGGGTAGGGTGGCTATAGGACTGTAATTTCAAGTAACAAGGGGTGGGTATAGGACCGTAATTCTGTAGTTTCCGGGGACAAGAGGTGTTTATAGGACCGCACTTTCTGGGAGAAGAGGTGGTTATCTTTAAGAATGTCTTAAATCAAAGAATTATAATAGACATTAAAAAAAACAAAGGATTTACCAAACGAATTACCAAGGTTGCACTGTAAGACATCACAACATTTTGTGTAATATATGCAAATTGTGCTTCAAATTAAAGAACGCTGCAAAATGGTCGATGATTTAGATAAAATTAGTTGCTACTACGATCATGGTATTTGACGAACTTTAAAACAATTGAGTAAATGATGCCTCTACATCATTTCAAAGAATTATGATAGACATTATTGACATTAAAAAACAAAGGATTTGCAAAACGAAATACCAAGATTTCCTTGTCACAAAATTTGGCTAATATATGCAAATTGATGCCTGCAATTAAAAATAAATTAAAAACGCTGCAAAATTGTCGATGTTTAACCAATTTTGATGATTATTTGCTACTATGATGGTTTATTACATGGCTTAAAGCAAGTTAGCAAATGATGCCTCTATATCACTTCAAAGAATTATGACATACATTAAAAAAAAAAAGGCTTTACAAAACCACATACCAAGGTTTCCTTGTAATACATTACAAAATTTGCGTAATATATCTAAATTGATACCTGAAATTTAAAAACGCTGTGAAATGGTCGATGGTTAGCTGTTTAACCGAATTTTATTACATTAGTTCCTATTGTGATCAGGATTTTTAATACAGTTTAGACAGATAAAGCAATTTAGCAAACGATGCCTCTACACGTCCATATATCTGAAATGCTATGAAATATCATGGCAACGGGATAAACTAACCAAGTATTAAAAGTGTTTGTATCCAAAGGCTTGATTCATACTCAGTCAAGTATTGACTGACGCGGTCATCGAAATGCCATGGTCTCTTTTTAGCCTATTAATACAAATACGTACTGACGTAAGGCAGATCGGGGATGTGGTATATCAGATCTACCCACAACCACGATGCTTCAGGAACGGCTAATCTCGTCGATGTGTATATCATCTAGCAGTGATATTTCCCATGACATCATACAGTCATACTGGCAAATGGGTGTGTTATGAATTTTGCCTCCAGTAAGAGTCATGCACCTGCCAGGGTCGTTAAATGTCATCCAGAAAGTAGGGGTCATGGCTTCTTATCCAAAACGTGTGTGTGTGGGAAGGGGCAAGAGGCAATTTCCCTCATAATGACCTGATTTAAAAAAAATATACTGAAAAGTAGGGGATATGAATTACGGCTCTGGTACCTGCTCGAAGAGTGACGACATTTCCTTCTTTTTGGTTTATACGAGTTAGAAATCTCATTTTTAAACTTCAGACTTTGCATATTAATACGGAAATTAGAACGTGTATATCGACTTTAAAATGATTTGGTACAATGTGTTATCAGTTTGTTTTTACAAACTGTTATCAGTTTGTTTTTACAAACTGGGGTTTCTGTCCCTTAACTGCTTAATGCCTAATTGGGGCAAATACATAAACGAAAGTAAGAAGTTGTACATGTTTTTTTTTATTATATATCGGTCATGGCTTCAAGACAAAACGCACGTTTGTAACCAATTTCTGAAAACGCAAAAAAAGATTATTTTCTTTTGTTTTAATACATGAGAACAACTGATATATTTCTCCAAGTTTTCACAAGGCGCGTATGATGTCACACACAAAAGCGCCATCCAACATGTCTCGCATATCAGTTTGCCTGCCTTAGCGTTGTGTTATAGTAAATGCGCGGGCATTTAAGTGCGCGCTCAGAAATTATGACGTAATCTATTTCTTCAGTTTTTACTCACCGTGCGCGTAAGTTCGATAGCATATGATGAGATAACGCGCTTTGCGTTATTGCGTCACAAGGAAAAAATGCGAGTAAAACCTGTTTTGGTTGATTTTAGTGTGGCAATGCATCAGTAGCGCATGTCAGATTGTTTCACCAAGTATCAAAGTGAAGAGCGTTTTTCAGTGAAGTTACTAGGAGTTTACATTTGTTATATTTCATTAAAAACTATTACATTTTCTTTGAATTCAAAGAAAATTATTTATATTGATTAAAGATAAGGTTTTTGTAAGTATTTCTGTTGCAGAAGAGGAATCAAGGATTGGACAAGTTTACTTGCCATTGGACTTCATCCAATTGTGGGTAAGTTGTCTCGTTCATCTTTTCCTAGTAGATTAAATGATTCCCGTTCAATAACCAAACGCTTGACGATTGAAAAAGATAACTTGTAAATTCTTAATGAGTTATTTCAATTTACGATCATACGACCGACTTAAGTTATTTCGTTTGGATCTGGATCTGGATTAATAATGCATAACACTCCTGGTGGATCAAACATGCAGGATAGCTGTGCGCATGCGAGGTACATTAATCTTGTTGGCTTAGGCTGTTAGGTACTTGATGACGAATGTTAGGTGCTTGATGACGATATCTTTCAATTGCTTTGAATCTTGAGTGGTAGTGCGCATGCGAGGTACATTAATCTTGTTGGCTTAGGCTGTTAGGTGCTTGATGACGAATGTTAGGTGCTTGATGACGATATCTTTCAATTGCTTTGGATCTTGAGTGGTAGTGCGCATGCGAGGTACATTAATCTTGTTGGCTTAGGCTGTTAGGTGCTTGATGACGAATGTAAGGTGCTTGATGACGAATGTTAGGTGCTTGATGACGATATCTTTCAATTGCTTTGAATCTTGAGTGGTAGTGCGCATGCGAGGCACATTAATCTTGTTGGCTTAGGCTGTTAGGTGCTTGATGACGAATGTTAGGTGCTTGATGACGATATCTTTCAATTGCTTTGGATCTTGAGTGGTAGTGCGCATGCGAGGTACATTAATCTTGTTGGCTTAGGCTGTTAGGTGCTTGATGACGAATGTTAGGTGCTTGATGACGATATCTTTCAATTGCTTTGGATCTTGAATGGTAGTTGTTACATAAAATGGCAGAGACTTTCAGTCTTTGCCTGTTTTGTGTATGAAGCAATCTATATTTGTCTGCGGTCGTTGGTAAGAATTGGGATGTTGGTACCGTGACGGACGCCAGACCGGCTGCAGGAGGTCATCATCATATTACAGGCTACCATACAGGCATATCTTCCGATTGTCAATGTGATATTTTCAGAGCATATTGATATATTACATTTAAATAATGTATCATTCTGTGTAATTATTCCCAAAAGTTAAAAGGCTTTGGTTCCTTATTTTAGGTACGTGTAGTTTCTTTATATTAAACGTGAAACACTTTGTGTTGTCCTCTGTGGAACAGAGACAATCTCCTCTACCCTTTCCTCTAGGCCAGGCCTCTCCCTCTAATCGAAATTTCAGGAAAATTTAGTAGTTGTTAATACTAACAGCAGCATTTTGATATATCGGAATTATCGTCTTTCAGAGGGCAATCATCAGATCAGAACAGACTTGAGCAAATACATAAACGAAAGTAAGAAATTGTACATGTTTCTTTTATTATATATCGGTCATGGCTTCAAGACAAACGCACGTTTGTAACCAATTTCTGAAAACGCAAAAAAGATTATTTTCTTTTGTTTTGGTACATGAGAACAACTGATATATTTCTCCAAGTTTTAGCAAGGCGCGTATGATGTCACACACAAAAGCGCCATCCAACATGTCTCGCATATCAGTTCGCCTGCCTTAGCGTTGTGTTATAGTGAATGCGCGGGCATTTAAGTGCGCGCTCAGAAATTATGACGTAATCTATTTCTTCAGTTTTCACTCACCGTACGCGTAAGTTCGATAACATATGATGAGATAACGCGCTTTGCGTTATTTCGTCACAAGGAAAAAAATGCGAGTAAAACCTGTTTTGGTTGGTTTTAGTGTGGTAACGCATCGGTAACGCATGTCAGATTGTTTCACCAAGTATCAAAGTGAAGAGCGTTTTTCAGCGAAGTTACTAGGAGTTTACATTTGTTATATTTCATTAAAAAAACTATTACATTTTCTTTGAATTCAAAGAAAATTATTTATCTTGATTAAAGATAAGGTTTTCTGTAAGTATTTCTGTTGCAGAAGACGAATCAAGGATTGGGCAAGTTTACTTGCCTTTGGACTTTATTCAATTGTAGGTAAGTTGTCTCGTTCATCTTTTCCTAGTAGATTAAACGATTCCCGTTCAATAACCAAACGCTTGACGATTAAAAAAGATAACTTGTAAACTCTTAATGAGTTATTTCAATTTACGATCATACGACCGACTTAAATTATTTCGTTTGGATCTGGATCTGGATGAATAATGCATAACACTCCTGGTGGATCAAACATGCAGGATAGGCAGATAGGTGTGCGCATGATCTTGAGTGGGTGCGCATAGGTAAATCTTGTTGGCTTAGGCTGTTAGGTGCTTGATGACGAATGTTAGGTGCTTGATGACGATATCTTCAATTGCTTTTGGATCTTGAGGTGCTTGATGGTAGTGCTTGATGACGATATCTTTCAATTGCGAGGGTAGTGCGCATGCGATTCATCTTGTTGGCTTAGGCTGATCTTGATGACGAATGTTAGGTGCTTGGTGGATATCTTTCAATTGCTTTGGATCTTGAGTGGTAGTGCGCATGCGAGGTACATTAATCTTGTTGGCTTAGGCTGTTAGGTACTTGATGACGAATGTTAGGTGCTTGATGACGATATCTTTCAATTGCTTTGGATCTTGAGTGGTAGTGCGCATGCGAGGTACATTAATCTTGTTGGCTTAGGCTGCCAGGTGCTTGATGACGAATGTTAGGTGCTTGATGACGATATCTTTCAATTGCTTTGGATCTTGAGGTGCTTGATGACGAATGTTAGGTGCTTGATGACGAATGTTAGGTGCTTGATGACGATATCAAATGGTTACATCAAATGGCAGAGAGTTTCAGTCTTTGCCTGTTTTGTGTATGAAGCAATCTATATTTGTCTGCGGTCGTTGGTAAGAATTGGGATGTTGGTACCGTGACGGACGCCAGACCGGCTGCAGGAGGTCATCATCATATTACAGGCTACCATACAGGCATATCTTCCGATTGTCAATGTGATATTTCCAGAGCATATTGATATAATACATTTCAAAAATGTATCATTCTGTGTAATTATTTCCAAAACCAAAAAGGCCTTGGTTCCCTATTTTAGGTACGTGTAGTTTCTTTATATTAAACGTGAAACACTTTTGTTGTCCTCTGTGGAACAGAGACAATCTCCTCTACTCTTTCCTCAAGGCCAGGCCTCTCCCTCTAATCGGAATTTCAGGAAAATTTAGTAGTTGTTAATACTAACAGCAGCATTTTGATATATCGGAATTATCGTCTTTCAGAGGGCAATCATCAGATCAGAACATTCAAACGGTAATAGCTTAGGACGATTTCTGACGCATAATGGGCCTAAAACGTTTGAAAGTAAAAACAATATGTTATAAAAAAATGTAATAACTAAAAAAAACAATACAAAAAAACACCTTGATCATCAAAAATCATACAATTTTGACTGCAATGTTATATTTACAAGTACTTTAAAGCAAGTAATAATTTTGCACCATTTTAAGTCAATTTCGATGTGGTTGTTTTGGTTTAAACGTGCACATAGGGAGGAATCTTGGATTACTACGTGAATCAAGATTATGTTCCTTTCGTAATCTAAGAAAAGTAGAAGATGAGTTTCACTTCTTGTTAGAATGCCATTTTTATTATCAACTTCGTGTATTTTATTTTCCAAGGTTTTCTATTTTCATGCTTCATATCACAAGATTCATCAAGCAAGACTTTATCATAGGCCTATATCATTTGAGTCAAAGTTTGTACCATGTACGAAAGTATCGACCTGAGATTGTATGTTTATTTTCGAAGTATGAACTCTTTCTTGACCTGACATTTCTGCATAATTGTATGTTTTTTTATATTTCCTTATGTTTTCTCTATTTGTTTGCAATGTATGTATTGAAAGAGGCCGGTGGCCTGATTAAAAAATAATAAACTGTTATAACTCGCTTCCGCGAAAGAGGTTTCCACTGCAAAGGAATTCCTTTAGTATGTCCTATCTTAAAGGATTAGTTCAGGGGTCAAGCAATTATATTGTATGTAAAAGAGAACTTCAAAATAAACAAACTAGTGAAGAAAGCATTCAAAAATGTTATTCCGCTAAGGAGATATCTAAGTTGAAAGTTTGATGTTATTTGTGTCTAAACGACTGAAATCAGACTAGTTGGTTGTGATGTCATAGCCTAAAATACCTCAAAGGAATATGTATTCTTTTATATTTTGTCCTGCGATTTTAAGGCTTGAAAACCATGGAATGTGTCAGAAAAGTAGTAAAACTGAATCAAGTAAGAGTTGTTATAATATACCACTTAAAGAAAGTCCAAGGAAAAATAATTGAAATAAACTTACTTTAAAATACATTAAAATTTAACACAGACAAATTAACTCATGAACAGATAATCCATAATAAAATAATGGCAAAATGGTAAAAGTATACCCCTTGAAAGTAAATTTTTCCCTCCAAATTATATGAAAACTAATAATGTACCTTAATTACTTTCATTTTACTCGTCAGACAGTCAGACCCTCTACTCTTTCCTTCATTTCCCAAAATGAAGGAAAAGTTACTGAAAATTGAAGGATGTTTAATCTTTTTTTGGAGATTTGACCGTTGGAGATGGGATATTAAAGATTTTCCGATTTTTTGTTTTCCGATTCGTTTTATAACCAATTTTCAGTGTGCAAAAACATGTGATAAGAAAATAAGTCCATTTCCAAAAATTGCTGGCCAAGGGGAAATTTCCCCCTTATCCTTCAATCCTACACCACTTCTCACACCCCCAGTTTCCAAAGCACTGGGTTCAATTCCCACACTCTGAGTACTAAGTTGTTATATTTACCTATAGCTCAAAGTTGATCAATTTATACCAAGTTCAGATTTTCATTTTTCTTGTACCGAAAAACTGTTTCAAAAGGGGCCATGAATGAAATTTGTGACCCATTTTGGCGGCGCCTCCCTGTATCCATTTTAATTCCGCTTTCCCCAAAGAAACCGGGGAAAAGCACTGACCCAAATAAACCCATGATTGGTCAGAAAGATTTAACTCACCTATCTATAGCTAAAGTAAACATTTAGGGTATATATCAAATAAATGATCTAAATACACAATACCGAATTTAGGGGGCTAGGTACCTCGGCACGTGGCATTTATAGAATGTGACAAAGGTTTTATACAACTACCCCCCCTCCCACACCCCAACCCCAGAAGGGAATGCACACAGATACTTCCGAATTAATTATTTGGAGCACAAAGGGGCAAGAGTATAGCTCAGCGGGGTATAGGAATTGGGGGAAAGGGGTTCAATTCCCTCGATATGTTTTTATTGGTAGTCAAGAAGATTCAGATTCCATTAACATCTATTCGTATTCTAAAGTGTGCATCATTAATTAAGTCTGCACAAAGATACATTTTGGATATTCCGGATTCAATTTTTAACATTTGATGCGTTTTGATCGTGTCTCGCCGATTTTAGGCATGGATGTTTCCTCTCTCGACGGGTCTAGATTTAATCATCCAAATATATTCACCTACAACATTGTTTATAATTTGCACTAACGCTAAAGGGCCTTTACCATGCAAAGTGTACGAACCAACCCGAATTACAATATTGAGTTCATATGATTTGGAGCTTCCTGGCTGAGCCAATATACAGTGGGCACCCCTTGTACAACCGATGAAGAGAAATGTTGGCTCCTAACATTGACCAAATCTCAATGCTTTTAAGCTAGAAAAATTCCTATTTCACAGTTTCATGCAGAGCGGATCTAGAAAAATCACAAGTAGGAGTTCTGTGACTGTTTTTTTCGAAAAAGTGGGCGGCCAAAACCCCACATTCTGAAAAGTAGAGGGGAGGGGGCATTGTCCCTTGGTCCCCGCTTCCGGCGCCACTGATTTGCAACATATTTGTCCATTAATAAATTACAGCACCATCAGAGCATGGCATTTGAAACAATGAAAACTGTTGGAATTTTTTTGGAGGGGGCGTACCAACCCTCAGATATCCCCTTTCTCTCTAGACTGCTAGATACGTCTCTGGATGGTTCAACTGATCTGGATGCGGCTTTCTATTGGGTGGGCCCAAGTTAGGATTTCAGGGCTTTTCCCACCCAACCGCGCCACTTTTTCGCAGCTAGATTATAAAGGCTAAGCCATTTTATTGTTTGTATTTTTAGAGTTATGGTCCAAAAATTGTTGATAGACTAGATCTTGATCTAATATTTTGAGAATTTTTTCAGACATTTTGTCCTAAATATTCCAAATTTCAAATTTTCGTGGCTGCAAATTAAAAAAAAGAAGAAAAAGGCCACCAGCCGTTTTCTTCGGGTTTGAAGGGGAAATTGTCCTATCAGCTATTCCATAGCTGTCGTATTTCAAAATAAGTGGAGAGTGCCCCTTAAATTCTGTGCCCAGTTTCAAACATATTCCACTGCCCTTGGTAGCATCTCACTACCCATCCATCTGAGCTGAAGTTAAAAAATTTAGAGCCTTGAAAGGGTTTAAATGCACCAACATCAGGGGCTTTTTCTCCTGACCCTTATACCGGGACTTCGAAGGAGGATATTTTTGCGCTCATTTAAATGAATATCGGAATTTTGGTATCTCCAAAAAATAAAACTGAGCTTTATCAACTTTAATTCAGTCTTTTTAAATGCTTATTTGAGAAGGTTATTTTAGAGGGCAAAAAAAAACTGATAAAAGTTTACACCTGGTAGGAATTTAATGGGCTGATAACCAGGTATACAGTTCGTAACTAAGATATACAAATTGGAGATTCTTCGGTTTTCAATCCTGAAATTTGACCTCTTGTAATTATCATACTACAGTTTTTGTATTATCAATTAATTTAAATCATTTTTCTTTAACCTTGAAAATATCTAGAAATTGATGTTAACGCTTTATTTGCGCATACTGGAAGTTACCTAAAAATAATGCCACGGGCTTAGCCTGGAAGGTCACCTCTCCGCAGGGGCGTAGCTTGACTTCGAGCCCTGGGTAAGTCAGATTCGCCCGACTTAAATTTGCATTTGACCGTTTTATAGAATGTGTCTATACAATCACACAATATAGA
This sequence comes from Chiridota heheva, assembly GCA_020152595.1. NCBI lineage: Eukaryota > Metazoa > Echinodermata > Holothuroidea > Apodida > Chiridotidae > Chiridota > Chiridota heheva. Next base: position 1,120,536 of record JAIGNY010000154.1, read on the forward strand.
ACAGTTGGGAACAGATCCACACCAATGGCGTCGCCAAAGATTTTGGCTTGTGGCATAACACTGAAGTGCCAAACGTAACACTGCATGCGTAGTACCGTGTGCCCGCTTACGGGCCCTGGCGAGGCTTTGGGGCGAAGCCTTGGTTGGGCTCCAGGGTGCGAAGCCCCTGGAAGCTCAAATATTTCTTGTTTTGATTGCTCCAAAATTGCTCAAAATCAGCACAGAATTCCAAAATAAAAGTAATAAAAAGAAGACAATTTCAAATTCTTATGTTTATATCTACTCAAATAAGTATTTGGGTTACCATTTCGAAACAGGCAGAGGATAAATTTTTCCAGCATATTGAGAAAATTCGAGCAAAATTTTGGGGTTCATGGACGAAAGATTTCTTGATTTTGATGTACCATAAGCTGACAATGGTTTAAAATCAACACAAAGTTTCAAAATGTGAGACAATTTTAAATTATAATGTTTAAATCTACTCAAATAAGTATTTGGGTTACCATTTAAAATCAGACAGAAACGAAATTTTTCCTGAAAATTGAGCAAATATTGAAATACGAACAAAATTGTGGGTCTCATGGGCGAATCCTTGGAATTAGCTTCAGTCCAGGAAACTCTGAAGATTGATTGATTTTGATGCCCCACAATGGTTTAAAATCAACACAAATTTTCAAAATGTAAGTGATGTAAAGAAGACAATGTCAGATAGTTTACTCCGATAAAAATTATCATTTCGAAAGGTGCAGAGGAGAAATTTCCCTGAAAATAAAGAAAATTCGGGAAAAATTGTGGGCCTCATGGGCAAAGCCTTGGAAGGGGTCCAGGTGCGAAACCCCGAAAGCTCTGAAGATTTCTTGTTTTTGATGCCCGAAAAATGATTTAAAATCAACACAAACTAACAAAAAAATGTTACTGATGAAAAGGGAAAAATGTCAAATTTGAATGTCAAAATCTACTCAGATAACTGAATAACTGAATAGGCAATTGGGTTGCCATTTCTAAACAGGCATCGAACAGTGGGAGAAATTTCCCCTGAATTGCGAAAATTAAGGCAAAATTGTGAGGTTCATGGACAAAGCCCTAGTCTGAAGATTTCTCGTTCTTAATGCCCCAAAATTGCTGAAAATCAAAGAAAATTCCAAAATGTAAATCGTGGGATTCGGGGTTGAAGCAAAAGTTGGGATCCAGGAGAACAAGTCTCGCTTAAGGGTCCCTTGCAAGAAGTCGAAGGGGCGAAGACTCGGAAGCTACGAAGATTTATTTGATGCCCCAAACGTCTGAAAATCAAGACAAACTGATACATTTCGGAAAATTGAAGTGATGATATGAAGACAATGTTAAATTCTCATGTTGAAATCTACTCAGATAAGCTTTATATAGGATGACCATTTGTAAACAAGCAGAAGAAAAATTCCTCTTAAACATACAGAAAATTCGGGCAAAATTGAGGGACTAAAGGTGAAGTCTTGGTCTAAGATTTCGTTTGCCCCAAAGTGGCTTGAAATCAACACAACAATCTGAAATGTAATTAATAAAAAGAAGAAAATTCTAATTCTAGTTGTATAATCTACTCAGATTAGCATTTGGGCTACTACGATTTCTTCATTGGGTTACCGTCAGGCAGAAGAGAAATTTCCCCTAAAAATTCGGCCACAATTGTTGGGTTTATGGATGCAGATTCGATAAGGACCAGAAGCAAAGCCCCTGTAAGATTTCTAATTTTTGATACCCCAAAATTTCCATGATCATCCGGGCTCTTGACTTTAAACGTGTCTGGGCAGGCATCTTCCATATATACATCCCATGCAGGTGCCCAATCCGAGCCCATTCAGTATCATGTCGAATCGAGTAAAGTGAGGGGGAGTGCAGGGGAGTGCAGGGGAGGTGCAGGGGAGGGCAGGAGGTGCAGGAGGAGGTGCAGGTGCAGGAGGTGCAGGGGAGGTGCAGGGGAGGTGCAGGGAGGTGCAGGGGAGGTGCAGGAGGGCAGGGAGGTGCAGGGAGGTGCAGGGGAGGTGCAGGGGAGGTGCAGGGGCGGTGCAGGGGAGGTGCAGGGAGGTGCAGGGAGGTGCAGGGGAGGGCAGGGAGGTGCAGGGGAGGTGCAGGGAGGTGCAGGGGAGGTGCAGGGGAGGGCAGGGAGGTGCAGGGGAGGTGCAGGGGAGGTGCAGGGGGTGCAAGGGGAGGTGCAGGGGTGCAATGGGAGGTGCAAGGGGAGGTGCAAGGGGGTGCAAGGGAGGTGCAAGGGGTGCAAGGGGGTAGTACGGCCATGAAGGTAACAAAAAACTATGATGCTATCTAAAACATTTTCAAAAGTATTTTGTCTTTTTGCGAAGAAACAAAAACATAAAGGTATAATTATATTAATTTTCCTACAATTTTGTTTAAACTGTTCAATAATGGGCCATTTTTTCCCCGACGAAATAGTACAAATCGATAATTTCCATTGCAAGTGGAATAATTGCACTGGTAGATTGAGTTTCCATAAAATGTTGTTGCTATCTTCAATTTTCAGTAAATTTCTTTCGAAATTTATATCATTTTTGGAATTTCTTTTCTTTTGTTTTTAAATCTGTTTTAATTTTCGGAAAATTTCCACCATTGTTGGGAAATTATCTGTAATTTTTGGGAAATTTCCTTCATTCTCGTGAAATTTTCTCAATGTCAGATATCTTCCTACGCTGCTGTATAGCTGCTGTTCTCTTGTTAGTGATCTGGTGATATAGGAATACAAACCATTATTTCGCGAATAGGTCGATGGCTGATTTTCTTTGCTTTTTCTTAATTTTATTTCACATGAGCCCATTGGCATGGGAAGATTTTGTATGGGCCCCAAAGTTTCAGACCGTCGCCTGTCACGTTTTCTAACTGAGAATTAGGTGCTTCTTACGCCTATGCATGAGCTATATATTGTCCGTGAATCACCCTTCCTATTTTTAATTCATTGAGTGTAATATAGATGTACCAAGAAGTTGATCTAAATCATAAAATATTATTTAATAAGTTGTATCTGAAACGTAAGACTGGTAATAATTTTGTCTTCATGATGTCTTTCTTTCGTGGATTAAACAATTATATAATTTTATACAAATCAAAACCTGTTGACCAAGAGTTCTCGCGGCTCGATGCCCGGAGTTTTAGCTTTTGGGTTGTTAATATCGTTTGCCTAAGTGGGTGGTTAGCTCCGATCCTGTTCATAATTTGAAAATTAACATTGAAAAGTTCTTTACGAACTCTGGGCGCCACTGATATTCTTCAGTTTTTCTTTTTCTTTTCTTTGTGGTGGGGTGGTATTTGGAACTTTTTATGGGGTGACTAACCCTTCTTAGTCCGCCATCTTATTATCTTATGTTTCCTCCACAATTCTTAAAAAAAAATATACTAATATCATTTTATCTCTTCGTTCTAGGTGAAAAATGGCAAATTCTATTGGAGTTGAACGCGGAGATGTAGAGACCATAATCTTAGAACTTGTAAGATGTTACGAGGATGAGATTGAAATGAAAGTGGGCGAAGAATGTAGATCTCAGCAGGAGGAGTCGCTACGAAGTAGAGAGATCCTAGTTGCAAAATTGATGGCCGCGGTTGGAGACATGGAGAGGGAAATTGGAATGCCCGTACCAAACGGCAAAGATGATGAGTTTGTTGCCGTAGCTGAAGATATCTTTGAGGTCGAGGAGGACAGGGAGATCGGAATTCCCGTACCGACCGGCAAAGATGGAGATCAGAAGAATGCTGCTTCAGCTAAGAATGTCTTTAAAAAAGAAGCTGAAGAATTTACTGGCTCGAAAGAGAAATCTGTCAAAGATGATGAATCTCGATTCATTGAAAATAAGATTGCTGCCATTGAAGTGTCAATAAAGGATGGTGTCACAATTTACAAGGACGAGAAAGAGAAAGTTGCATCCCAAGATGCTGACGTCTCAGAAGCTTTGTACCAACTGTCATTGTCTAAGACTGACAAGTCATTGGTGGTTTCGGATGAAGATGATGATAGTGACGCACTTGCAAAAGATGATGATATCTTAAGCCTTGCGGAAAAAGGGCAACTACCGTGGCGTAGAAAGGTAAATGATAAGAAAGAAGGCGCTAACGGAGATTCCTCAAAACCAACTACAACGTTTCGGTATGAGTTTGAAACTATACTATCTCACAAAAGAAAACCGAGGTCTCCACGAAAAGTCAAGTTTTCCGATATTATTGAAATTCACTATTTTGAGAGACCCGAGATGTTTCCTGGTCGTGACTGGTCAGCTGGCAGGAATATTTGGGCGGCATATGACGTGGACTGGAATCATCCATGGCATGAATACTATTTCGACCCTTACTTCTTCTGTTATGAATACCCTGAGTACGAGTACTTTGGAAGTCCACCTCCATGGTGGTTCGAGAATGGTACGAGAGGCTTTTATCCAAGGGATGATAGACCGTTTGACTTTTTTCCTTCACACCATGGTTTTCTACCTTACGAAAGATTTTCCGCTCCATGGATGCCAGAATACGACATGAACTTTATTCCTCCGATTCAAAACCAACCGTTTCCTCACTCACCCTCTCAACCCTATGATTCAATGTATAGGAGCCCACTTCCACGGGGTCCCTATAATGCCAAGTATATCCATCGTGATCTGCCTTTAAATCAATGTGACATGCACCGTACCCATCCACATGAAAGGATATGTCCAGCTGACGTGAAACAGAAATGCGATATCGGTAATGGTAAACAAGACCGCGAAGACACGACTAAAGAAAATAAGGAGAATGTCCAAAAGATCGATCAAGAGTCAGGAAATCATTATCCAGAAATTTCTGCCGATGGAAATGAATTACCATCTCAAGCCAGCAATAGACTTCTTTCTGACCCAGAGGCAGTGCCAAGAAAACAAGAAGACTTTGAACTAAAAGGCAGATTAACGCACATTGCCTCTGAAGGTGCAAGTGAAGGCTGCGATGAAGAATCCTCAGTACACCGTGGAACAATGGTGTCTTCCGAGCCATCAACATTTTGTCAGTCGGCACCAGATACCTTTCCAAATGCAGCCATCATATCAAGCACTGGAGATCCAAGTAGCCCCAAGAAATTAAACAACGGAAAAAATCGAAAAACGCCGATTGAAGTGCAATCAAAGAGAGGGAGGATAGGAGTCAAGGGTCAAACTTGCCAACGCAAAATTGCGCCATCGATCAAGCCAAAGCTAGAGCTTACTCAAAATAGTTCTCTCAAGTATTCAAAATATGACCCCGAACTAAACCTGATATCGGTTTACGAAGAGACAGGTCAAAATCATGAGAACACTAAGAAAGATGATGATTCCTCAGCTTGCTTGGCAATACAGGAGCGTCAACGCGGCAAAAAATACGGCCGTAATAAGAAAATTCTATACCCTCCCAAATCCAGAAAAGCAAGACTGGCTGAATATGAAGCAACGACATTTGTTGAATTTGTTGTTAATGAGGCACCAACTGTAAGGAAATCATGTTCATTCAAGAGACACAAACCACTAAATAGATTCAAAAAGAAAAATGCTCCAATGCCCGACACCGCCGATGTATCAAATACAGATATGAATCAGAGCAAGAAGAATCTCCACAAGCATGAGATGGATATAACGCCGACACAGTATAACACCGTGGACATTTTCTTTCAACCAAATTGCACACAATTTCAAGCAACTGCTAACTTGCTTTCTTCAACCGAAGAAAATAAGATTTTCGCCGAAAAAGGTCTATTTGCGCCCCAATCTGCAGGCATAGCATTGTTCACGCCACAGAGTCACGTGGGAAATCAGCATGGAGCAAATTCTACAGGGACCGGACCTCTGGTCCATTTATCTGCGACACCAGGAGATAGAGATATACGCTTGGCTAAAGAATATCGGAAAGCGTATGAAGTTGCTGGAATGCCGAAAAAGACATATGAAAATACCATGAATATTCAACAAGCAGCAAACGCCGCAGATATGACGTGGACGGCACCATGGAAACCAGACATAGAATTTGCAAATAAAAATCTGTTTATTCATCAAGCTGCTGTCGAGAGAGATACGACGCCTAAAAATCACGCGGATAATCTTAACAAGGCACACCCTGCAAACATGGGATTCATGGCGCAACTGTTTGCACCACTGACGGAAACAGATATTAATTTTGCCGAGAAATATTTAGATTTGACCGAAACCGCGGTGACAACCGATAATTTACCAGCTGATCGCATAAATATTCAACAGGCATCAAACCCGACCGATATCGAAACAGCCTATCTGCCCATATCATCAGAGCAAACGGTTATGAATTTTACCGGACAATATCTCTTAGTACCTGAAGTTGCAACAGACATGACGTCGAATAATCACGTGGATGGTCTTCATAAATCAAGTCGTATAGAATTTGAACCAATATCTCATCAATTTGCAACAACCGGAGAAATAGTAGTGCCCGAAACTGCAGCTGCACCGGATATGGCGTACAAAACCATTATGAATAACCATTGTGAAGAACACCTTACGGATATTGGATCAACATCTAATATGTTTTATATGTCTGCAACACCAGAAGAGACAGACGTTTATTTTGCAGAAGAAAAGCTAGTAATTGCAAAAACTACAGTTGTGCCGAACACAAACAAGACGTCAAATACACTATTAGAGCCTACAACTGAGGTTGCAACGGACACAATGTCAAGTGGTGCAATGGGTCAACAGTACAAAACAGGTGCCCAAGACATTTGTATTTCATCTAAATTGCTTGAACAACGGAGGAACACAGACACGAATTTAGACGAGGAATATCTAATAGTATCCGAATCTGCAGTAGCGCCAACCTCGAGTGAAAAGCACAACACAAACCGCACAGATATTAGATCAACCATATCAACGGCTCATCTGTTTGAGTCAACACCAGAAGGAGACACGAACATGAGGATTGCGGAAGAATATGTAGTAGTACCTGAGCCCGCAGCTGCCCGAGATGTGACGTCAAGTACTCTGGTCAGTGACGACCACACAGCATGCCGAAAAGATATTGGATTAACCATGTCGACGGCTCTCCTATTTGCATCAGAAGGGGATACATCCATGGATTTTTCCGAAGAATATCTAGCAGTGCCTGAACCCGCAGCTGCACCAGATGTGACGTCAAGTATTCTGGTTAGTGACGATCACACAATAAGCCTCAAAGATAGTGGGTCAACAGCTCATCTGTTTGCATCAGAAAGGGACACACACATGAGTTGTGATGACGAATATCTAATAGTATCCGAATCTGCAGTGGCGCCTACCTCGATTGAAAAGCACAACACAAACCGCACAGATATTAGATCAACCATATCAACGGCTCATCTGTTTGCGTCAACACCAGAAGGAGACACGAACATGAGAATTGCGGAAGAATATGTAGTAGTATCTGAACCCGCAGCTGCAGATGTGACGTCAAGTACTCTGGTCAGTGACGACCACACAGCATGCCGAAAAGATATTGGATTAACCATGTCAACGGCTCACCTATTTGCATCAGAAGGAGGCATCCATGGATTTTTCCGAAGAATATCTAGTAGTGCCTGAACCCGCAGCTGCACCAGATGTGACGTCAATGTATTCTGGTTAGTGACGATCACACAATAATCCTCACAGATAGTGGATCAACAGCTCATCTGTTTGCATCAGAAAGGGACACACACATGAGTTGTGATGACGAATATCTAATAGTATCCGAATCTGCAGTGGCGCCTACCTCGAGTGAAAAACACAACACAAACCGCACAGATATTAGATCAACCATATCAACGGCTCATCTGTTTGCGTCAACACCAGAAGGAGACACGAACATGAGAATTGCGGAAGAATATGTAGTAGTACCTGAGCCCGCAGGTGCACGAGATGTGACGTCAAGTGCTCTGGTCAGTGACGACTACACAGCATGCCGAAAAGATATTGGATTAACCATGTCAACGGCTCTCCTATTTGCATCAGAAGGGGAGGCATCCATGGATTTTTTCGAAGAATATCTAGTAGTGCCTGAACCCGCAGCTGCACCAGATGTGACGTCAAGTATTCTGGTTAGTGACGATCACACAATAAGCCTCACAGATAGTGGATCAACAGCTCATCTGTTTGCATCAGAAAGGGACACACACATGAGTTGTGATGACGAATATCTAATAGTACCCGAATCTGCAGTGGCGCCTACCTCGAGTGAAAAGCACAACACAAACCGCACAGATATTAGATCAACCATATCAACGGCTCATCTGTTTGAGTCAACACCAGAAGGAGACACGAACATGAGGATTGCGGAAGAATATGTAGTAGTACCTGAGCCCGCAGCTGCCCGAGATGTGACGTCAAGTACTCTGGTCAGTGACGACCACACAGCATGCCGAAAAGATATTGGATTAACCATGTCAACGGCTCTCCTATTTGCATCAGAAGGGGATACATCCATGGATTTTTCCGAAGAATATTTAGTAGTGCCTGAACCCGCAGCTGCACCAGATGTGACGTCAAGTATTCTGGTTAGTGACGATCACACAATAAGCCTCAAAGATAGTGGATCAACAGCTCATCTGTTTGCATCAGAAAGGGACACACACATGAGTTGTGATGACGAATATCTAATAGTACCCGAATCTGCAGTGGCGCCTACCTCGAGTGAAAAGCACAACACAAACCGCACAGATATTAGATCAACCATATCAACGGCTCATCTGTTTGCGTCAACACCAGAAGGAGACACGAACATGAGAATTGCGGAAGAATATGTAGTAGTACCTGAGCCCGCAGCTGCACGAGATGTGACGTCAAGTACTCTGGTCAGTGACGACCACACAGCATGCCGAAAAGATATTGGATTAACCATGTCAACGGCTCTCCTATTTGCATCAGAAGGGGAGGCATCCATGGATTTTTTCGAAGAATATCTAGTAGTGCCTGAACCCGCAGCTGCACCAGATGTGACGTCAAGTATTCTGGTTAGTGACGATCACACAATAAGCCTCAAAGATAGTGGATCAACAGCTCATCTGTTTGCATCAGAAAGGGACACACACATGAGTTGTGATGACGAATATCTAATAGTATCCGAATCTGCAGTGGCGCCTACCTCGAGTGAAACGCACAACACAAACCGCACAGATATTAGATCAACCATATCAACGGCTCATCTGTTTGCGTCAACACCAGAAGGAGACACGAACATGACGATTGCGGAAGAATATCTAGTAGTACCTGAGCCCGCAGCTGCACGAGATGTGACGTCAAGTACTCTGGTCAGTGACGACCACACAGCATGCCGAAAAGATATTGGATCAATCATGTCAACAGCTCACCTATTTGTATCAGAAGGGAATGAATACATGAGTTTTGTCGAAGAATATCTTGTAGTGCCTGAGCCCGTAGCAGACATGGCGTCGGATACCCACAGTGAAGAACACAAATCAAGCCGATCGGATATTGGATCAACAGCTCACCTGCTTGCATCACAAGGGGATACAGACATGAGGTTTGCTGAAGATTATTTAGTAGTGTCTGAGCCTGCAGTTGCACCAGATGTCACATCAAATACTCTAGTCAGTGAAGAGTACAAACAAAACCGAACAGATATCGGATCAATGGCTCATTTGTTTTCATCACCAGGGGACACAGACATGAGTTTTGTAGAAGAATATATACTAATGCCTGAAACTGCCGTGGCACACGACAAGACGCCAAACAACCAAGCAGAATCAAACAACCAAACCATGGGATCGACAACTCACTTATTCACTACACAAAGTGATGCAAATATTAGCACTGCCAAAGAATATTTGATAATCCCCGACACTACCGTTTCACCAGACACATCGGCAAAAGATATCACAAATAATCAGCAGGAAGAATGTCCCACAGATATTGGAACAACAACTCACGTGTTTGCAACAACAGATGACGCAGACAGGAGTTTTTCGGAAGAACATCTAATGGTGCATGACACTGTGGTTGCAGAGGACATTGATTCGGAATTTGTCGAACAAAATACAGTGGTGCGTGAAATTGCCGTTCCACCCAAAATGGCCTCGATGAATTTGATGAAACATCAGCACAAAGCAAACCCAACTGATGTCGGAACAACGGCTTATGTGCTCACATCATCAGAGGTACCAGGCAACAATGGAAATGACGAAACAAGGTTGAATGGTGAAGATGAATCACAACACCTTGATGAGCTTACTACCTCTTTGATATCTGCTGAAGAAGGATCATCATCAGTACCAGTCAATATCGCAGGAATTTTCAAAAATGACGTGAAATATCCCGCCTATCTGTTTTACGTCAATGAGATTGAATTACCACAATCACCAAAAACATATCCCGCCTATCTATTTTACGTCAATGAGATTGAATTACCACAATCACTAAAAACTGTTAAATGCGAAAGAAGCAAAAGATTGCATTTACGTCAGACAGGAGAAGGAGCTGTGAGAAGGAAGAGTAAAACTGCAAAGTCTAGCAAAACGATTGAAAGCGAAAGTGTTTCTGCGAATGCAGAACGAATTAGGAGTGATGAAATCACCGACAGGTCAGCAACAACGTTTTCATCCAAGCTAGATGACCATTTGGATGAGCTGATCCAGCTTATGAAATCCACACGAATTAAATTGACGGAGACCTGCACCCATGTGCGCAATGGGCATACAATCAATGAAAAGACGCGTAAGACGCATCGTGCATCTGCAGAGTCAGGTCAGGAGAAGTCATACATTGCCGATTCATGTCCTGAATCGAAACCGACTCCACAAAAAGAGTTGCAGTCAATGTGTATGAGAGATAATGCCCGTCATCCTAAGAAGACAATGACCAAGAAGACAATGACTCAGAAGAAAATGACCAAAAATGATGACCACCTCGGAAAAACCAACTATGAAAAAGTTGCTGCAGACGTGTGTACAAAGTCCTGGTTTAGCAGATTTACTGAAATGATCACAAACGGGCTTACAATGCAGTGGTTGGAACCATTCTTGAATGTGACAGATGAGACAAATGTGACCATCAGCACTAGTTCGCCGTCGGAGTCACGTGAGCAGAAAAATGACCATCGACAAATATCGAGGTAAGAATATCCTTCATTTTGTATACTCTCTTCCATTTTCTACATCTAGAGGCGTAACATGAAGGAGGAAGATTTCCTTTCAGATGGATAACAACATTACATCTTTTTATTTGCCATATCGAACATGTTTAACCTCTTTTCAAATTCAATTAGGTCTTCTAAGTGTATATAGTGCAAAAGCTCAACTGTGTTGACACCCATATAGTTAAAAAAAAAAAAGGGGGTCAAAAAAAGAAGGGGGCTGATAGGAAATGAAATCAAACAAAAGAAATGTTCTTATTATGATTTATGAACATGAATTACCAGTTTATTTGAGGGTCCATTATTTTTCTCTATACGTTTTATCCAATAGCGAACGCTATCTTTATCTTTATAACGAACGCTATATTTAATCGCAAACGATCTGTCGATCACCACAGAGCGCTCCAGCGGTTCGTTTCAATAAAGCAATCACCACACTGCCATACACATTATGGCGTCGTCCGCAATACTAAGATAGCGGAAAGCTCCGACTACGGAATACGTTCCCCACATCTCACAGATAAAATATCAAGCATTTAAATCTTGATCAAAATAATATTTAAAAAAGTATCAGAGAGTTGAAGTTTTGGGCCTGCAGAGTTGATAACAAATTATATGTTGAAATCCAGAGGAAGTACTAATGATAATTCATCTTTTTTTCGGTGATCCTTTGATTTTATCAACTGCAATTAATTGTACTAGTAATGGTCATAAGATAATGACTTCGGTTGGATGAAGATATGCAAAAGAAATGTTGTCATCCTCCACATTCCCTGAACCTGCAGCTTTAAATTTCAAGACACGCCCATGTTACCCCTCATTTTTCAAATAGGCATTTAACTCTTCTTCTGGTAAGTAATTGCCAATATCGATCGTGCTCCCTCCATCCCCCCTCCCCCTCTATCTCCCTCCCTCCCCCCTATCTCCCTCCCTCCAAATCTCAAACCTGTAATGAGGCCCTGTGCTTGATATATAGATAATAACTAGATTACAATAAAATATTTAATTTCTTTCTTTTTGTTGTCTTCTTTTAGTCATGGACCAGTAATCTGCATCGACAAAGCGCAAAATGACGTAACAGAAAGCCGAGACACAACTAATACATCTGAAATTAAAAACATTTTTTTTTTCAAGAAACAAATTTCTGGTACTAAAGACACGGAAATATTTAATGTCTGAGAAGATGAAAGATGCAGTATCCGAGAAGCTGAGACTTTCTATATTTTCAATTGATTTGATTTTCTATACTGTTTTATTTTGAATTTCTAGATGAAATTTTGATGAAATTACACAAAAAGATATTACATGAAAAAAGATCATCAAATGAATTATTTGTAATATATTTTTGATATGATACATTGAGTATAAAAATTGAATATAATGAACACAAATTTGAAAACATTGTCATATTTCTTACAATTTTAGCAAGATAAGACAACCTTAAGAATAAGAATATGAGAATCCCTTTATTGGCAAAGTAAAAGGGAATAAAAGGTCAAGATTAATTTTTGTTATCGAAAGCATTTTATGTCAATTCACTTTTCTGCCCATACTCCATTTTGAAACTGAAGTATCGGATCAAAGTAATATCTGTTATCTTAGCTATCCATGTGTGTATATTTTACTAATAACAGACTTTAGCGGGAAAATCATTTTTGCTCATATTGCGTACATCGTTTGAAGGTCTAAATACTAAATATGCAAATATCAAGACTAAATATCAAGATTAAATATCAAGGCCAAATATCAAACTAAATATCAAATTAAACATCAAACTATGATAGATTTCTGAGTGGATTTCGATTCATTGTTTTCAAACCGTCAAGAATGACATAGAATAATTTCCTTATAACTTTTCAAAGTTCATCTTCTGCCCCATCCGCCCTTTTGAAGTCTATGGCAAGGGGGGTGCCCCCACCCCAGCTGTTCCCATGTATCCGCAATCCATAGTGAGAGGGATGTGTATTCACAGTAGAACTGGTGAAGTTCATAGATAAGTATTTCTTTTATTGAATTCACATAATTGTTGTCCCTTTATCAGTTTATTGTAAAAACGAATGCCCAATTTTGGACGATCTGACGATGGATACAACTGTACAATGAATCCTGTACCTTACATCTTTGAGTGCATCGTGTTATTTAATGACAATTATTGCAGTTGACTTTTTAAATATTCCACTTAATATACCGTTTGCTTCTCATGCAGAAAATTAAATGAGGGCTTGTAGAAAAATGTACATGCTGAGCACTTTCTGACGCACCAATGAGAAAGAAAATGCATGATTTTGATTTGATGAAATCGTCTACCAAGTACCGATTATTCATTTAATTTTAGTCGTATTTTAAGTTACCACTTCGGGAAAAGAACAGAAGACACATGAAGCACGCAACCACGCTCGGCATTTTGGACTGCATTTATAGAACACATAAGTCTGGCTTTTTTTTCATTTAATATAATAGAAATGATAATTATAAACCATTTAAAGAAATTTCACATCATAAAAAAAAACTTAATTTATTCAAACATCAAATATGCGTATACAAACTTACATCGAGCACCCATTTTGTTCATACGCCCTCTAAGAAATTATGTCATACACCCAGTACAAATTAAATATTAATGTATTTCTTTATAATTTATTTCAAATATTCTTTTCTAAGATACAATTTTTCCTTTGATGAGTCTATGAAATTTTATTTGCGTATGAAGTTAAACAGGGCATGCTATGATTTAACAATTTATGTTTAAACATACACATGGATTGTTTGATATCACAACTATAGGTTTCACGAATAAAATGTTGAACGGAAGGAGTAAAATCAGTTTAAATTTTCGCGCTTGAGATAAGCCGTTGAAAAATAGGCCAATTGATCACCTGACTCACTGACATAACCTGGGGAGGCTAATCACGTGATCCTTTGTTCTCAGTGCGAAACCACATGGTAGCACAAATCTTTACTTCAACCTAAGGATAGGGTCAAAACCTCTGGTGACCCCCTATTTAAAGTACCCTCATCCAAAAGATATTAGATGGTACTTTTTGAAAAACATCACAAAAAATCCCAAATGTATAACATTCTGGTACAAAAAGGACCCCAAATCATAGGCTTCAATAGGACAATTGATTCGTTCCGTGCTACCAAATTGGAAATCACACTGTTCACATGTATCTCTCGTGCAATCTTAACTTAATATATATATATATATATATATATATATATATATATATATATATATATATATATATATATATATATATATATATATATATATATATATATATATATATATATATATATATATATATATATATATATATATATATATATATATATATATATATATATATATATATATATATATATATATATATATATATATATATATATATATATATATATATATATATTCAATTTATTTGCGATGCCGTTGGCGGATGCAGTAATGCATTTGGGATTTTGGGTATAAGTACCCATCGCCCCCGTCCGACGAAACAATACGTACTTTGGATACGATTTGTCAATAATACGAGAGCGGATTTTAGAGGCCTAACACAGCATAGCCTAGCAGGCGCTTTAGCCCAAAATGTTTCGACGCCGCTGCAAGCTTGCGTGAGCAGTTTGGCAAATTGTCATTGGAAGTTTTTTCCAGAAACGAAATACGAAATATTCTTCCAGGAAAATTTCTAACGATAAAGGCTCCAGCCCTACAACAACGCCCAAAAATGCAGCAGATTTGCCGTTTATTAATTGGCTGAAGCGTCGGGCACTGATGTTAGTAACGTACGGCTACCTGTACAGCCTATGATGTTACGAGGCATTACCTGACAGGCACTGATGTTAGTAACGTACGACTACCTGCACAGCCTATAGTATTACGAGGCATTACCTGACAGGCACTGATGTTAGTAACGTACGAAAACCTGCACAGCCTATAGTATTACGAGGCATTACCTGACAGGCACTGATGTTAGTAACGTACGACTACCTGCACAGCCTATTGTATTAGAAGGCATTACCTGACAGGCACTGATGTTAGTAACGTACGACTACCTGCACAGCCTATAGTATTACAAGCCATTACCTAACAGGCACTGATGTTAGTAACGCAAGACTACCTGCACAGCCTATAGTATTACAAGGCATTACGTGACAGGCACTGATGTTAGTAACGTACGACTACCTGCACGACCTATAGTATTACAAGGCATTACTTGACAGGCACTGATGTTAGTACCGTATGACTACCTGCACAGCCTATAGTATTACGAGGCATTACCTGACAGGCACTGATGTTAGAAACGTACGACTACCTGCACAACCTATAGTATTACAAGGCATTACCTGACAGGCACTGATGTTAGTAACGTACGACAACCTGCACAGCCTATAGTATTACGAGGCATTACCTGACAGGCACTGATGTTAGTAACGTACGACTACCTGCACAGCCTATAGTATAACAAAGCATTACCTGACAGGCACCGATGTTAGTAACGTACGACTACCTGCACAGCCTATAGTATTACAAGCCATTACCTGACAGGCACTGATGTTAGTAACGTAAGACTACCTGCACAGCCTATAGTATTACAAGGCATTAGGTGACAGGCACTGATGTTAGTAACGTACGACTACCTGCACAGCCTATAGTATTACGAGGCATTACCTGACAGGCACTGATGTTAGTAACGTACGACTACCTGCACAGCCTATAGTATTACAAGGCATTACCTGACAGGCACTGATGTTAGTAACGTAAGACTACCTGCACAGCCTATAGTATTACAAGGCATTACCTGACAGGCACTGATGTTAGTAACGTAAGACTACCTGCACAGCCTATAGTATTACGAGGCATTACCTGACAGGCACTGATGTTAGTAACGTACGACTACCTGCACAGCCTATAGTATTACAAGGCATTACCTGACAGGCACTAATGTTAGTAACGTAATACTACCTGCACAGCCTATAGTATTACAAGGCATTACGTGACAGGCACTGATGTTAGTAACGTATGACTATCTGCACAGCCTATAGTATTACGAGGCATTACCTGACAGGCACTGATGTTAGTAGGTACAATTATCTGCACAGCCTATAGTATTACACGCCATTACCTGACAGGCACTGATGTTAGTAACGTAAGACTACCTGCACAGCCTATAGTATTACAAGGCATTACGTGACAGGCACTGATGTTAGTAACGTATGACTACCTGCACAGCCTATAGTATTACGAGGCATTACCTGACAGGCACTGACGTTAGTAAGGTACAATTATCTGCACAGCCTATAGTATTACAAGCCATTACCTGACAGGCACTGATGTTAGTAACGTATGACTACCTGCACAGCATATAGTATTACAAGGCATTACCTGACAGGCACTGATGTCAGTAACGTATGACTACCTGCACAGCCTATATTATTACGAGGCATTACCTGACATGCACTGATGTTAGTAACGTACGACTACCTGCACAGCCTATAGTATTACAAGCCATTACCTGACAGGCACTGATGTTAGTAACGTAAGACTACCTGCACAGCCTATAGTATTACAAGGCATTAGGTGACAGGCACTGATGTTAGTAACGTACGACTACCTGCACAGCCTATAGTATTACGAGGCATTACCTGACAGGCACTGATGTTAGTAACGTACGACTACCTGCACAGCCTATAGTATTACAAGGCATTACCTGACAGGCACTGATGTTAGTAACGTAAGACTACCTGCACAGCCTATAGTATTACAAGGCATTACCTGACAGGCACTGATGTTAGTAACGTAAGACTACCTGCACAGCCTATAGTATTACGAGGCATTACCTGACAGGCACTGATGTTAGTAACGTACGACTACCTGCACAGCCTATAGTATTACAAGGCATTACCTGACAGGCACTAATGTTAGTAACGTAATACTACCTGCACAGCCTATAGTATTACAAGGCATTACGTGACAGGCACTGATGTTAGTAACGTATGACTATCTGCACAGCCTATAGTATTACGAGGCATTACCTGACAGGCACTGATGTTAGTAAGGTACAATTATCTGCACAGCCTATAGTATTACACGCCATTACCTGACAGGCACTGATGTTAGTAACGTAAGACTACCTGCACAGCCTATAGTATTACAAGGCATTACGTGACAGGCACTGATGTTAGTAACGTATGACTACCTGCACAGCCTATAGTATTACGAGGCATTACCTGACAGGCACTGACGTTAGTAAGGTACAATTATCTGCACAGCCTATAGTATTACAAGCCATTACCTGACAGGCACTGATGTTAGTAACGTATGACTACCTGCACAGCATATAGTATTACAAGGCATTACCTGACAGGCACTGATGTCAGTAACGTATGACTACCTGCACAGCCTATATTATTACGAGGCATTACCTGACATGCACTGATGTTAGTAACGTACGACTACCTGCACAGCCTATAGTATTACGAGGCATTACCTGACAGGCACTGATGTTAGTAACGTATAACTACCTGCACAGCCTATAGTATTACAAGGCATTACCTGACAGGCACTGATGTTAGTAACGTACGACTATCTGCACAGCCTATAGTATTACGAGGCATTACCTGACAGGCACTGATGTTAGTAACGTACAACTACCTGCACAACCTATAGTATTACGAGGCATTACCTGACAGGCATTGATGTTAGTAACGTGCAACTACCTGCACAGCCTATAGTATTACAAGGCATTATCTGACAGGCACTGAAGTTAGTAACGTACGACTACCTGCACAGCCTATAGTATTACAAGGCATTACCTGACAGGCACTGATGTTAGTAACGTACGACTACCTGCACAGCCTATGGTATTACAAGGCATTACCTGACAGGCACTGATGTTAGTAACGTATGACTACCTGCACAGCCTATAGTATTACAAGGCATTACCTGACAGGCACTGATGTTAGTAACGTACGACTACCTGCACAGCCTATAGTATTACAAGGCAATACCTGACAGGCACTGATGTTAGTAACGTATGACTACCTGCACAGCCTATAGTATTACGAGGCATTACCTGACAGGCACTGATGTTAGTAACGTACGACTACCTGCACAGCCTTTGGTATTACAAGGCATTACCCGACAGGCACTGATGTTAGTAACGTACGACTACCTGCACAGCCTATAGTATTACGAGGCATTACCTGACAGGCACTGATGTTAGTATCGTATGACTATACCTGCAATTTCGTATGTAAAATATAAGTAGCGGAATACAAAATGCTATATGTTGTACATATTATAGGAAATGAACTGTAAGAAATAAATATTTCAATAGAGTGAGGTTAAGTATCGATTTTGTTCCTAAAATCTTCAATTTTCTGGAATTGTTCAACTTTTGGAAACATTTGTTCAAGTTTTTCAATTTTGGGGCAATATTATTCGATTTTTTTGCTTATTTTTTTTTTTTTAGCGAGTACTTTTTTTCAATTTCCTTCATTTGCGGGAAATTTTCTTCGATTTTCGGTAAATGTTTTTCGATTTTTGGGAATCTTTCATTTTCAGGAAATTTGCCATTAATTATTGAAGCTATACCGTGACAATTTTCCAATAAATTGACTAAATTTTCCTTCATTATTTTTTTTTGTTTATGTTAATAATTTTCCCATTTTACCTCCCAACCGAAATGATTCCCCTCCCCCGCTTCCTATGATAAACCCAGACGGATCTTTCCATGTATTAATGGGCGTAACTAGGGTACTCTGATTGGAGGGGAAGGGGTGTAGTCAAAATTCATAATCAGAATTAGCATAGAATGTTTGTTCTTGATTATACCATATTATATTCAAAAACACATTATATACAAGGGACAACTTTATGTGACGTAATTGATTTTATTAATACAAGGAATATTCTCTTCAGATCACTACTTTTGATTAAAACTATTTCCCATAATCTAACCCCCCCCCCCCCCTCCACCCCCCCCTCCTCCTTCCTTTCTCCGTACCTCCGTCAGGGATTTTTTTTTCTTCTTCAATTTGTGAGGTTTGTCGGATATTGATGTGAAAAAATTGTATGTTTAGCATATTTTGGGATCCTCATAGACTTGATAATTGCGGACCTAATTTCTTTGCAGGGCTGATTTCTATGGGGCTCAAAGGGGCTAATCCCCCTTGTTAAAAATTGACCTGACTTTAGGGGCTGGGAGTGGGGTGGGGAAATACCAATCACCTCTCTCCCCTTCCCTCCCCCCGCCCCCACCTCTTCCCGTCCCTCCAAAAATGAAGAAATCGATTGACTGTGATGAAATGGAAGGAAATGTTTGAAAAATCGAAGAAAATTGCCGGAAATTGAAGAAAATTTCCCGAAAATTAGCCAAAAACACACTAAAATTTTCCAAAAATTGAAAAACCTGCCTGAAAAATGAAAAAAAATTCAAAAGAAAATTGGCCATCTCTTTGTGAGTCCCCCTTTTACATTTTTTTAGAAATCAATCACGACCTTATTCATTTACACAAAATGTTTTATATGTCGAAAATTTTACAAGCAACTTACCAAAGAAATTATGTATATGGCAGATCCTGCCAAATAGGTATTGAAATTTCCCGACATATCTTTGAATTGAGCGTGTGACCCCCCCCTCCTCTGCCCTTCCCGCCATAAACCCCTAATCACTATGCCCTTGCATGTATTTACAATTTAATTCGCTGAAGTCTCTCGACGCGAATGCTGTTGATTTCTGGAGCCTCTTTACTTGTTCTATTGTTCATCACCTACATAACCCTCCGGCTCAAATTACTACATGCCGAGAATTTCGCCTTTTATCTCTTCATTTCCATCAGAATCGTTTCATTTTCCTTTGTCAAAACTTGGGAACGAACATATTTACTCAAGATAGTTGGTTTAGATTTAGGATTTTAATCCTCTATCATATGAAATAAGGATTATACCGGACTTTATGTCTCCTTTATGGATTGTTCATGTGTCAAGCAAGTCCATCTTATATGAGACAGGACTTCAAAAGAAACAAAATGGAGTCAGAAGAAAGCCTTCAAAAATCTAATTCCATTAAGGAGATATTCAAGTTTAAAGCTGCTTTAATGCTTTATCTGTGTAGAAATGACTGATGTAGTAAGTCTACTATAGAAAGTTGATGTCCTCATCGTCTTATTCTTAACAATTGTTAATGTCTTTTAAAGAAAGTTTGTTTACATTTTACCTCGAACTTTCTTCAGGTCGTATATTACCAGATTATAAATACCCCTACTAGATTTAGTTTTACTATTTTTCTGACATATCCCATGGCTGCATGGTTTTTATGCCTCAAAATCGCAGGACAAAATAGAATACATTTAAGGCTATAACATCACAACTAGTCTGATTTCAGTCGTTTTTACACAAATGACACCAAACTTTCAACATTAGATATCTCTTTAACGGAATAAGATTTTTGAATGCTTTCTTCACTATTTTGTTTCTTTTGAAGCCCTCTTTCATATAAGATAGACTTATTTAAAGCTTTTCACGATTGAAGCTCGACGACGTACATGATGATTACAAGGCTGACACGATCGGAGGGTGTGTGTGTGTGTTTGTGTATGTGTGTGTGTGGGGGTAGGGGGAGGGGTATGGGTATTCCTCCTCCCCACTCTAAAATTACCATTTGTGTTTTTTGACCTCCTATACATTTAGGCCACTTGGCATTTCACCTTCAATCAATTTTGTATTTCTTATTTTGCCACCAAACCTCTGTTTTCGATCCAATATTTTTAAACAGTTAAATTACATTTGAAAACACCCTTTTCATTTTTCTTGTCGGCCGTTTTGTAGATGAAGTTAAATTTCCACGACATTTCTCCAATTGCCAAAGATTCAAGTTTTGAATGCATGCCGCTTAGTATCAAGTTATCATAGGTCTATTGGGCCGAAAAAGGGGGAAAATGGGCGATTTTTTTTTAATGTATGTTTTTGCTCTTTAATATTTTCTGGTTAATTTTTGACATTTTTGGACATGTGGCGTTGTCATCATATTTTGATGCCGGAGCAAGAGGGGCAGCTTTATGCCATGGGAAGGGAAATATGCATAATTTATACTCATTTATATCTCTGTTTTCAACGATTGCATTGAAAGTATTTTCATTGAGTTAAACCTAGTTAGAAGCAAAAGTAAAGTAAAACTTGGCGTAGTTTATAGACCTCCAAGTAGCTCTCTTTTATACTTTAATAAAACTTTTGATCAAATTCTGTCCACAATAAGTAATGAAAATAAGCAATGCTACATTATGGGTGATGTTAACATAGATTTACATATGCGTAATGCCATTGAATTTTTAAATGATATGCTAATTGTCTATGTACGAAACCTACTCGTGTAAGCCCAACCTCATCAGCACTTATTGATAACATATTTACTAAAGTAAGTAATAATAGCACTCTGTCTGCTATAATTATCACTGATCTTAATGATCACTTCCCAGTTTTCTGTAAAAGTTGTACTTATAAGCCTGAGAACTAAAGAAAACTTCAATTTTTGTAACTTTTCACAAGTAAATATAAATGACTTCACTCAAAAGGTGGGGAGCGTTGACTGGAGTCCAGTGCTTCTCGACAACAATGCTAATTCTTCTTACGAAACCCATTTTGTGATATGCTAACTTCTCTTTATAATGATTGTTTTCCGTATATTCAAGCAAAGAAATATAAACATAAAAAAACACCCATGGATTACCGTAGGCATTCTCACTTCGATTAAGAAGAAAAACAAAATATTTAAAATTGACCTCCGAAGCCTGTCAGATACAAATAAAACTAATTACCAAAAATATAGAAATAAACTAAACCATGTTGAGATAACGTGTATTATCGCATTTACGTAGTCTTGGCACAGGGGTAGGGGACACTGGTACTGTTCAAATGAGCATGATTGGGGGATGTGTGCACACTAATTCACCTATTTGCATGACAATGAAACTATGTGTATTTATGATATCTCTTCAATTAAGGTGGGTGTGGTTATTTTGCTAGCACAACTGGTCATATATGTAAAGAGAACTGTTCATACTTAATAGTGAGGTGTAGTGTTCATAGTAATTAGGTTATTTGCATAAGTTAGATTATTCCCGTCCTGGCAGGTCTACACTGAAAACAAGTCAATTATGTACTTTTCCTGGCATGTGCTGAACAGCTAATAAAGTGCAAACAAACAATCGACTCTCTTGCAAAACGATTCATTTGACATAAAAGCTTTAGTTATGAATGGTCAGATGGCATGGATGGTGTACATTTACGTTATACTTGGCACAGGGTTAGGGGACATTACTGTTCAAATAAGCAACATGCAGGGAGAGAAGGTGGGGGGGTGTGGATATGAAGTACCTTATTTGCATAATGATCAATGCAAATATGTGTATCTATATGTTCTCTTAAATTAAGGTGGGTGTGGTTATTTCGCTTACACAAATGATCATAGGCCTACATGAGAAGAGCAGTTGTTCACACTTAATGGTGAGGAGTTGTGTGCTTATTAATTAGGTTTTTTGCATAACAATAGACTTTTGTGCAAAATGTTTAACCTGAAATTACAGCTTAAACAGGCGGTCTTGTCTTAAAACAAGTCGCAATGACGCCATTAAGCATAACGACAGTTCATACACACATCATAAAAAATCGACTCGGGCTTACTAGTAAAATCGTTCAGAGGAACGCATATTGTGTGTATGAGGTAAGGTAGGCCTGCTTGCGTATGTTTTTTCTACCAATCGGGGACACTTATACAATATCACACTTTCCAAGTGGGGCGACCCTACCATTCGGGGACATCCCCAGTTGGTTTTCTTCGAGATTTGGGATCTCCATTGGTGAAACAATATGCCACCTGAAATATTACGCATTTTATTGCTGTCTCCATTTAGTAGGTTCTATACAGGCTGTGTTTCAAAATATGTGTCTTTAGGCATATTATCAGAATAAGAAACTCTAGCATCTATGTCCCCGGTTATGTGATTCAGACTGCATACTGTCCCCAGTTGGGCGAATAAACACTGACACATTACCTATCTGCCCATTTCCCGGATTGGTATCTTTTATGTGGTATAGTGGTCCTGGATGGAGGACATACACATGGGTGTACGATGCAGTTAGTATGTACTAGAGTACATTTCTGTTTTATGTCATTAAACTGTTAAAAAGAACACGATGAGTAATAAATAATAAATCAATACAAATGGGTTGAGAAATTGTGATCAATCTCATACCTCCCCCACTTTTTAGCAAAATTAAAAAAAAATCAGTATAATTGGGGGAAATTTGTCTCTTTCCACCCACTTTTTGGATAAGAGACATGTCCCCGCCCCCCTCTCCCTCACACTTTTCAAATAAGAATTACGGCCCTTATCTCATCTCATCTAAATCGGCTACAAATAACGTCCATACGATGTCCCCGATCGAATGATTCAAAACGCATGTCCCCGGTTGGGACTCAAAACTAGTATGGATTGACCTGTCGACTGCCTGGTCCATTTACAGGCTGCATAAGCGTATAAACCCGGTTTTTCTCAACTTGCTACTGCAGATGACCCACGAGCGTAACCAAAAATACGCCCTTTTCTCGTTCCTGGCCCTGTTTGGATGGCATCCATGGCCCTACCAATTGGATTTGGCCATAATTCCTGGAGGAATTTAACATAATACATTGAGTTTTTAAAGAAAGAAAAAAAAAAAAACAGTGTTGGGGTTCACCGTTGGCTGGGGAAGTATTTGCATAATTTATTCAAATAATGCCTAAATACTCAAAATGCTGTAAAATGATCAAATTTCAACAGCATATATTTCTTAGCTACCTGTCCATCTGTCCATGGATCTCGAATTAATTGTTCAAATTATTCCTTGATAAGATTACGGGAAGTTGTAAGGTGCATGCATGGCAGCTAATTCTTGTAAGCGTATGTGCGCTGACTGGTATATTGGTTGGGGAAGTATTGGAGGTTACAACCTTCTCGGCTACCGTACTACGCCAGGTAAAGCCAATGCAACAGCTGAACAGTGGGCTGGTGGGCAGTGAACCGACCCGTTTAATCCCTAAAATGGGCTTTCTGACAAAAGATGCACGAAAATTGAATAGAAAGAACAATTAAAGGTGGACTAAGACCCATATGTCAGGGCGTCTTTTTGGTGAATTTTCAAATATTCATTAAATCTATTTTATCTCCCAAAGTGATATAATTATATTGCTTATGAATCTCAGAAAGCTACTTCGTATGAAATTGGTGTTTGAGCAGTTTCGAAGCTCTCCACGACGACCAAAAAGCTCAGTTTTGCTGAATATTTGTGAGTCTCTGGAAATTCCTCACTTTTCGATCTTGTGTCCCTTTAATACATTGAAGACGATTATCTGGGGTCACGATGTATGTATCAAATGTCAACGAGAAGCAAAAGCGCGGGAAAACTACAATATTTGTTATTCTGGATTTGATCATGGCACTTGGCAGACGTCTTGGAGCTTGCTGCCTATCACACAGGTTGCCGGGGAAAATCAAACTCTTAGGAAAAGGTAATTAATCATTAATGAATTTGTTATAATAGCATATAATTTAAAAAAGAATGATTTACCATGTTTATTATTTTATTTTTTATAAAAGAAGTTTGACAAACTATTTCAATATAATTTTAAGTTATTGACAAATATTCAACACTCTAATTGTACAGTCTTTAATTTTTCCTGGCAGCCTGCATGGGCTGGAGTTCATGGCAATATCTTCCATTAGCCCCTTATGGGGGAAAATGGAACTCTCCCCTAATTTGATTTTGGTCCACAAAATTTTGAAGCTCACAATAAGTACCCGTGACGCGGGAAATTTTGATTTATTTTTATTCTGGATTTGATCAAGGCATTTCAGTAATGTCTTGAAAATTGCTGTCTATCATGTGGAAAAAAAGCACCTGTTCCCAAAAGGTAACTAATGCCTATTTTTTTGTTTATATATCGTCAGGCCTATAACGACTTGAAATGGGGCACTTCAAAAGTCTTATTCCGTTATAAGATTCAAGTTTATTTGAAATTATATAAGTTTATATTTAAGAGATTTTAAAGTTTGATTATTGTTTGGGTAGAAACGACAGTGTAGTCAGACTGGTAATGGCAACACAGCCTCATATTCCTAAAAATCTTTATGTACGCCTATTCTATCGTATTTTTTTCCTGCGATTTTGTGGCTTAAAAATTATTGGATATGTATGGGAAGTATAGTTAAAACAGAATCTAGTAAGCAGTACGGAAGCAGGTTCTATTAATAGGAACATGTATAACACAGGAGAATATTGAAGTCATGCAGCCATACTGTTCAGATGTTGCAATAAATTGTCATAGTTTTTAATTTCTGTACTTGAAATATTAAAAATCATTGTGTTAAAAAATGTCCGTTTCGCGCCTAAAAGCCTAGCCTGTATTGTTTATTTTTTCTAATATTTCGAAAACGGCGTGGTGAACATATCAAATGGGAGTGGAATACTTGTAGCCATGACAGTAATGAAGGTATTTTTACATAAGTTTTAAGTTTGCCCTAGCAAAGATATTTTTCCCAGACGTATTTCAAATTTAAAAAATGTAACATTGCATAAGGCTTTAACATTAGGATAGCAAAGGATCATGGAAATTATCGAAAAATTATGGAAAATGGTGGCTTCCATGTAGCAAAATGTTCCCATTAATAGAAAAGTTTATGTTCCCATTAATTGCCATGCTACCGGACTGTAATATATATATATATATATATATATATATATATATATATATATATATATATATATATATATATATATATATATATATATATATATATATATATATATATATATATATATATATATATATATATATATATATATATATATATATATATATATATATATATATATATATATATATATATATATATATATATATATATATATATATATATATATATATATATATATATATATATATATATATATATATATATATATATATATATATATATATATATATATATATATATATATATATATATATATATATATATATGTCTATACATGTTGATGTTGATAACAAAGGTGTCAACAGAGAAAGTCCTCTAAACCAAGACGAAATCCTGGTCGACCAGTGCATCAAAAGTGTGTTCACTGGGCGACCAAATTTTCTCACTGGGCGACCAAATTTCTCACTGAGCGTTTAAATGGTCGCCAAGTTAGTATGTAAAAAATTTACTGGTCAATCCGTATACGCAAGGGCGTAAGAAGCAGGAAGTCGGAGGGGGCTTTATCCCCCAGTCAAATTTAGAGGGGATCTTTAGCCCCCCACCCACTTCTCATATCCGAAAAACCCCTAATAAGACTCATTTATTCCCACTTTGAATAAAATAACTTTATAGGATATTGTCATATGTTCTAATTTCTTTAATTATGTTAATAAAAAAGATAATGTAATTTCGATGGAGACTTTATTACTTCTTAGCACCCTCATAATCATTTTGAGCTGATCGAAGCTGTAATTAAACAACATTTGCGTGCTACCGACCGGGCAGCATCATTTTTTTTCCCCCAGGAGTATTTAGGGCAATTTGCGTTCAAGTTATTTCGTTGAAAATTAGATAGTGATTTAGAAAAAATTTCACTTTTTTTATTCTTCTTTAAAAAAAGAGAAAAAATGCCGAAAGCGCCAAACATGCCCAAGAAACCATGCCAAAAAACGAGGCTTTTGGGTGGGGATGGGGGTCATGGTTCTGGAAAAATGAAGCTTCAGCCCCCCCCAAGAAAAAAAAAAAATTGTTCCTACGCCACTGCGTATACGTACTGCATATTCGTAAATATATGTCAAAACAGGAATGAAATATTCAGCACTCTATACTTTTATACACAACCTTTGATTTTCTAGGCTGCAGGGCTTTCTTTACCCTAATTGTATTTTTAAAGTTCTATGGGCAGGTACAAATTTGTTCAACCACATTTGAAAACGGCATTATTTCTGAGTGTATTAGTCTTTGATATCTAAAAATAGCATGTGTAGTTTTCAAGTTATGACTAATCAAACAAAGCTTGAATTTTTTAATACACTCGAAAACATATGAGGTATGAACAGGAAAACACTTTAAAATGATTTTTTTTTTTTTATATTTCTTTCCTTAAATCTGTAAATTCATACTGCTTGAGGTTGGTTGGGGCTATGGTAAAGATCAAATCCGCTTCATTATAATTATCTTCCCTTTTTCAAAGAGAAATGGCAAAGGGTTCAAAAACAATAGACTTACGTAAGAGAATAGAAACCGTTCCGTCCCTGATCACACTGAATCTGACAATAGTAAAGCAAAAAAGTGTAAAATGGTCAAAATTTAACTGATCTTAAATTTTAGTTTTTTTTTTATAGTGGATTTTGAATCTAAATGTTACCTCTACCTGTCCCTTTAAAATATAACAAGTGAAAGAGTACAATATTAGAAAAGAATTCATGAATATAAAGATTTAGCAAGTTTGGCACACAATCGCATAATTTTCTTAATATATATATATTTATATCGGTAAATTGTATAAAGTTTGACTAAGTAATTATTTTTAATATTAATATTGCTCATTAATTTCTTTATTATTTCATTCAAATTTCAGTTTTACCACAAAAATACGCTATAATTATATAATAAGCCTAGAATTTGACCATTTTCACCTTAAACCTATATCAGTAAAATATCAATGTGTCTGAGAGTATAGCGGTATAAAGACATAACACAGAAAAAGCAATAATCATAAATTAAAAACCTGGCAGATATATATATATATATATATATATAGATATATATATATATATATATATATATATATATATATATATATATATATATATATATATATATATATATATATATATATATATATATATATATATATATATATATATATATATATATATATATATATATATATATATATATATATATATATATATATATATATATATATATATATATATATATATATATATATATATATATATATATATATATATATATATATATATATATATATATATATATATGTATATATATATATATATATATATATATATATATATATATATATATATATATATATATATATATATATATTATATATATATATATATATATATATATATATATATATATATATATATATATATATATATATATACATATATATGTATATATATATTTATATATATATATATATATATATATATATATATATATATATATATATATATATATAAATATATATATATATATATATCTAGATATAAATATATATATATATATATATATATATATATATATATATATATATATATATATATATATATATATATATATATATATATATATATATATATATATATATGTATATATATATATATATATATATATATATATATATATATATATATATATATATATATATATATATATATATATATATATATATATATATATATATATATATATATATATATATATATATATATATATATATATATATATATATATATATATATATATATATATATATATATATATATATATATATATATGTATATATGTATATATATATAAAACGATTATACCACTTTTTTTTATGATTTTAACCCTTTTCTTTTGTTCAGAGGCGTCATACTGTCTGTCGGGCTGGGGAATTGTCAATGCTGCCATTCTATGAAAGCCTGCAGGAAAGGAAGTTGAAAATTGAAAACGCGGGAAATTTGATTTGTTCTGAATTAGATCATGGCACCGCAAGGACGTGTTGTTGTGTGTCAGGCTGGACAATGCCAATGAATGAAGGAAACTTAGGAAGTTTAAAAAGCGGAAGAGGTCGAAAATATTGATGTTATTTGTTCTGGATTGGATCATGCATTCACTTCGGAAAAATCTGTCGGGCGACCTGGCGGAAGAAATGAACCTCTTTCGGAAAGGTAATGCCTTTTTCTTTATACATATAATAGCATAGTGAGGGCGCTCGTTTTTGCAAATTTCATAGATATATTATCAACAACAGGTCGATAATCTCCATGCCTCCCAACCCACATACGACGTGAGGGAAAAGATCACTTGAAAATTCATATTTACCAGATAATTGCTATACCGTTGTGAGTTGGATAAGCTTTTTTTTTTTTTAATTATCATTGTGTGTTTTTTTGAGGGTAGGGGGAGGGAGGGAAGGCAGGGGAAAACCCCTAAAAATACGCCCTCACTATGCCGTTTAGTATTCAAATAATGATATGTTTTTTTATTTTTAGGCCCTATACATATAAAAAAAGTTTGACATGATGCTATTTAAGTATAATTTTGTGTATTAATTTACGATTATTGATCAAATACGCAATGCTCTAGGCATATCAGGGGTAGGAAGCTTTCAAAAAGTGTGGAGGTGGGGGAGAAGGGGGGGGGGGGACACAACCTCTTAGGGCGAACTTAGGGCCATGTTATATGCATATGTCCGCCCCTGTATGTAGATAATAAAGTAAAAAGACCCCTTTATTTTTAGGACGGGGAATTTTTTCAATGGTAACCCATTTCCCCGTACATGGAACTCACAAAAGTTGCAAGTTTCCTACTATCAGACTATTGGGTCAGTAATTAAGGGGCATTTCATTTTGAAAGGGGCACTATTGTAATATTTTTAATAGAATAAGTATAAAATTTAACCAGTTTGTGCAAAATTGCACACCGGTAATTTTCGACCAAATCAGCCCAGCACATAAAACTAAAAAAATGTAATCAGCTGGCGGAACCAGAGGCTTTGATAGGTAAAAAATGTTATAATAATTTTAGGGGAATACATGGAAAATACCACTAAGGTGAGCAGAAAATTGTTTGTTACTTTCTTTTTGTTCTTTATCAAAGCCTTCGAGAAAATAAACAGAAAACGTTCGAGAAAATAAACAAAAAGCTTTTGAGAAAATAAACAAAAAGCCTTCGGGAAAATAAACAAAAAGCTTTCGAGAAAATAAACAGAAAGCTTTCGAGAAAATAAACAGAAAACTTTTGAGAAAATAAACAGAAAGCTTTCGAGAAAATAATCAGAAAGCCTTCGAGAAAATAAACAAAAAGGCTTTCGAGAAAATAAACAAAAGCTTTCAAGAAAATAAACAGAAAGCCTTCGAGAAAATAAACAGAAAGCCTTCGAGAAAATAAACAAAAAGCTTTCGAGAAAATAAACAGAAAGCCTTCGAGATAATAAACAGAAAGCCTTCGAGAAAATAAACAGAAAGCTTTCGAGAAAACAAACAGAAAGCCTTCGAGAAAATGAACAGAAAGCCTTCGAGAAAATAAAGAGAAAGCTTTCGAGAAAATAAACAGAAAGCTTTCGAGAAAATAAACAGAAAGCCTTCGAGAAAATAAACAGAAAGCCCTCGAGAAAATAAACAGAAAGCCTTCGAGAAAATAAACAGAAAGCTTTCTAGAAAATAAACAGAAAGCCTTCGAGAAAATAAACAGAAAGCCTTCGAGAAAATAAACAGAAAGCCTTCGAGAAAATAAACAGAAAGCCAAATTTGATATCAAAAAAGCTACACAAAAATAATAATAAAAAGGAAGCCAATTTATCAAATTCGGTATGAAAGAAAACCACAAAAAAGAAAAAAAGAAAGCCAAATTATGACATTGGATATCAAAAAAGCCACACAAAAAAATAAACAGAAAGCAAAATTTTTAAATTCGATACAAAAAATCCACAAAAAAATAAATAAAGAGAAAGCCAAATTTGTCAAATTCGATATCAAAAAACCTACACAAACTTCTAAATAGAAAGCCAAATGATTAAATTCGATATCGAAAAAGCTACACAAAAATAATAAACAAAAAACCAAATTATCAAATTCGATATCAGAAAATCCAAAAGAAAGCCAAATTATCAAACTCGATATCAAAAAAGCCACAAAAAAATAATACACAGAAAGCAAAATCATCAAATTCGATATCAAAACAGCCACAAAAAAATTCACAGAAATCCAAATGATCAAATTCGATATCAAAAAAGCCACAAACAAATAATAAAAAGAAAACCAAATTATCATCATATTCGATATCAAAAAAATCCACAAAAAAGAATAAAAACAAAGCCAAATTATCAAAATCGATATCAAAAAAGCCACACAAAAAACCCAAATAAAGAGAAAGCCAATTTTCAAATTCGATATCAAAAAAGCCACGAAAAAGCCTAAAAAAAACAAAATATTATACATAACTTTTTTTGCGACCAAACAATGAAACAGGTATCATACAAAAAAGCCATGTTTTTCAAATTTGGCTTCTAACATGCCAATATACCAACCCTGGAATCCGTCGAAAATATATATCATGGCCGTGCTTGATTTGCAAATTACTTCACTCAAAAGAGATATTAAAAGCTGACCAGATCAGCTTTTTAAATTTTGAAGATATATTCCTTTTAGTTTTTAAGTTATGGCTGATCAAATGTTTGAGTAAACAGTTTTTAGATATTGCTCTTATAGTTTTTAACTTATCACAAATCAAGGTTTGTAAAAATATTAAACATGCGCATGTGCAAAAGTGATGGTGTATGAAATGAATAGTAATAAACTGAATTTGAAACTCAAATTGCATTCTATTGCTAAATATCTGGGTCAAACTTATCATAATTTCTAATTTTCTGTTCACTACAGCCAACTTTTCCCATTCAAATTATTTGGGGCAAAAAACCGAAAAATAAGCTAATATACGCAATTTTCTACTTGTTCTATCAATCCTGCGGTCACAAAATATCGCGCAATTTGTGCTAATCAGCTAATTAGGTATATTTAAGTTTTAACATGCGTGCTGTAAAATGGTCAATTTTTGATTTATTTTGATGTGACTTTTTGCAGTTTGCATAATTATTTGTTGGTATATATTAAAACATTTAAGCTCATGTTTTTGCTACCTGTCCATATACCTTAAAAAATTCTCATTTTTTGTAAGTAAGTGATGTGTGATATATGATTGGGCGGGCAGCGTAGTGTTTTCCCAGTATTATGTACGAATAACCCACGTTCGTCGTATTGGAAAACAAATACGAGGCGGGCAGCTTAAAACCTTAATGTATATATCTTTGATAAATCCCGTAATGATGTTTATGGATTGATTAAAAGAACATTAAAATCGAGCAAATCTCTTCTTAAATTTTGAAAAGAGTACTTTCATGTTAATTTGTGACATGACTTATTGAAAAAAAAGAAGATATTATGTAATTCTATAAGTTTCTTTCTTAAAGGAGACATAAAGTCTGTTTTTGGTTCTCATGCGAAGCATTTATGCGAGCCTATGTAATGGCGATTACGTCCGTCCGGCCGTCCGACCGTCCACAGATTTGTCCTGAGATTTCCTCAGAAATGTTAAAGTTTTTTGAGTATTTCTCAGACTTTCCTTATAAAATGTTAAAGTTTTTCAGAGGTAGGCCTACTTAAGATAAGATTAAAGACTAGTTCTTAAAAAGTCTACAATACATTTAATATTTTCTTAGAAGATAACTGTAAAATGATATAATTTTCCAATATTCTTTAGAGATTCTCGAGTCTCTCTTGTAGCACTTGAGATTTGAAATCCTTAAAAAATTTCAAAATATTTGGCCACCAAACAGTTATATCAGGCATGATTTTTAATTCCACCTTTATTATTGTGTTCATTTGCATAACGTTACTACAGTATATGACCTAACCAGACTGTTTTATTTAGCATGCTTAGTCAGGGAGTATGACAGGATGTGATTGCATATAAACATAGGAAGGGATGCCATGTGGGACATGGATGGGGGCCATGAGGGACATATGATATAATATTTACCATCTTGTATACACCAATGGCTATATCAGGCATAATTATTTGACTCCACCTTTTTTTCTTATTCAACAACTCATTTGCATATAAGTTATTATATGAACTGACACTTAAATACATAGTATGCTCAATCAGGGACTGCGATAGCTAGGATGAGACTTCTTGTGGAGCTTATGGTACGTCATGTGAGACATAGGGTGGGATGACATGTAGGATGCCATGGAGTGGGATACCATATGGGACATGGGGTGGAATGCCATGTGGAACAGGGTGGAATGCCACGTAGGATATGTGGTGGAATGCCATGCAGGACATAGGGTGGATTGCCCTGGGATGGAATGTCATGTGGGACATGAGATGATATGGGATGTCATGTGGGACATGGCGTCCCACCCCATTTCAACAAGTCATTTGCATATAAGTTATCATATGAACTGACACTTTCATACATAGTATGCTCAATCAGTGACTGTGATAGCTAGGATGAGACTTCTTATGGAGCCTATGGGATGTCATGTGGGACATGGGGTGAGATTCCATGTGGGACATGGGGTGGGATGCCATGTGGAACAGGGTAGAATGCCATGTGGGACATGGTGGGATGCCACGAGTAGACAGGTTGTGATGCCATGTGTGACATAAGGAAGGATGCCATGTGTGACATAAGGTAGGATGCCATGTGTGACATAGGGTAGGAGGCTATGTGGGACATAGGGTGGGAGGCCATGGGAACATGGGATGTGATGCCATGTGGTGCATAAAGTAGGATGTTATTGGGACATTGGGAGGGATACCATGTGGAACATATGGTGGGATGCCATGTGGGACATTAGGTGGGAAGCTACTGATGCAGGACAAATGGAGGAATGCCATGTGGGACATAGGGAGGGATGTCATGTGGTACATATGGTTGGATTAATGTGGGACACACATGTAGGATGGGGTCCATGTGGGTCATAGCATGGGATGCCATGTGGGACATATGGTGGAATGCCATGTGGGACATATAGTGGAATGCCATGTGGGACATATGGTGGAATAGGCCATGTGAGACACTGTGTGGTGGAATGCCCTGTGGGAGATATGGTGGAATCCCCTGTGGGACATATGATGGAATGCCATGTGAAACATGGGATGCCATGTGGGACATGGGGTGGGATGCCATGTGGGACATATGGTGGAATGCCATGTGGGAGATATGGTGGAATGCCATGTGGGACATGGGGTGGGATGCCATGTGGAGATATGGTGGAATGCCATGTGGGACATGGAATGGGATGTCGTGTGGGACATGGGGTGGGATGCCATGTGGGACATGGGATGGGATGCCTTGTGGGACATGGGGTGGGATGCCATGTGGGACATAGGATGCCATGTGGGACTTAAGTGTGAGATGCCATTTTTATAATTGGCCGGATCATATGATATGGTTGTCAATTTGCATGGGCATGCGAACCATGGCGGTATTTACCGTTCTAGTTTATTCTTTGAATATTATAGAAATAATAATTTTAAGGCATCAAAAGAAATTTCACATCGTACAAAACAAAATGATTAAAACATTAATTCTGTCACTATAAGGTTTCATGGGAGTGTTCATTTTGTCCGTAAGCCCTCTAATAAATGACGCCATTCACCCAGTACAGATTAGAACATTAATGTATTTATAATCTATCTATAATTTCTAAACTTCTAAGAAATATTTCTTCCTTTGCATGAATCTATGAATTTGTATTTGTATATGATATTAATGAATCAAGCCCTTAGAACTTCCAAGTCAAAGCATTTGTTAAAAAACAAAATTCAAAGATTATCATTCTATAAATACATTATATGTTCTAGCACATAGGGAAAATTATGTCATCATTCATAATTGGTATGATTTCAACACAAAATTAGACACAATGGCAGCGAGATGTTATACAACTTTAATAACTTGAGAATGGAATAAGATTTTATGATGCACTGCAGAATTTTTGGTAGTTGGTTAATTTTTTAATTCTGTATCATATATCAAGCGAGAATATCTGACTTTATGTCTCCTTTAAATTCTAAAAATTATAAGAATGTCCTGCACTGCTGCATACAGGATATGATAAGAATGTCCTGCACTGCTGCATACAGGATATGATAAGAATGTCCTGCACTGCTGCATACAGGATATGATAAGAATGTCCTGCACTGCTGCATACAGGATATGATAAGAATGTCCTGCACTGCTGCATACAGGACATGATAAGAATGTTCTGCACTGCTGCAGACAGGATATGATAAGAATGTCCTGCACGGCTGCATACAGGAAATGATGGGAATGCCCTGCACTGCTGTATACAGGAATTTGATTGGGGAGACTAAGAAAAACTTATTATGGTCAGAAATTACTGGCTGTGCACTATTTCAAAAGCCTCTGATCAGGGAGGTGGAATATTCCAACTCCCTGCTCTGATGGAGAGGATTTACATAAGAAAATAAGAATTCAGGCCACTAAGCCATGAATTATATTTATGTATTGATCAGTCTGCATGACGGAAATCTTCTTATTAGTTTTACCTGATTTTTGCAAGACCTTTGTAAATACTCGCGGGAGGGGGTGGTTAGGGTGGGTGGGGAGGGGGTGCCGTTCCTCTCAGCACTCAGTCTTAAAAGTGAAAGGTGTTGGTAATTTGGTGTTGGTGTTTGGAGGCTTGAAAGCCTTATACTAAGTCTAAAATTGTATCAAAAACGTACCTTTTTTGTATAGTGGGAACAAAGGATTTCTTTAAAAAAACACTGCAAATTCGATGGGGAATTAATTCTTTTTCATGATTCTTTAATGGATTTTGAATCAATTGAGCAATTGTTGCCTTTACACGTCCATAGACCTTTGACCTGTTCACAGCGTCCTAAATCTCAGGCATCAATTTGCATATCTTATGCAAATTTTGTAATGTATTACAGGTCGAACGTATAATATTTTCTTTTGTAAATCCTGTTTTGTTTGTTTTTATTAAAATTCTTCGAACATATGCAACAAATTCTGACCAAAAGTCTTTATTTACCATATACGGTCCCCAAGCACATTCTAGCAAAAATATATACTTTCTCGTGATTTTCAGTGATTTAGATTTAGGAAAGAAATTTAAGAAATTACAAAAATATTTTGAGCTGTTCGCATACACCACAACCTTTGCTTAAATCAACACTGGTGAAATTTTGATATAGCCATTAATCAACACATAAACTTCATCTTCAAAAATTAGTTATAATTAAATGTTGAGGTCCCTAAATCTTAGTCACTAAAATTGATGGGAACGTCTATTCCTGCTAGAATTCAATTAGAGTCATGGTACACACTCAAACGTTTAGTCAGAATTTGCTGTATCAGACAAATCATCTTGATAGACATTTAAAAAACGAAGGATTTACAAAAGGAAATACCAAGGTCTCCCTATATAATACATCACAAAATTTGCATAAAATATGCAAATTTACTCCTGAGATTGACTGATTTAAAACGCTCTAAAATAGTGAATGTTTAACTGATATTGACGAATGATGTTTTTTTTACACATTTCAAAGTAATTGCGCTAATGTTGCCTCAAATTTAGAAGTTCGAGGAAATTTGTTAAGGATAACTAAGTATTCCTTACAAGTTAGATTGGATTTATACAACCCCCTATAGCTTGATCCAGAAAGGGGCAGGGTGTCATCGAACAATAGGGGCATCAAGGAGACTGTGGGGAAGGTGTGATGACTCAAATGTAAATAGGTCTCAGTATCTTCTTATATTGGGGAAATGTATTCAGCATGAAAACAACCAAAAATAGTTTACTAAAGTATGTTTTTGTGAAGAAAATATGGAGTATAGAGAAGAGGGGCAGGATGGAGGCAGTGAGGGGCAGTGTGGATCACCCCCCTAAAAAATAGGTGCCCATGTATTTCTTTCATTGTCAAAACGTGTAACATTTTCTGATTTGATTTTTGTCCCAACAAATTGTAAAGGGGCATCGGAAATTATGGTAAAATTTCCTGAAAATGGATCAAATTTCACAAAAATTGAAGCAAATTTCACAAGAGTATATGCAAAATTCCCGAAAATTAAGAAAAATTATCGAAAATGAAGGACATCTGACATATAAGTTGATGCAAATTTTTCAAAAATTGAAGCAATTATGAGAAATTCTTGAAATTGAAGAAAATTTCTTGAAAATGAAGACAATTTCCCGAGCATGAAAGAGATGTTTTTAACCAAAATTGAAGCAAATTTCACAAACATTTATGCAATTTTCCCCAAAATAAAAAAGATATCTCAAAAACGAAGGAAATTAACGGAAAATTAAAGAAAATTTCCAGAAAATCAAAGATAAATTCCTGAAAATGAAGAAAACTTTTCGAAAATTGGAGAAAATTGAAAGAGTTCTCGAAATTGAAGATTTCCGGGAAAAAATGACATAAAATCTGATTTGTTAGACCATTATTATTGGAGGGAGAAGGGCAAGGGGGAGAGGGGAGGGGGGGTACTTGGCCACCCCAATGAAATTATTGGGGAACCTTAGCCCCTGGCCCCCGGTTCCTACACTGCACTGTTCATTATTTAAGGATCTTTGTGGTGAAATTAACATATCTGTCCATATACATTTAAATAAGGTATTTGTTCTATAACACATGTTAAAATGTAGATCCCAACATGCTATTATTCATAATGTGCATGTGGATCATAAGTGGCATGTGGGTCATATATTGGGTGGCATGTGGATCATAGGTGGGATGGCATGTGGGTCATATATTGGGTGGTATGTGGATCATAGGTGGAGTGGCATGATAATGAATAGAGGGTTTGATTGCGCATAAGAAATATGGTGGAGTATAACGTGGGACAGGGTTGGAGGGCATAGTGGGTGTAATGGCGAACGTGTATAAGACATAAAGTTGGCTGTCGAATGGGAACTAGTTTAGGGTGGCGTATGGGACACGGGTGGTATGGCTTATGGCGCATAGCAAGGGATAGCATATGAAGCATAAGGTGGGATGGAATGGTGGTATATGATACATAGGTTACATGTCATGTGAAGCATACTGGCATGTGGGACGTAGGGTGCGATGGTATATTGGGCATACATGGTAGATAGAAAATATTGGACAGGGGATGGGATTGATTATAAGAGAAAGGGTAGGATATCATGTGGAACATGAGGTGGTTTGGCATAAGAGACGTGGCGTGACCGCAGGGATAGTGCGTTTACGACATGGATGGCATATGGTACATATGTAAAAATGTCACATGGAGCATGTGGGTCGTATGCTGCGATGGAAAATATTGGATAGAGAAGATGGAATTAGATATACGACATAGGGTGGGATATCATATGAGACGTATAGAGTGGAATGTCATATGGGACAAAGGGTGAAATATCACATTGAACACAGGGTGGAATGTCATATGAAACAGGGTAATATGTATATAATAATGGGTTTGGCGTAAACGTATGCGACATAGCGTGGGTTGTCATATGGGACATGGTTTGGGATTGGACATATGGTGAGATGGCATATGGGACATATAGGGTGTGTTGTCATGTGGGACATAGGGTGGATGGCATATGGTGGGGATGGCACGGGGAAATAGGGTATGATGGCATGTGAGACAAAGGGTGGGATGGAACATACTGGGTAAAGGTGGGATTGCGTATAAGAAAGAGTTAGATACCATGTGAGACATTGGATGGCTATGGATGTGGGATAGGATGGCATGTGTGGTATTTATAGAGGATGCGATGGAATACAAACAAAGGTTGGGTTGCGTGGGAGCGTAACATTGGATATAATATGGGCATAAGATGAAATAAAGAGTTGGATGGTACATAGTTGGAATGACATATGGGGCATAGGGTGCGATGGAATGTGAGACGTAGGGGTGGCATAGTGTTTTGGACATATGGGTGGAAGGTATTGCATAAGGGTGAGACTGCGTATACGATATAGCTTGAAATATATGGAAATTGGCTTGGCCGGCATATGGAATAAGGTAATATGCATGGGATAGAGGGTTTGGCGTACACGTATGCGACATAGCGTGGGATGCCATATGGGACATAGTTTGGGATGGAACATAGGGGACAATGTGGGATGACATGTGTTGTATGGTGGATATGATCGCGTACATGTATAATACAGAGGTTGGGTTGTAATATGGGTCATGGGTGGAATGGCATATGAGACATCGATGGGAGGGTATATGAGGTATGATATTGTATGGTATATATGAAACATGGTGGGACAGACTCAAGGGTCGGATGTCATATGGTACATAGGTTTTAGTGATGTATGGCGCATAGGGTGCGATGACATGGGTGACGTATTTTGGCAGCGTTGATGGTGCATTCAACATGGACTAAGATATCAAATGGTAAATAGGGTGGGATGAAAGATATTGGACATGTGTGGGATTGCGTACAATTAAGATATAGGCAGGGGTATCATAGCACATAGAGTGGGTTAGCATATGGAACAGGGTGGGATGGAATAGTGGGTGTGATGGCGA
Organism: Chiridota heheva; assembly: GCA_020152595.1. Classification (NCBI taxonomy): domain Eukaryota; kingdom Metazoa; phylum Echinodermata; class Holothuroidea; order Apodida; family Chiridotidae; genus Chiridota; species Chiridota heheva. Next base: position 1,159,987 of record JAIGNY010000154.1, read on the forward strand.
ACATGTCTAAAACAAAATAATCATATGGGACATGGGATGCTTATATGACATAAGGTGGTATGGAGGATCGGATTACATATGGAACATAGGGTGGGGTGGTATTTGGGGTGGAGGTTGGGATGGCATAGTTTGTTTCTCTTATGCTCAGCTTATTTTAATGTAATCTTTATAATTTTTATATTTACCACAAAGATCTTTAAGATATTGAATTTCAAAATTTGAACATTTTTGATAAATGCAGAAGTTGTTGTTCTTTCAATTCCTGTTCATGGTAGCCAGCTTCTCACATTCAACAAAATATTTGGGCGAAAGACCGAAAAACAATAAGTTAACGACAGCAAATTTCTATTTATATCATTCTGAGGTCACAAAATATTACGCAATTTATGCTGAATATGTATCTAAATTTAAAACTTACGGTACATTTTTAACATAATTATTACCACAATCTCAACAAATAAGTTTTCAAATTTCCATAATAACGTTATAAGACTAATATAACGTTATAAGGCTAATATAACGTTATAAGGCTAATATAACGTTATAAGGCTAATATAACGTTATAAGACTAACATAACGTTATAAGACTAACATAACGTTATAAGGCTAACATAACGTTATAAGACTAACATAACGTCATAAGGCTGATGTATGTTTGGGTGAACGGCTCAAAATCTCTATGTAATTTCTTAAATTTCGTTTCTTAAATTGTATTCAATGAAAATTATTGCAAAGTATATTCCCGCTCAAATTTCCATGGGTGTGTGTGTGTGTGAGGGGGAGGGGAGGGGGGGGGTAGATTTAGGGGGGGGAGGAGACAACGACGAAAGTTGTAACTTTAAGTTGTAACTTTGCGTTGTTAAAAGAAGTTGTAACTTTAAGATGTTAAAAGAAGTTGTAACTTTAAAGTTGTTAAAGTTCTAGCTATAAAGCTGTTATAGTTCAATTATTCAACTTAAATTTTATTTAACTTTAAAATTGGTAGAGTTTTAACTTTGAAGTTTTTAAACATTTAACTTTAAAGTAAAAGTTTTAACTTTAAAGTTGTTATAGTTTTACCTTTAAAGTTGTAAAAGCTCTAACTTTAAAGTTGTTCAAGTTTTGATTTTAAAATTCTTCAAGTTCTAACTTTAAAATTGTTAAAGTTCTTACTTTAAAGTTGTTAAAGTTCCAACTTCAAAGTTGTTAAAGTTCTAGATATAAAGTTGTTAAAGTTCAAATATTAAAATTTTAACTTTAGAGTTGATAAAGTTTTAACTTTTAAGTTGTTGAAGTTTTAAGTTTAAAGTTGTTAAAGTTCTCATTTTAAAATTGTTTCAGTTGTAGCTTTAGAGTTGTTAAGTTATAACTTTAAAGTTGTTAAACTTCTAACTTTAAAGTTGTTATTTTTAATTTTAAAGTTGTCGAAGTTTTAACTAAAAACATATTAGAGTTTTAACTTTAATTTAAAGTAGTTAAAGTTTTTAACTATAAAGTTGTTAAAGTTTTAACCTCAGAGTTGTTAAAGTATAACCTTACAGTTGTCAAAATTTAACTATACAGCTGTTAAAGTTAAAGTTGAGATTTTAAAGTTTTAACTTTAAAGTTTTAATTTTAAAGTTTTAAATCTAAAGTTTTAACCTTAAACTTTAAAGTTTAAAGTTAGAAAAGTTTTAACTTTAAAGTTAAAAACTTTAAAGCGTCAACTTTAAACCTAAAACTAAATTTAAGACTTAAAAACTTTAGAATTTTACCTTTTAACTTTAAGTTTTAACAAAGTTTTATAAAGTTTTAGCTTTAGTTTTAACTTTTAAAGCTTTAACTTTTAAAGTTTTAACTTTTAAAGTCAGACTTTTAGAGTTTCTTAAGTCAAGACTTTTGAAGTCAGACTTTTGAAGTCAGACTTTTAAAGTCAGACTTTTAAAGTCAGACTTTTTAAAGTCAGACTTTTTAAAGTCAGACTTTTTAAAGTCAGACTTTTAAAGTCAGACTTTAAAGTCAGACTTTTAAAGTCAGACTTTTAAAGTCAGACTTTTTAAAGTCAGACTTTTAAAGTCAGACTTTTAAAGTCAGACTTTTAAAGTCAGACTTTTAAAGTCAGACTTTTAAAGCCAAGACTTTTAAAGCCAAGACTTTTAAAGTCAAGACTTTTAAAGTCAAGACTTTTAAAGTCAAGACAAAGTCAAGACAAAGTCAAGACAAAGTCAAGACTTTTAAAGTCAAGACTTTTAAAGTCAAGACTTTTAAAGTCAAGACTTTTAAAGTCAAGACTTTTAAAGTCAAGACTTTTAAAGTCAAGACTTTTAAAGTCAAGACTTTTAAAGCCAAGACTTTTAAAGCCAAGACTTTTAAAGTCAAGACTTTTAAAGTCAAGACAAAGTCAAGACAAAGTCAAGACAAAGTCAAGACAAAGTCAAGACAAAGTCAAGACAAAGTCAAGACAAAGTCAAGACAAAGTCAAGACAAAGTCAAGACTTTTAAAGTCAAGACTTTTAAAGTCAAGACTTTTAAAGTCAAGACTTTTAAAGTCAAGACTTTTAAATTCAAGACTTTTAAAGTCAAGACTTTTAAAGTCAAGACTTTTAAAGTCAAGACTTTTAAAGTCAAGACTTTTAAAGTCAAGACTTTTAAAGTCAAGACTTTTAAAGCCAAGACTTTTAAAGCCAAGACTTTTAAAGTCAAGACTTTTAAAGTCAAGACTTTTAAAGCCAAGACTTTTAAAGCCAAGACTTTTAAAGTCAAGACTTTTAAAGTCAAGACAAAGTCAAGACAAAGTCAAGACAAAGTCAAGACAAAGTCAAGACAAAGTCAAGACAAAGTCAAGACAAAGTCAAGACAAAGTCAAGACAAAGTCAAGACAAAGTCAAGACTTTTAAAGTCAAGACTTTAAATTCAAGACTTTTAAAGTCAAGACTTTAAAGTCAAGACTTTTAAAGTCAAGACTTTTAAAGTCAAGACTTTTAAAGTCAAGACTTTAAAGCCAAGACTTTAAAGCCAAGACTTTAAAGCCAAGACTTTTAAAGTCAAGACAAAGTCAAGACAAAGTCAAGACAAAGTCAAGACAAAGTCAAGACAAAGTCAAGACAAAGTCAAGACAAAGTCAAGACAAAGTCAAGACAAAGTCAAGACAAAGTCAAGACAAAGTCAAGACAAAGTCAAGACAAAGTCAAGACAAAGTCAAGACTTTTAAAGTCAAGACTTTTAAAGTCAAGACTTTTAAAGTCAAGACTTTTAAAGTCAAGACTTTTAAAGTCAAGACTTTTAAAGTCAAGACTTTTAAAGTCAAGACTTTTAAAGTCAAGACTTTTAAAGTCAAGACTTTTAAAGTCAAGACTTTTAAAGTCAAGACTTTTAAAGTCAAGACTTTTAAAGTCAAGACTTTTAAAGTCAAGACTTTAAAGTCAAGACTTTTAAAGTCAAGACTTTTAAAGTCAAGACTTTTAAAGTCAAGACTTTTAAAGTCAAGACTTTTAAAGTCAAGACTTTTAAAGTCAAGACTTTTAAAGTCAAGACTTTTAAAGTCAAGACTTTTAAAGTCAAGACTTTTAAAGTCAAGACTTTTAAAGTCAAGACTTTTAAAGTCAAGACTTTTAAAGTCAAGACTTTTAAAGTAAGACCAGAAACGCGCGCCTACGACTAGTAGTGCGCGCCTACGACTAGTAGTGCGCGCCTACGACTAGTAGTCGTACGCGTACGACTAGTAGTGCGCGCCTACGACTACTTGTGCGCGCCTACGAATGGTAGTGCGCGCGTACGACTAGTAGTGCGCGCCTACGACTAGTAGTGCGCGCGTAAGACCAGTAGTGCGCGCGTAAGACCAGTAGTGCGCGTGTAAGACCAGTAGTGCGCGCATACAGTATTAGAAGCGCGCGTACGACCAGTAGTGCGCGCGTACGATTAGTAGTGCGCGCGTACGATTAGTAGTGCGCGCGCACTACCAACCATACGCGCGCACTACAGGTCGTACGCGCGCACTACTAGTCGTACGCGCGCAACACGGCTTGCGCGCGCACTACTGGTCGTACGCGCGCACTTCTAGTAGCACGCGCGCACTACAAGTCGTACGCGCGCAACACAAGTCGTACGCGCGCACTACTAATCGTACGCGCGCACTACTGGTCGTACGCGCGCTTCTAATACTGTATGCGCGCACTACTGGTCTTGCGCGCGCACTACTGGTCTTACGCGCGCACTACTAGTCGTAGGCGCGCACTACTAGTCGTAGGCGCGCACTACTAGTCGTAGGCGCGCGTTTCTGGTCTTACTTTAAAAGTCTTGACTTTAAAAGTCTTGACTTTAAAAGTCTTGACTTTAAAAGTCTTGACTTTAAAAGTCTGACTTTAAAAGTCTGACTTTAAAAGTCTGACTTTAAAAGTCTGACTTTAAAAGTCTGACTTTAAAAGTCTGACTTTAAAAGTCTGACTTTAAAAGTCTGACTTTAAAAGTCTGACTTTAAAAGTCTGACTTTAGAATTTAAGTTAGAACTTAAAGTTACAACTTTAAGGAATATTCCCATGGTTTTTTGTCAATTTTATTTGAAAAAGGATGCTTTTATGACTCAAATTGTACAAAAATCAGATTAATATCATATTCCTTTCAGGAGTTATGGATTAAAGATTCCCAAGTCCATCTTAAAGTTTTTGTACAGTATGATTTCGGTCCTTCCACCAAGTATTTTGAATGGGTTAAGCTGGCTACAATGAAAAGGAATTGAAACAATAACATTGCATTCAATGAAATGTTTCAAATTTTCAAGATCTTTTTGGTAAATATAAAAACTATACCTGTTCATATTCATTGAAATGAGCTGAGCATAAGAGAGCGCAAGAGAAGACAAACTATGCCATTTTAACCTCCATCCCAAATACCATCTCCACCCATATGATATCCCACCCTATGTCCCATATGTAATCCGAACCATCTTCTTAAATACCATTCCCACCCATATGATATCCCACCCTATGTCCCATATGTAATCCGAAGCTCCAGCCATCCCGTGCCTCATATGGTTATTCTGTTTAAGACATGTCCGCCATCACACCCACTATTCCACCCACCCTGTCCTATACGCCAACAAACCCTGTCCTATGATACCCCTGCCTATATCTTAATTGTACGCAATCCCATACATGTCCAATGTCTTTCATTCCACCATAATTCCCATTTGATAACTTAGCCCTTGTCGCATACACCATCGACGCAGCCACAATACGTCACCCATGTCATCGCACCCCATGCCCCATACGTCACTAAAACCTATGTACCATATGACATCCGAACCTTGAGTCTGTCCCACCATGTTCCATATATACCATACAATATTATGCCTCATATACCCTCTCATCCATGTCCCATATGCCATTCCACCCATAATCCACCCTCTGTATTATACATGTACGCGATCATATCCACCATTCAACACATGTCATCCCACTTTGTCCCCTATGTTCCACGTGCCATCTCACCCTATTTACTACATGCCATGCCATTCTATTTCACATATGCCATCTTATCATGTCCTATCCCAAACTATATCCCATATGACATCCCACTGTATGTCGCACGCCAAACCCACTATCCTATGCATATCACCTTATTCCATGTCGACCCACCCAATATCCCATATATTTCAAACACCTATTTAATATACGCAATATCACCCTTACGCACCTTCCACTCATGTCCAAAACACTATGCCACCCCTACGTCTCACATTCCATTGCACCCTATACCGCATATGCCATTCCAACAATGTACCACCCAACTCTTTATTTCATCTTATGCCCACATACTACCCAGTGTTATGCTTTCACGCAACCGAACCTTTGTTTGTACGCCATCGCTCCCATATACTACACATGCCACCCTATCCCACATCCAATGTCCTGCATGGTATCTAACTCTTTCTTAAACGCAATCCCACCTTTATCTAGTATGTTCCATCCCACCCTTTGTCTCACATGCCATCCTACCCTATTTCCCGCATGTCATCCCCACCATATGCCACCCACCCAATGTCCCATTTGACAACACACCCTATATGTCCCATATGCCATCTCACCATATGTCTAATCCCAAACCAGCATATGACAACACACGCTATGTCGCATACGTGTACGCCAAACCCATTATTATATACATATCACCCTGTTTCATACGACATTCCACCTGTGTCCAATGTCTTATTTCACCCTTTCTCCCATATGACATTCCACACTATATTTCCCATATGATATCCCACCCTATGTCGCATATTCAATTCCATCCTCGATCCAATATTTTCCATCCCAGCATACCCACATGCTCCATGTGGCATTTTAACTTATGTACCATATGCCATCCATGTCGTACACGCACTATCCCGTTTATGCCAACCCGCGTCTCTTATGCCAACTCACCTCATGTTCCACGTCATATCCCACCCTTTCTCTTTTAATCAATCCAATATTTTCTATCTACCATATATGCCCAACATACCATCGCACCGTACGTCCCACATGTCAGTATGCTTCACATGCCATTTTAACCTATGTACCATATGCCATCCATCTCACCATATGCCTCATATGCTATTACATGCTATGCGCCATAAGTCATACACCCATGTCCCATACGCCACCCCGAACTATGTCCCATATGACAGCAAACTGTATGTCTTATACACGTTCGCCATTACATACACTGTACCATTCCACCCTGCCCCACATTATTTTCTACCATATTTCGTATAGCAATCCAACCCTCTATCCGTTATCATGCATCCCCCAGTTTTATCATTTCCTATTTCCCACCTCTGCCCATTTCACATTCATCATTGACACAGCCACCATATGCGACACATGTCATTGCTCCCTATGCGAAAATTTGAAGTCATGATATCAAATTTTCCGATTATTCCGAAACATGTTATCAAACTTCTCGATTTTTCCGAATCATGGTTTTAAAATATCCAATTTTTCTGAATCCGGATCTAAAATTTCTCGATATTTCCGAATCTGGCTCTCAATTTTTTTTCTCTCCATAATCATGTTCTTCATTTGTTTTATGTTTCCGAATCAGATTCGGAAATTTCCCCAATTTTTTTATAGAAAACCGCAGAAATTTGGTTTAAAATGTCCCAAATTTTGTTTAAAACTGGCCTAAATTTGGTCAAAAATCACCCAAATTTGTTTAAAAATCGTCTAATCAATCAAATTGGCAGTGATTCAGCTTAATCAGTTATTATTTTTCGTTTAGCCAGAATTCAGATGATGCAGTTATATTTTCGGGCACTATCCCCCTCTGGCACCGAAAGCTGGATACGCAACTGCCCACGAGGGGTCCATAAGAAAAACTCCAGAAACTTTTTAGCTTTTGAATAGCTCAAATTGAAGGGGGAATCACATATGTTAATCGACTTCTGTGATCTGAATTTTCATTATGGATATTAAATTCTATAGACTTAAAATATTTTTTATTTTTTATTTGGTGAGCATCGGGTGACGGTGGGGGACGGTAGGCATAGAGTTGGGCATAGCACAATGACATACTAGGGCACATTTTTAGGGAAAATTGGGGCATCTTGCCACCGAAGGAGGGGTGTATAAGCCCGCTCCCTCTGGATCCGCCCCTGGTCATTGATTTTTATTTGAATAATGATCTAAAATTTCATTCGAAAACCTTACTGCAAATTTTGAAAAGCAAAAAATAAATAAATAATAATAGGGGGCCTAAATAAAAAATAGTTGAATAAAAAATAACACAGAAAAAGAGCCAAGGTAAGCCCTTCTACTCACTATCCCCTATAAAATTCATGACTTGTACTACAAATATTATTATAGATGTGAAAGCCATGTTACCTAAAATTCAAGCATTTTGATACAAAATCGAAAGAACAGGACTGGAGGAGGTGTGTGGACCGAGGAGGACGGGGACTGGGAATTTATCAAATGAAACGAACTTTGGGGTCGCTTGTTGGGGTTCATCACAAACTTTTATGCAAGGAAATTATGATTCTTACAACAGTTTTGTCCAAGATTGAAGCAACTGAATTGTAAAATAAAAGCAGCTGGTACAAAAATAAAATAAACAAGTTTCGTTAAAAATTCAAAAGTTTATATTTCAATATAGTTGTCAAATTTCAATCAAGATTCAATATATTGTTTTATACAAAATAAAGTGTAGCAAAATGATTTAATATTATGAATGAATACAAGATATTGCACTCGAAAAAGCATTCTATTGAAAATTTGAATTAAAATAATTGGCAAGATTTTTTGAAAGATTTCATCCATAATTTTGTCTTTGAAACAGACGGAACGGGAGGATGATTTTTTTTAGATATTTGGACGGCATGATCATCAGTAGTTTCAGTTAGTTTGTACAGTTGTATGAAAAGTGATCTGCGTAATACTGCTGAGAAAGCTCCCCTTCATCCTGCTTATTTATTTTGAATCTGAAGTATATTTGATTATTCTGCAAGACGTTTTGAAGTGTAGAACAGTAGGCCTAATCCGCCTTTTAATTTTTATCGACAAAAAATCAACAATTTAAACATTGCGCCGAAAGACGTATTTTGGTAATCAAGGAAAACAAAACAGGAGTTCTTTTCATTTGGGAGCACTGTCTTGAATTTTCGTGTCGAATCGCCGAATCACTTCGTCAATCGTTATTCTAGAGGTTGGGTCAACCACCATACAATCTGCGCCGAGAGCATCGAGGAAGCGCAAGCCGGTATGTGACCCAAGGAGTCTCATCAGATATCCAAGAGAGTAAATATCAGAGCTTGGCGTACAGGGTGACTGTCCCTCGATAATCTCTGGGCAGCGTGCATGCTGTGCCGAAAAAGCTGGCACTGCATTTCGTAGCTAAAATCGTAAACATCTTGGTCGGAGCCGCTCCGCCGAGCCATTCCGAGGTCAATCAAGGTCGCTGTGCAACGCTCGTCATTATCACGTCATGACGTACATGATGTGACTTTTGCGACTGTTCTGTCTATTAACACGTTATCCATCTTGATGTCTCCGTGGGTCCATCCCATTTCGTTCATTGACTTTAGAGCGCAGCAAAGATCACGTGTCATCAACATCCAATCAAGATACGTACATTTGATCGGCGAGTGGCTGGAAAATAAAGGGCGTCACCCATAGTAAGAGATTTTCGCAATCGAAAATCTCCGATAAACTCTTCAACGATTGAAGGGACAGGACGGTGTGAGGTAACTCCGTACAGCCTTGGAAATCCATTTACGTCACTGAATTGCCGCAGGGCTTTTATCTCAACCAAGAACTCCTGTTGAGAAATAAGAACAATAAATAACAGGTAAAAGCTGGGTTAGTGAAATTATGTTAATATACTACAATGGCGCAATAACACAGGGTTTATACATAAATCTACCGATCTGCAGTTGTTGAAAGGCAGAATTTTCAATAATGCAGAACGGTGTTATATGTTTAGTGTTTCCTTCGCTTTCCTGATCATGTTCATTTGTAATCACATAAAGTCTCGATTACTTTTGATATTTACCTTTGCGTTGTCGGTTTCGTTATCTCCCAGGAATGTTTTCACAGTAAGATACTGATCTGAGCCCCATATGTCAGTTATCTTCATAAGTTCTGTGATGCCATACCTCCCTCGTCCAAGGCATGTTCTTCTACCACCAGGCACTCCAACATACTGTAAATCTCTGGATGTGAAAACTGGCAGGTCTAGGTGTTTGATTTCAATCGAAAGACTCCATATCATTCATAACAAAGTAAGCCGAGTCGTCCCTGAAAAGACAAAACATCAAACTTAAAGTCAATTACAAAGTAGAAGAATGAAATTGACATACATTTGTGAAGTAGTCAAATTAACCATAGAGTTAGAAGAAATTAGGCAAGCTTCCCTACACGCCCCTCCCTCCACCTCCCTCAACCCCTCCCTCCATGACCTCCCTCTACGCCCTACATGTAAGGGTTTCCATGGGGAATGTGACGTGTACTACTTGTTCAGAAAACGACATGAAACCGTTAGTTTTTGCTCCGGTTTCTTTTCGACCTCTTCTGTTTCTAACCAATTGGGATACAGGTCCCTGGCATCTCGAGGTATATCCCATAGTTCTTCTGCCCTCAACTGCCTACCGCGTGTTCATCGCCATTTGCACGATCACCGTTAGAATCCCCTTCTTTAACAACAGCGTCCTGATCAACATCATTTGAAGTTGAATGGTATAATCTGGAATGATCTGGGGTCGTGTAGACCTCCCCGTCATCTGATGCAACTGATAGACAGCAAAGTCTGCGGAACACAGCAGAAACCACAGCAAAGCGCCGTCTGTCAAATGAAAATAAATGGAAAAAATAGGCATAAAGCGATAAGTAAACAAGTACTGTACTACATATTTCACTTCGATAAGCCGCGGAAAACTCACTTGCTGAGAACATTATTTCATCGGTTGTAAGATTACTTTGCCCCACCCCACCTTTCTGAGGTAAGACTAGTCCCGGTGTAAAAATAAATTTTGCCCCCAGTAATGTTTGTCCCCCGGCCCTTATTTCCTAGGAAATTTGGGCCTCCCAGACAATTAAGACGTAACCATTCAGTACATTTGGTTCCCCCCTCATAGTAAAAACGGTCCGTTAGGATATTTGGGCCACGGCCCTTCTTTCCTATGAAATTTGGAGACAAAAAGTTGTCCCCTTTTGCAAGAAAAACCCCTTCTTCCCCCTTTTAACTAAACCTCACTGCCGTTTTGCGTAAAGCACGCCTTTTTTTTCTTTAGTGTATTAGCTTATCACTTCTTATCACTTTTCAGCTTATCACTTCAGTACACAAAATTAATTGAAAGAACCGTACAGACACACCTTGTAAAATCAGTCCGGAGGGGACCAAACTCACTAGACATTCTTTTGGAAATAAGGTCCGGGGGGCCCAAATTTACGGAGGGGGAATTTACTGTCACACCGGCACCACTGGTTCTTCTACTTTTACAAGTTATGGCGACACATTCACACATGACTACTTTGCGACGTGCAGACGGGTGGTCAAAGAAAGAGGGAAAGGTAACAATTTGAATAGGTCCTAGGATAGGAGAAAAGAAAAGGAGATCCGGACACTTTATTTACAGGTATTGAATAGAAAACTCATGGACATTATCCTACCACCATTATGGATAATTCATTCATTGTTATTATTATTCATTTATGCTTTTCTTCTGTATATGTACAGACCGCTGTATCGTATTACAGTTCCATAGGTGAACATTGATATTTTCGAGAAGTGATCAGGGAACCAGGCATGGGGTGAGGAATCCTGTTGTCGGGACCGCCATTTTAACGTCCTCATCCGATGGACGGTGATCGCCACCCAAACATTGCCACCTTCCCTAAATGTCGGATGGGGGAGAAAATATGATGCGGAAGACAAACCTCTGCGCTTGAAGTCAGCGTAACTTTCTGCAATATATTGTGGAGAAATAACGGGTTAAATCGCAGTAAGTTGACTCAAACCTATGGGACCTCAAGCTTCTCAGTTGTACCCTTAGTCACAGACTGAGCTACCTGTCTCCATTAATGCTTGCTTAAAAAAAAAATTAGCCGATATAGGCCCATGCTTTAAAGATAGAAAACATGATTACGACGTAGGCCTAGACCTACAGTCTGTCATTACCACTTGAATATACTTGTAAAGAAAAATAAATGACAAGTAGGGCCAAAACTAACCTGCTGCGATTCGACTTGTTTTTCCCCGCTTTACTTGAATGGAATTTTGCCATTTCGCAAACAATAAAAAGCTTTTGAAACTTTTTTCGATTGTATTCTAAAATATGCGTCCGAATGTATGCACATGAACTAAAGTTTTGTTTTTCTGTTTTAGCAACGAATTTTCCTACCTCATGGGAGACGCACCACGCGCACAAAAACATAACAAAAGAATAAAATGAGCGCAAAGACCTCTTGGCTGTCAAAAAGAGAAGAATGCGCAGAAACTGATGCGTTTGCACAAACCAAAGAGCGTGGAGTTATGAGCACATATGGAGATCATGGCCGGGTGATAGTCGCGTGCCAAAGATTTTTTTTGTGTGCAAGTTTACGCTGATAGTATGCGCGCACATTTTGCAGCTCATCCCTTACTGGTGATTGGATAATCATTATTTGTTGTGCATAATGCTAAAGCTCAACCTTGGCCTTACGCAAGACGTAGATCGAGTGTTAGGTGCATATGGCGTCAACAGCTTAAAAGATGTGTGTCGACGTCAAATCATAGAAATAAACAAAGGGGAAAGACGGGGCTCTCATAGGCTGCTGAATTGAGGTTCTTAGACGGATTTTTTCAAAAGCGGGGGGATTTGTGTCGCCTTTCAATGATTGTTTTTACTATAAAAAAATAAAAAAACGCACTGGAAATCCTATGATAAAATTGTTTATTATAGTAAAGGGAAGTATAAGTACGTTTCGAATAACATACGCCCAATAATGTTGAAATTAAAGGGGGATTGTTAATAATTTGCTAAAGAATTCAAATTAAGCGTTTTTGCTATTTGAAATTTCCAAGTAGTTTGCAGATAAGTTAAAAAACACTCGGTGTTGCTCACAGGCGAAATTACGGTAGTGACCAAGGGCAGAAGAGGCGAAGCCCCGGAAGCTCTGAAGATTTTTTACTTTTGATGTCCAAAAATGGCGTAAAATCAACAACGTTCACAACGTTTAAAAATTCAGTCGATGAAAAGAAGAAAGATTTAAATTCTAACGTTAAAACCAATCAATACTGTATTAGTGTATACGATAATCACCATACAAAAAGCATACATTTGGAAAAAAAGTATGGGTGGGGCAAGTGTCCCTTGCTTCCCCAAATCCTACCTATGCTCACACAATATATGTGTAGGAACCTGGAGCCAAAGGGTATGCACGTTCCCCACGAAAATTGACAAAGCTTGTGCCCTTTTATGAAAATGAAAAGTGCCCTCAATAACTGTCAAAAAAGTGCCCTCACTTGATTTTCTGCTCCCGTCCCCCTCCCTCCTTTGCCCCGAGTTCCTTCCGACATCACTGCCTGCACCCCATAATATTGTCTTGCAACACAACAAATTCAACTGTTTAATTTATGAGAAACCTTGTGAACATCTTCAAAACCAGTCCCAGTCCGCCCCTGTCATCCAGGTTCAGGAATTGAAATGTGTGCGAGCGATTTCTTTCATATAGGTTCCTGTTGGCCAACCCGAGATTAAGCATCATGATGAGTTGGGCGGACTTAATTCTGATATCTAGCAGAGTCGGGCCTGATTCCAATAAGTCACTGATTTTCAACGGTACATCTGGCATTTTACATCTCTGCCGAACTAAGATTGGTGCTCAAGTATCATATTGTCAGCAGCATCAGATCATGTCGAGTCCGGCAGGGCATGGCTCCGACATCTAGACCAGTCGAGAATGATTCCGATAAATCACTGATTTAAACAGCGCATCCAGTAGTGTAGCGCAGTGTGGCTACACCGGGGTCGAGCTCAAAGGGCCTCCGACACCAAGTGGCCTCCGACCCCAAGGGGCCTCCGACCCCAAGTGGCCTCCGACCCAAAATCTTTATTTAGTATCCAGTCGAGATCCTCTAAATATTTTGATTATTTGACCTGGGGCTTCTTGGTCAATACAAATATGTCCCCTTATTGTTTGTGTTGACTGGGGTCCCCAGTCAGTGTAAAAAGACGACAAGAGACAAAATAGGCCCCATGCCTACATACAAACAGGGGCGTAACTTGAGGGGAAGGGGTATTACTACCCCAGTCAGTGTCAGTTGGGGCATCAAAGACAAGAAATCTTCAGAGCCTCCGGGATTTCGCTCATGGACCCATTCCAAGAGGCCGTCATGGATTCCTACACTTACTTCGCTCTAGGACCACACCAATTCTTATTTACATTGTGGAGTTCTGTGTTGATTTTGAGCCACTTTGGGGCAAAACCATCTTCAAGGCTTCACCCATGAACACCCGCACAATTTTGGCCGAATTTTTCCAAGAATTGTTTTTGTTCTGCCCGCTTGGATTTTAACATAAGAATTTAAATTGTTTTCTTATTAACACTTAATTTTTCGAACTTTGTTAGTTTGTGTTGATTCTCAGCCATTTTGGGGCGTAACTTGAGGGGGAGGGGTGTTACTACCCTAATCAGTGTCAGTTGGGGCAACAAAGACAAGAAGTCTTCGGAGCCTCCGGGGCTTCGCCCCATGGACCCATTCCAAAGGGGCCCTCCTACCCTTGCTTTGCAACAGGACCCCACGAATTTTCATTTACATTTTGTAGCTTTGTGTTGATTTTAAGCCATTGGGGCATAAAAGCAAGAAAACCTTGGAACAATACTTTAACCATGAAAACCTGCACAATTTTTTCCGGGATTTTCTCAATTTTTTGGAGAAATGTTTCCTCTGCCCGATTAGCTGGCTAGAAATGGTAACACTATAACAAATGTGAGTAAATTTTAGAATGAGAAATTAATATTGTCTTCTTGTCATCATCTAAACTTCGAACTTTTCAGTTTGTATTGATTTTCAGTCATCTTTGAGCATCAAAGATAAGAAATCTTTAGAGCTTCCAGGGGCTTCGCCCTGGACCCTATCCAAGGGGTCCTTCACTGCTCCAGAATCCCTACACTTGCTTCACCATAGAACTCCACGATTTTTCACTTAAATTGTGGTAACTTTGTGGTGATTCTTTAAGCCAAATTGGAGCATCCAAAACAAGAAATCATCAAGACCAAGGCTTCACTCATGAACCCCTACACATTTTTTCCCGATATTCTCAAATTTTAAGAAAAAATTATCCTTAGTAAAACTTACTTCTCCACTCAACCTTAAATGGGATAACTCGACGTCCCACCTCATCCTCCGTAACCCCCCCCCCCTCCCTCCCCCACTCCCCTGCAGGAAAAGGATTATTTTCTTCTGGATACCCAGCCATGTAAGCATCCCCGTTAAGCCGATTCAGTTGCTAAGCTCCCCGTACCCTGTTCCACAAAACCCATTCTGACATAAAACCGCTTAAAGCTTCCTATGTTCGTGACCGCTGGCAAACTACATGGGACTCTCAAATGGATTCAAAACTCCACAACATCCAGTCTTTCATGCTGGCCAAACCCACTATTCACAATCTCCGTCGTAAAGACAACGCCCACGTTACCCACCTTATAATTGGCCACATCCACCTAGTCACACACTCCCACCTCATTACCGGCTCCTCAACCCCTCTGCAATAACTGCCACTGCCTCTCACTGTCTATCATGTCCTCATTAACTGCCCCCTGTACAACCTTTTTTAGAGTTCCTTCACTCTTTACAATTCTATTGCCGAGCTTTTCCGAAGAAAAAAATTACGGATAAAATTATCTCCTTTCTTCATCATACCCCTCCCGCTTCCATTTTTTTTTTTTTTACCCTATTGCACTTCCTCTTATGATCCTAGCTTTATGTCTATTGACTCTCCACCTTTTCTAAGTTATTTTCTCTTTCCTTTTTCCTACCTCTGATATAACCTAACCTCTCGGGCTCAATTTGACCTTTGCTGTTATGGTGCCGTTAAACGTCACCAAACAAACATTATCTGAGTAGATTTACCAGGAGAATTTAAAATGGTCTTCGTATCATCACTTAAATTCTCCGAACTTTGTCAGTTTGTGTTGATTTTTAGTCATTTTGGGGCATCAAAGACAAGAAATCTTCAGACGTGGGTTTTGCTCACGAACCCAACCATTCTGCCCGATTTCCTCTCAATTTCCAGGGGAAATTTATCTTCTGCCCGTTTAGACACGGTAACCTAGATTTAAAATGAAAATTTGAAAATGTCTTCTTTTCATCAATGGAATTTTCAAACTTGGTGTTAATTGCAGCCATTTTGAAGAAATTTTAAGAGATTCTCGGGCTTCGCCCCTAGACCCTACCGAGGTTTCGCCTTGGACGCCAGGGGCCCTTACGTGGGTATAGGCTGTTTTGCAGTTCCGCGTTAAGTACAAGCCAAAATGTCTGGTGATGCCACTGGTTGGGGTGGGAGGGTGGTTAGCGAAGGAGGGGGATCTGTCCCCCAATTGTTATATATTGTGTGGTTGTAGATACATTTATATCGCTTATAGATATATTGGGCAAGTGCAAACTTTCGTCGGATACATTTGTCTCACAACCCTACTGCGCTTGAAGTCTAGTTACGCCCTTGCATGCAAAACAAATATAATATCAGAAATACGGGGATATAGAAGCCGGGCCCCGCAATAAATATAAATGTGCTCACTTGTCGTTTGTTTAGACTGGACCCCAGTCTAAACAGACGACGAGGGATTGATGAATGGAGGGGCTTCTCATTGGTTCATTTACGTTGAGCCTTTAAAAGCAGCAAAACCGAGAAATAAAAAGTCAAATCACATATTCGATACCCTGGGATTCGATACAGCTGCATTTTCTCTAAAATTAAATTCACCACTTCTAAAATTTCTGAAATCGCGTTGGCGCCAGGAGGAGGCGAACGCGGGCACCCAGCGTAACCGACTCACGCTCTGCTCGCAATGAGGGCCTCCGGTCCCAAATTTCCCGGGCCTTCGGCCTCGGTGTCACGCCACTGAGTACATCCGGCATTTCACATAGGCCGACAGGGGCGGGTTCAAGAATTAAATATCTTGATCTAAAATTGTCAATTCTTAAAACAAAAGGGGGAAAAGAGCATCGCCAGTAAATTTCGGACCGACAATAGATTTTACGAAATGGCATATGCACTTAAGGGGTCAGAGCGAAACTAGTAGGTGGGTATAGTGGGTTAACTCGTATAGGCCCCGATAAAATCCAAATTTTGTGGGTTCCGAGCAAGCATATGTTTTTTCTTGGCTTTAAATGCCAAACAACCCACGGGACCATATACAGTTGCGTGACCATAGAGGTTGGGTTACAGGCAGCTGGCAGGTCAATGAATGGCTCATTAATAATTTATGTTTAACATTCGGAAGCCTAGCCTAGTTCAGTAGAAATTAAAGTTCATGGAAACGTTGGTGGCGAAACAACTTGCTTGTCTATAAGAAATGTATAATTTCTCTTTTTCAAGAGCCCGCTTCCACGAGTCATGTTTCATCTTTATCAATGCATCTATGGGCGGGATATGCCTACCGAAAGGAGCATCAGTCAAAGTCGAATTTGACCTACCAAAATTAGGGTGGGGGAAAATTCGTAAAATCACGCTAAGATACAAAACAATTAAGACGCCATTATAAACTCGGGAAATAGTTGGGGAATGCATTCCTGGCTAAATTGTTCATACCTAATTGCTTGAAAAGAGAGAACGATCATCATGAATGACGAAGATACAGAATTCCATTAAAAAAAAAAAAAGGCCCTCTAGTAAGAAATGTTTGTGCCAAAAGCAAATAAAACGTGGTGGGGAAAAATTCTTTAAAATTTCCAGCTCTTTGAAAACACGGAAGAAACTTTTTAGCCCTTCATCGTCCACGTGCCTGCCATGTTTTATACCACTGGCTTTGTCTCTCAATTGCGCACACATAACAAACAACGTAACCTTTCAACAAAATCTTTTTTTTTTTTCAATATGTGAACAAAATGTCAAAAGCGAATTAAGAATTTACAAGAACACAAAAACAATGACTATGTATCTTATACCTTGGGCTCGTCACTCAATAAATCATGGCAAAAACCAAGATCATTAGCAGTGTTGCGCTTTGCCGAGTTTCATTATTATACCCACCAACAGTAAGTACAACTTTAAGACTGATAATAAGAGTCCACGGAAAATTAGATTTACGCCCCCCTGAAAAGTCTTC
The DNA here is from genome assembly GCA_020152595.1 of Chiridota heheva. Classification (NCBI taxonomy): domain Eukaryota; kingdom Metazoa; phylum Echinodermata; class Holothuroidea; order Apodida; family Chiridotidae; genus Chiridota; species Chiridota heheva. Next base: position 1,177,728 of record JAIGNY010000154.1, read on the forward strand.
AGGCCAAATCATCGCCCGTGCAAGGAGCTTTTAATACTGTCAATCCCTAATGATTAAACTTATACTGTTATCTGCAGTGGCGCAACTATAGTTTTGGGGACCGTGCAGGAATATAGGCTCTCCATAACAAACATAACGCAGTATCATTGCTCGGGGCCCGTGGGATTTACTGACCCTTCCCACACTGCTACGTCACCGGTTACCAGGTTATACAAGTGAGTGAAGACACTTTTTGATCAGTGGTCCGCCATATTTATCATGCATGATAGAGCACAGGAAGGGACAAAGACAAAGAAAAGAAATACATATTTTCTGTAACTTAAAGGTGTATGGACAGGTAGAGGCAACATGACTATCAAAATCGGTTACAAATTTGCAATTTAAAAGCTTTTTGAAGATTTTGTGCAAATTATTCAAATTTTTGTGTTACTCTTGTGATGTAGAAATGGGACATAGTCTCTATTCTCTGTTGTAAATCCATTGTTTTTAATCTTCTGCTATTTCTCTTGGAAAAAGCGAAGATAATTCGAATGAAGAGCATTTGATCTTTAAAACAACACCTACCAATTTCAAGCTGGAGAAGGCATTTATGCATTTGATTTTCCTGTTCATACATCACATTTTTTCAATAAATTGAAAAATTATGAAAATTTGATTACTCATAACTAGAAAACTACACATGCCATTTTCGAAACTTAAATACCATTAAACTCAGAACTTTTTCGTTTGGTGTACGAAAATAAGTGATTTTTGATACCTGCATGCAGTATGAAAGTGCACTTTTTTTGAGACCAGCAGTATGAGAGATTGGATTTTTGATAACTGCACTACGAAAATTCTTTTAAAAAGGCAACTGCTCTGGCGGCACATGTATATATACCTCACATATGAAAGTGTCCCCCCCTCCCTTCTCCCTAATTTCCAAAACTACGGAGCTCTAACAGTTTGAAACCCATTCATTTGCTAAATTTCACCATTAAACTCGTCTTGGGTTGTTCCGATGTTTCCCACGGTATCCCTACGTTCATGAGCAGGTTTATCTGTAGGCTGTGTATTAGGCTTTACCTCCTGTTCTCTGGGAGTTACCGTTTGGGGTTCCTTCACCTTGGCTATGGTGGCATGTCCGGCTGAAGTTAAACCAGTATCTGTTGAGAGCAATTTTCATTGAAGTGTTTTATAGGACGACCAGGGATATTTGATTCACTGGGAACATTTTACAACACACGATTTGGTGATCAACAACTGAACATCAATGATAGTTTGGCCAGGGATCCCAAACAATTGGTTTGGCAATCCAAGCAAATGTTTCTCACGAAGTGCAATCTGTGATCATCTTACATTTTTCATTATATCTCTTATATTTCCATTATATTTATAGGTCTCAAGATAGCTCTGTTCACAACAAAAAAAAAAAAAAAAAAAACCCGTTTAAAACTCACTTTGGCCTCTTTTTTTTTTTTTGCGACGAGCATTTACTGATCGATGTTAAAACCCATCGTCACCGTTATGGTTTCCCAGCTTGCGCCGATTACAGATTACAGTTTTCAGAGCAAGCAATCGGCGACAGATCTCACCCTATGGCGCCCTCACGTACTGGGAGAGGTAGAAAATTACCAGACAATCCAGGAGGCCTGTCCATTTTCTAATGCTCAGAGAATAAATGGAGAAATCTAAACTACAAGATCGTGGTGGCGTCCTGATCGGCCAAGAGAGTATCCTCTCCAAGCGAGGTAACTCCTCTGGAACGGTGTTGTTTTCCCTGTAAAACATATTGAATTATAATTATGAAAACTGCGAATTATCAAAGCCTGCATTTTGACGTGACGTCAATTAAAAGCTTTGTCCCTTCTTCTGCCCCTCCCCACACACGAGAAAAACAAAGTCATTATCTATCAATGCAAAAGATGTGAGACAGAACTAAAATAAACAACTGGTTAAAACGCAGTTGGTCGTGACTGCATGAGTGAGTATTTAATAACACACACAGCGGCCTTTATAACCTCAGAAAATCCTATCGTAATTTTTTTTAAAGTATTTAATTTTCCGAAAATGGTATAATTTCTTCTCTTTTGTTTAATTTTCACCACCCTGAAATGTTTTTTGTATTTCAAAGCTTTAGGCCTACCTCGATTTCTTGTAGACAGTTGCAGTACCCTCTCACCTAGTAGACACGATCCCTAATACATAACCTCTTATACAGTACAGTGGTCAAAAAGAGCATGGAAATTAACATCAAAACCCTTAACTTTTGCCTACTGTAACTAACTTTTTTCAACTTACGTTTTGGTAGATTTTTCCGAAATCCTTGTGAAAAAGGGTAAAAATTGTCAATTTTTTGAAAGAAATTCAGTGTCTCGTGCACAGGATGTTAACGTTGTAACCAATTTTTCAAACGCGCGCGTATAACTTGAAAAAGGAGGCACCAAAACGGGCGCAGATACAACACACTGCCTGCTCTTACAAGACGCGACAACTACGTTGTTACGTTGGTGCGTTCATACGCTCAAGGTTGCACAGGCGATGCAGATACGCACTCTAATTACGTCAATCATCCTTACGCAAGCGTCCTATCTTCTTATTGGTTGTGAAAAATGCTTACGTGCGTATCACATTTTTGTCAAGACGCTCGCAGAAAATGTGTCGAAACTTTTATGTATGTAATCGTTCATACTGTAAATCAGAGATTAAGAGCGAATGAGTTGGAGTATGAAGATTCGTACTGCCTTCCACCGAGGTTTCCGGGCAAAAAGTCTCGATTTCGCCTAAAAATGCAAAACAGTAGGATTTGCTCTCCTCATCCGTGACGCACGAATCAGTATCCGTCTTATCCGTGCGTGTAGGATAATGTGTTTGTTTATCGCGCAGAGATGCGAGGGCATTAACGCCCTCTAAATTAATTTTTGGCACTGTAAATCATTGACAGGTGGAACGGTTTCAGATAAAGCTTCAAGCTTGTGTCTAAGAACATTATCATATTCCCTCATATTCCCAGCCTCTGAATTTCCAGGCCTTACGTCGCAAATGCGCAATAGGAAACAACGTGTGCGTTTCACTACGGACTAATAATTTCCTTTCTTTCATATGCATCATCATTGGACACTTACCTAAGTTGTGCGCGTGTTGGATATATTTTACAGATATTACGCGCATGACGCAACGTCATAGAGATTGTACACCAAGTAAGCACAGTAGTACGGACGTGTGCTTTAGCCCACATAGGCTCGCGAGTTTTTGTCTTGCTTGAGCGTATATAATATAGCATATGGAATTTACAAGGCGCATTTTCTAGTTTAAATAACTATTCAAATGCGCTCTACAACTAACAGACTAGTTCTCCGGCTGCCTATGGGCGCCACATGAACTTATTATATGAAAGGGAAAGTGAACGAACACCGCGTTTTCACGCTTCTCTACTCGAATAGTTTTCAGAGAACTAGGCAGGGGGACTCTCCTGCCGTTGGGACCGACAGCCTAACGTCCCCTCCGAATGACGGTGTGCGCCGTTCTACCATTGTCACTTTTCTCAAGAGCTGAATGAGGAGTAGGAGCTGCAGACAAATTGCTTCCGATTTGATATTCGGCGTATCTGTCTGCATAGCTGTGGAAAAATCGAGTTAGACCTGACCGAGGCTTGAATCCGGGACCTCCAGCGTCTCAGACGTGAGCTCTGCCAACTGAACTACCTATTCTCCTATATTGAGATATTCCACATAACGTAAAACGCACTTTCACGCACACAACTTAAAATCTTGGAGAGCATACACACGCTTACAGTTCCAGTCTGCTCATGCACACAAGGACTTCTCACGTTCAAGTTGCGAGTAACAAACCAACCAGCTTGAGCGCACATCAAAATGCGCTCTTGCTTTGCGTAGTATAATAAGCGCGTCCGTTAGAAATACGCACGTTGTACAACTAGGGTGATAAAATCGGCCCGATTAACCTTCTGTGTTGGGACGACGTAAGTTTGTCCCGATGATTTCATATTACTACATAGAATATTCAAAGTTACATAACATATTAAGAAAGAAAACAAATCAAAGCGACAGAATTTTAAATTAAGTGACTTCAGTAGGGAATATTGTTTGCTTAACCGCATCTCAAAAATGGCGGACGGAACTGTGAAAGCGTGTATACACCGGTTCACAGTTCCGTCCGCCATTTTGAGTTGCGAGTAAACAAAACAAATTCCCATACGATAACAAATTCTTGAAGTCACTTTATTTAAGATTCTGTCGCCTCGATTTTTTTTTTTTTTAATATGCTATGTAACTGAGTATTCTAGGTAACATTAAGTCATCGGGAAACCCCATGTCGTCCTAACGCAGAAAGTAAAATTTATAATTAAGAAATAAACTGCAATTGCAAACCCATTATTGAGTAATAACCGGCAAGCTGAAATAATTTGAAGAATAATGGGCGAGGCGAAGCCGAGCGCATTGTAGTTTAAATTATTTGGGCGAGATGGTTATTACAAACAATGGGCAAGCAAGAGCAGTTTGTATTTATTCTATCACCAAATATGATAAAAAAAAAAGCTTTGAAAAAGTAAAAGAAAACATGATTAAATTCAGATAAAGAAATGCGAAATTTATACACAGTACCGCACATGCATTAATCCAGCGTATTTGCATATGACGACACAGAGAGAATGTTGACGGTTTCTAATCCACCAATTTGTACTTTTGTTTAACGAACAAAACTTGATCTCGTAAATGACTCGCGAATTCATCAATTTAAAAGGTATCGTAAGTATTTTGCATTATAAAAGCAATATTTCAGAAGAAACACATTCTGGATTAAACCTAAAGAAAAAATATCTTCGTTAATTTAGCAAGAAACATACACAAAGGTCAAAATTATGTCAGTGTCATGTCACTACACACTCGTACCGTACCGAAGGCCAGCTGTAAACATGCACTGTACTTGGCTCATAGTACAGTAGTAAAACATCAGTGCATTTGATGATTGGTTTGGCTGAAGGCTTGACGCACACGGCCATGTCCCGTCCAAGTGCGAAGAATACTGGAAAATGGTAACTCTTTCCAGCTTTCAGGCCAAGTTGTTATTGGTGCAGAAAGTACTGTTATTTAATATTCTGAAATTTGTCAGAATAGGAAGGTGTGAACCGTTTTGAAGTTAAACATAGCGTTTTGGTCTAGGGCTATGCACTGCAACTGCTAGGCTACTTACAACGACAGCACTGTGTCTAGGTACACGCAATTCAATGTGTTGTAAACACTTTTTAAAAGCTTAGGCCCTAATGCTACAAATAAGACTAAAGATTCTATACAAAAAAGGGCACGTTTCATTCCTGGTGCAAGCACTGAACAATTATAGCCCTGTTGAACTTGTATTAGTTTGAACTTGTAGGCCTAACTTTTACATTTTTACATTTTGCTTTTGTTTTTTATTTATTGCATTCTATTTTAAGCTGTGCACATTTGACTATGTTTTTGCTCAATTTAAATCTGACATAATCAGCTTGTTAGCAAAGAGAAAAATTCTCCTAGCAGTTGATTGGTCGAATCACCTTCGACTAAACAAGGTTTGAAAAGGTCTATAATGGGCGTATTTCTAAGCGCCGCGCGATAATGCTACGCAAACTAAAGAGTGTATTTTACTGTGCGCTAAGTTGGTTGGTTTGTTTAATGGCAACTTGAATTTACACGGCTCTTGTGAGCATGATTTCCCGATTAGCAGCAATTTGTTTTAGTACAAAATTAATTTACTAGTGCCATTTTATGCTTGTAACCGGGAAACTTTGGGGCAGGAGGAGGAGTTCCCTGTCAGTCCCGAATTCGAGAGATTCCTACGACCCTGGTCACATACTGGCTGTTCCAGATGGATCCACCTATTATGCTTGTTATCATATATAATCCATATCCAGTATCTTATTTTGAAGCAATTTGCGCACTTCTTAGCCTCAGGACCGGGCCTCAGGAACCATTTCCGAAAATAATGTTTTTAAAATTATTTTCCTACTCTTTAAATTGTTTTAACTTCTAAATGGAATAAGATATCAACATAGTTTTTCACCACTTTGTTTCTATAAAGTTTCTCTATCATATATGAAAAAATGAAAATCCATGGGAATATTTCTTTAAACCATATTGCATCAATGAATATACCTCAATATATAATAAAGGGGACTTTTAGAAATGATATAAAAAGATATGTGAAAACAGAAAGGGCCTATTATAACCAACCATTTTGCTTTGAAGTTAAAATAACAATTAGTAATGTCCATATCTAATAGTCATTGCGACTTTTGAAGTCCGAACTTGAAACATGGGATTTTAACCTCGTATCGAGGCATTTCTTCCTCTTCTTCTTATTATACGAAATTATATTTCAACTTAAAAAAAAAAAAACTATAAAAAAACAGCAATCCATAACTAGCCCCCAAATCGTGTCTAATTTCACAGTGTCTCAAAAAGCTGCAAATACTGCCGGTATGATAGTAAATTATGCCCCCCCGTAAATTTGGGCCCCCCGGACCTTATTTTCTAAGGAATGTCTAGTGAACAGGTGAATTTTGTCCCCTCCGGACTGATTTTACTAGGTAATTTACTCTTGTGTCTTTGTACGGTTCCTTCAATTAATTTTGTGTACTGAAGTGATAAGCTAAAAAGTGATAAGAAGTGATAAGCTAATACACTAAAGAAAGAAAAAAGGCCTGTTTTACACAAAACGGCAGTGAGATTTAGTGTGAAGGAAGAAAAAGGGTTTTTCACTTGCAAAAGGGGGACAAGTTGTTGTCTCCAAATTTGATAGAAAAGAGCGGCCTGGGCCCAAATTTCCTACCGGACCGTTTTTACTATGAGGGGGGACCAAATTTACTGAATGGCTACGGTTTTATTGTCTGGGGGCCCACATTTCCTGGAAAATAAGGGCCGGGGAGGGGGGGAAATTTACTGGGAGGCAAAATTTACTTTTACACCGGAAAGGCGGTCCGTGACTGAGACTGGGGAGTCCCAAATGACATAGGAAGGTCCCTCCCAGAGGGGACAAGACCCACTTACAAGTGGAAACATTGCACGTGACTGCTAAATTAAGTTTCTATCAATGTAAAAGTTGTTCCTAATCAGGAAATCTCAAATTTTTCGGGAAATATCCTTTAATTTTCGGACAATCCTTCAACCTTCGGATAGTTTTCCTTTTATTTTCTTCATTTTTTTGGAAAATTTCTTGACAATTTTCTTCGATTTTTGAAACATATCCTTCCTGTCGGGAAACTTGCTTCATTTATCAGATTTTTTTTTCATTTCCGGGACCAGACCCCACATCCCCGTGGCTATTTTAATAACATGACAATATCTGTGAAATTTTGACGTCCATTGGTCAACTTTACATTACATAAAAAAGCTGCGAACGAAACTGTTTTGTTTTACCGACTGGGCTCCACAGCTGCAGGCCGTGCTACAAAGTCATAACAAAAAGATACAAGCACAAATGAACTTAAAAGGAGCACGGACATAGAACAGCTTACTATACGTAATTATCTATTCGAATAAGTTCAATCCATAAAATAGAGACGTGTGCCATGGTTATAATAAGAACTAACATGACTTAACGCAGGTGTATAGCTAGCTACACTTGGCATAGCCTTTTGAAAGAAATCTGGAGTAAAGGCAAAACACTCAGAAAGGATATATCATCTCCACACAATTTATAACTCAGCGGCGTAGGATTCTAGGAAGATATTTAACATGGGGAGGTAGAAGGAGGAGGTAGAAGGAGGAGGGAGGTAGGGGGGGAGGAGGTAGGGGGAGGAGGAGGTAGGGGAGGGGAGGAGGAGGAAGAGGAGGAGGTAGGGGAGGAGGGAAGGGGAAGTAGAAGAGGAGGAGGTAGGGGAGAAGGAGGGGGGGAGGAGGAGGTAGGGGAGGAGGAGGTAGGGAGGAGGGGAGGAGGTAGGGGGGGAGGAGGAGGTAGGGAAGGAGGAGGGAGGGGCAGGGGAGGAGGAGGTAGGCGAGGAGGAGGTATGGGAGGAGAAGGTAGGGAGGGGGGGGGGTGAAGCCAAATTTCATCTTCGTCTCATCCACAAATTATTTGTAATGGGGGAGTGGGGTCGTAAAATGTTTTGACATTTTGGCTGCACTTCCAGAATATTAAAGAAATTTCTCCAAAATAAAGAAAGATCCCGAAAATGAAGGAAATTTCCGGAAATTTAAGACAAAATCAAAGAAAATTTGACGATAATGAGGAAAAGTAGAAAAAAATACTTTTCATAAAATGAAAGAAATGTCTCGAGAATTAAAGTAAACTTCACGCAAAAAGGAAAATAGAAAAAATGTGAAGGAAATTGTCCAAAAAGCAATTTTTCCAAAAAAATTAAAGCAAATTTCTCGAACAATGAAGGAAATTCCACGAAAATTGAAAGAAAAGAAAAATACAGAAAGTGAAGGATATTTCCCTAAAAACCAAAGCAAATTTTACAAAAATAAATTAAAAATGAAAAATTTTGAAAGAAATTGTCCAAAATGAAAAGAAATTGTCGAAAAATGAAGGAAATTTCTCCGTAAATTAAAAATAAAAATTCCAAATAATATACAGAAAATTAAGGAAATTTTCCGAGAATTAAAAGCAAGTTTCTCCCAAATGAGGAGATGTCCCCAAAATGAAGGAAATTTTCTGAAAATTGAAGGCGATTTCCCGACGGTTTGTTACTCAATGTTGACTTGATTTTTGTTTTTAAGTATAATGTATTATCTTAATATATTCATTTCATAGGGATATTTTCCCAGGGTCAAAAAATCACCACTGGGGGGTGGGGGGGGGGGGGTGGTCAAAAGGAATGGAGGAAAAGGGAGGGGGGGGGGGGGGGGTTCCGCCAATTAGTCAGTCCGGGAGAAAGCCAACTTTTGGTGTAATAAGAAATACACCAAAACTTAGAGCTTTGTATTCATTACACGGTCCATGGAGGCCGCCATTTTAAGTTGTGAAAACGTAACGTCCACGGGATTTTCACTGAGAACGCAGGGGGAAGTGGGCCCGATATCAAATGAATAGTCATTAGATTTGACTGCGAGCTTTCCAATTTTATCGTGGACTCCGTAACAAAATAACAAAAGACTTTCGTTGACCTTTTGAAGAGCCCCGTCTCGACACATGATTCTGTTTTGACTTAGTTCTCGTTAATAGGATGTACATACTTCATACGTTACATTACACAAATACTACTGTCCTCCTAGTAAAAATGCCATTAATATAACATTATCACAATTTCTTATTACATCTGAAGTTGGATTTCTCCCGGACAATTAGATAACAAAATAATAAAAGGCCCTATGTTCGTCCGCACGGATGTGTGATCGATAACATCGCATATTGTTCGCGATCAATAGGGAAAATTGAAAACCGGAAGTGACGTTGCAAGCCCTGCGGCGTTCACTTCTGAATTTATTGATGGGACTTATTTATACCTTTCCTTAAAGATAGGCTATGACACCTGAATTAAAAGTGCGTAGACTAACTTGATAGAATTCACGCGGACGAAGTGTCAAGATTGCCTCTTTCTTTTGAAGGTAACAAGGAAACACTTCTCTCATTCATCTGTTCATGGAGCTCCCCCGGGGAGCTCCCAACTGCCCAAGGTGCGCATGTGTCTTCCTGAGATATCCAAAAGCCTGAATTGTTGATAATCAAAAATGACTGTACTTCCCGTTTTTCATCTTCTTGCATCCAGCGTGTCTACATTTGCAGAGGCTGTGATTGATCGTCCTCATGTTGACTTTTTAGTGGTAAATGTTGCCGAGTAATTATTCGGTCAA
>JAIGNY010000154.1:1192500-1252500 GCA_020152595.1 Chiridota heheva
ACTGCATGAGCACGCACCGTGTAGCTAGATGTTTTCCCCATTTAGTTACGCAGATTTTCTTGCTAGGCAAATTCATGCGGTGATTGGTTGAAAAGCTGTCAATCATCTATCTCAGACAAGGTTAATTGATGTTTCCCTTGCCAAATTTCCATATAATATTCTTTTGTTAGATATGTATGGACAAGGCGTATATGCTACTGACACGTGACCTCAATTTCTGATACTTTGATTAAAGAGATTTCATTTTAGAATAACACTACCCTGCTTTAAAAGGGCACTAAAACGAAAAGTGAGGGGGCAATTTTCCAGAGACTCACAAATATTCAGGAAAGCGTTTTGACCCTCGCGTGGATATGACGGAGAGATATAACTTCTATAACATCAATATTTATACCAAGTATTTATCTGAGATTTATAGACAATAACATTTTATCACTTTAGGAGACAAAACAGAGATTAAATAATCATATGAAAACTTCACCGCAAAAAAGCCCTCACTATGAAAGGCACCACAAACTTAGCCACCACATAAGGAAATATGCAATTTTGGAACAAATTTTGAACAATTGTATTAGAAAAATTCCATATAGTATATGGTGTGAATTCTTCCAAAATATCATACATAGCCCATGTGAGTCAATGAAAGACAAAACATTGCATTCTGTTGACGGGTTTGACGCCCCTGTTATATATGTAACAGTAGCGTCGACAAATCGCCAGGATCTCAAAAATGGAGTCCGACTCTAGTGTAAAATATTGACTGAACAATGTTTAGATGCCCACAAGGCTTGTATCGTATTAGATATATAGAAAATCGACATCGGAACTTGTGTTAACCCCCTCTTCTCAAAGAAATGGTAAAAATGTCCAGAAAATATGGATGTGATAGGCTTTGTATTTTGACAAAGTGTTCGAAAATGATTTAGGATATCAGAAAATTTCCCCTCAGCTTTTCCGTATTTGAATTGCTTGACCACAGCCTGTAGGATTTTTCTAATTCTAAAAGGAGGAACGCTTCAAAAGGTGGCACTCGGACAGACGCTCCACATTCCCATGTTTTTCTTTTAATTTCATGGAAGGGTGCACAGACATTCGTAAGAGTGGTGGGGGTGTGGGGATGGTACGACCCCTTGTTGACCTCTGGTGTGGCTATATATGCCCCTGTTCCGTTCCTTACCATAATATTTGCGTACATGAAATGTATCTTGGTAAACTTAGGACATGACTTTTTGAAGAAGAAAAAATGACAAAAGTGCCCATTTTGAAAATAAAAAGTGCCCTTCAATAATACTGTTAAAGGTGCAATAACTGGTGGAATGAATGAACAATTTTAAAAGACATTACAAAATAAATTGCCCCTCAATTACTGACCCAGTAGTATGCAACGGGGTACATTCCCTGACTAACAACATCAATGCTCAATTGCCAAAAATTTCTTTAAAAAAAAATCATGGACAGTATACTTAAAGTTGTTGTATGTCGATCATTAATTCTACAAATTCTACAGAAGTCTCATATTTATACGGGGGAATCAGTGTCCCCAATCAGAAGAGTTTCACCTTTTAAAAATGAAGTGTTCTTAAGTGAGCTCACTGATTCTATCTACAGACTCGGGGAGGGATGAATATGTATATGACTTGGGAAGTTCCCCAAAAAGTCGTGCCCCCACTTTTTGAAGGGTTTCTACACCAATACCCTCAACAACGTCTTTATAAGCAGTAGCGTATTCAATTTTCGGTGCCGGGGGTGGGGGTAATTATCGGAAAGGGCTGTACCCAGAGGAAAATAGCTAGCCGGGTGGCTGATTTTACTCTTCCGGTTGGGAGATAAAAATGGAAAATTACATTGAAATAAAAATATGAAGGATATTTGTAATCAAATTAAAAGAAAATTTGGTAAGATGATTGGAACTTTTGGTAAAATCATTGGAAAATTGTGTTAAATATACCTTTTAAAAAACTTCTGCCAAATTTCGTAATAATGAAAGATAATTCCCAAAAAATTCCCGAAAATCGTGGAACATTGTCCGAAAATAAGGAAATTGAAGAAAATTTCCCGAAAATCGAAGAAAAAGAAAATTGAAGAAAATTACCCCAAATTGAAAAAATTGCCCGAAAAGTTTTGCTAGCAAGAAAACCTGGACCACATTTTGAGCGTTATTTAACCTTATATTCATGTTTTACAGTTTATTTCCGCTACTTACATTTTACATACAGATTTTACCAGAGGTTGATTCTGACCCGCCCCCCCTCCCTTTCTCCCTTCCTCACACACATACACTGAATACGACACTGGTTTTAAGTTGTTCTTATAAACAAAGAGCAGTTGATAGGATGAGAAGCATGGTGATCAATTTCTCAGAAATTTTGACATTATCGACAAAGTTTTAAGTACTGTGTAAGGATCGCAGATACATTAGGAAAATGATACAATGAATACGACACTGGTTTTAAGTTGTTCTTATAAACAAAGAGCAGTTGATAGGATGAGAAGCATGGTGATCAATTTCTCAGAAATTTTGACATTATCGACAAAGTTTTAAGTACTGTGTAAGGATCGCAGATACATTAGGAAAATGATACCCCCAAAATCTTCAGAAGTCAATCGACATTGTCAATCCAAGACATTTGTAACTAACTTGTAACACATGGTTCTTAGATAAAGTCAATAGTGCTAGCATCATATACTACAAATAGTAAGGTAAGTTTAACAGTTTAACACGATCTGACGGTTTTGGATAGTAGTATATGATCAAAAACATAGAAATAGATACTCTGGGCCTTGCAATGATTTCACTATCTACATTTCAAGATCCGCCATTTAGTCCACGGGACGTGCTTTGTATGTCACTGGTAGATAGAGTAGCATCCAAGATCATTCCTTTCCATATTAGGTATACGTGTAAATTATGTAACGTTGTGTAATCAATTTTGCTCACATTAAACTCTGTGACACATACATACAAAATTAGTAAACTTGTGAAACATCACGGAGGCCGTCCAGGCGTCACTTTACCATCTATGCTATGGATGAAATACCGCAGGCCGCGAAAATGGGAATGGAGTTGTGACTAAAGTGCAGAACTTGAAATAAGGGACGCCTGGATGCGAGGAGTACAAGTGCAAGGAGGTGAGTATCAAGTGGAGGATACTTTCTATGACGTCTACTCAGCCATGATATGGTTGGAAACAATTGGGAACACGTAAAACAGTATAAATGATAGATCGAAACTGAAATGCAATGGCGACTTAATGTTTTATGTATTATTCTAATGCATAAAACATAAAAAGCATAAACAGGGTAACTATTATCACAACGTTATGTTCACGGCTTTAAATAAATCCACGATGGGCCCAGCATTCTTGCCCAGTGAAATGGTGGGGACCTCTTCCATACATTGCCCCATGACCGAACAGCAAGGAGTGCGACGGCACCCATTACCCGAACAAACAAAAGTCCTTGCCAGTGTCTATCATATCTTCCTTAACAAGGGACTATAGCAATGATAATAATAACAAAACAAAAAAAACACGATCAGAAAGTTTGCATTTTCTCTACAAAAATTTCTTATTAGTCATCAAGGAACATACCATAGTGAATATACATTAAGTAATGATAAGCATTATATCAGTATATTGCATAGACAAACATTAATCTTTCTCCTGTAAATTTGATGTTCAATCTTGTCCATAGGATACAAGCTAAACCATGGAATATTAAGATTACATATAACTTAAAAGCTTGTAATAAATATATATGAAATTATAACACTTTAATCCTGTAGTCACATTTGGTTCAATATATCAATAACGGGTCTCAGACCATCAGGGTAATGACGAATGGTATTTTAATTATACAGTGTACATAATATAATTCCAAATACAAAGTTCACTTCTTTGTTTAATTGACAGCTTAATATACACAATCAACAATCAAACTGTCCGAACGAAATTAGTAACCATTTTGATATATGCATGTCTCACAATTTGTTTGAGGAAGTCAGGAACAGGTACAACGTGCTTATGGTTGAAAGCACAGCTCAAGAGCTTGATGCACACGAAACTGTTGAAAAGAAATGGGAAACGTGCATAAAAGAACCCGAAGCTAAAACACTACCGAAGAAAGCTGAGAAGAAAGACAAGTCATGGATGACTCTGGAGTTGATGAATGTGAGGAGAGCAAAGAGAAACAAGCTGAATACAAGCAGATTGATAAAGAAATTCAAAGGAAATGTAAACAGAGAAAGAACAGTTTTATAATGATTTATGCAAGGAGGTGGAAAATCCAAAGAGAGAGAGAGAGAGAGAGCATAGAGTGAGAGAAATGCATGACAACGTTCGCCAACTAACAGACAGAAAGAGACAAGTAAGATCTAATGACGAGTGCATCAAGGACGCAAATGGAATACTGTTATTCGATAAAAAGGAAATTGGGGAGAGATGGGTCGAATACATTCAGAAGTTATATGATGATCCCAACAGGCCTGAAGGAAGAGACGTCGGTTTAGAAACCTTGAAAGATGAGGTGGTGAAAGCGATTAAGATGATTAAACCAGGAAAGGCAGCTGGTATAGATGGTGTGCTGATTGAGAATTTCAACGCCATAGACAACGAAGCTATAGATATAGTTATATAGATATAGATATAGAAGAGATTTTTATACACATATGTATATAGGTAGGTATATATATATATATATATATATATATATATATATATATATATATATATATATACATATATATATATACATATAAATATATATATATATATATATATATATATATATATATATATATATATATATATATATATATATATATATATATATATATATATATATATATATATATATATATATATATATATATATATATATATATATATATATATATATATATATATATATATTATATATATATATATATATATATATATATATATATATATATATATATATATATTATATATATATATATATATATATATATATATATATATATATATATATATATATATATATATATATATATATATATATATATATATATATATATATATATATATATATATATATCTATCTGCCACATAGATCATGAAAAAGCGTTTGATAGAGTCAACCATGAAATGCTGATACAATCATTGCAAAAGCTACCTAATGACAGCAATGACATACATTTCATACATAATCTCTACTCGAAACAAACTGCAAGTATCAAATTAGGTGATCAAGAGTCAAATAGCTTCGACATTAAGAGAGGTGTACGTCAAGTATGTATCCTTTCACCAAAACTGTTCAATTTGTACACAGAAGAGATTTTTATGAAAGCAAATGAAGAAACAGGAATTAGCATTGGTGGGAACAGCATAACAAACTTGAGCTATGCGGACGACACCGCCCTTGTTGCCGAGTCAGAAGCATTGCTACAAAAGATTGTAGACATGATAGATAAAGAAAGTAAGAAGAGAGGATTGAAGATGAATGTGAAAAAGACAAAAACAGTGGTGCTTAGTACAGCAGTGTTGAAACCGAAGGTTAACAGTGTGGTAGAGGGAAGCTTCTTAAAACAGGTTAAGACGTTCAAGTACTTAGGCCAATCAATTACAGAGGATGGAACAACAGACACACATATAACAAAAAGAATCGAAATAGCCAGGCAAAAATTCATCAACATGAAAGACATTTTAACTTCTAAATCAGTAAAATTAACAACTAGAAAGCGGCTTACTAGATACTATGTTTTGTCAACTTTCCTATATTCTAGTGAAAGCTGGACTTTATACTAACATATCATGAAGAAGATTGATGCTTTGAAATGTGGCTTTATAGGGAAATGATTAAAGTCCCATACACAACACATACAAGTAACAAAGATGTTTTAATCAAAGTAAAGAAAAAAAAATGCCTAAACCTCAATAACCTGACAGCACAAAGGAAACTCTAAAGACTAAGGGGAGACAAACTACAGAAGCTACTCATTACGGGGAAGGTGAATGGCAGACGGGTTCGAGGCAGACCACGGAGGACCTGGCTGACTGATATCAAAAATTGGATGGGTCTCAACCTTAAGGAGTGTGTGAGACATGCAGATGATCGCCTTTACTGGAAATGGATGACCGCACATCTACCTTCGGTAACTCCTGGTAACTGGCAATGTCTCAATCTCCCAAATAAAACTAAATGTAGTTAGCAGATACGCTGCGATTAAAGGTGGACTAGACCATATGTGAGGGCGTCTTTTTGGTGTGTTTTTTCCTTCAAATATTCATTGACCTGCTTTGCTAAGTACTAGTGATACAATTTTATTCTTTATAAATCTCAGATAACTACTTAATGTAGGTATTGGTGTTAGAGAAAATTTTAGCTCTCCACGAGGGTCAAAATCTTAGCTGAATATTTGTGAGTCTCTGGAAAATTGCGCCCTTACTTTCTGTTTAGTGCCCCTTATCATCTAACGCTATTTAGTGTATCAAATTGGACCAAACCCCATACGAATATAAATGAGACTTGATCCAATTTCACTTCTGAAATTATGCTAAATAATGTGAACTGTCAAATACATGTCATTGATACTGCTAACGGCATTGTCTTCACAATGCATATGCCAATCAGAAGACATTCGTGGAATAACTAATACGTAAATTAGCAAATCAAGCAATGTTTATAATACTGAATGTCCATTCTATGTTTGTGCTTAAAGACGAAATCTTGTCTCAAGACAATCGCTTGACACGCCGCCGGTAATTATACTACATACTAGCGACGTAACTTCCGCGGCGATTATTGATTGGCTTGCCAGTATATGTGCAAATAATTCGACCAAAAAGCTAATTGTTCTGTTTATTTATGCCCACGTTAAGACGATAACTGGCCTTGAAAAGTTTTGATTGAATGATATTGCAGTATTGGTAGTGGAAACAAACCAGTCCTATTTGAAAGGGAGCCAGGTTCGGCACTGTTTCAACGATATTAACTAAATAAAATAAAAAGAATTAACAAAATCATGTTGAAGTCATGATGGAGATCAAAAAAATCCGCTAATCTTTAAGACGTATAAAGATTTTCTCCATACAAGCCCCGTGACGTCTTGTTACCCAATCACAAACCTGTATCGTGGGCCCTGCTCTAAGCTGGTCAGAGGTTAAATGTTAACTCACTTCGCTATGAGTGAACAAAATTCTTAATTCTACATGTCATTGTACGATACTGTATGAGAATATATAGACTATAACATAGGGATAGCATAGAATACATCTAAGTAGCTACACGGAAGCTCGTATTTGTGAACTTTTGAGATCATGCACAAAATATGTACGGCAGTCTTACAGTGGTTGAAGGTACACATTTCCCAATAAAGAGGTAATATATGAGTTCCCTTTTCCAAAGGAGGTAAGAATTGATGAACAATATTAAATAGCACATCATAATTCCCAGTGGATCTGCAACCAGTAAGTTCACAACTGGTTATCAAAGGCCGTGGCCGTCTTGATATAATGTCCAGCACTGGATGCTGACGGGACGTTAAACCTTACTACGCTATGCCATGCTATAAATGAATTGACACTTTGAAATTACGAAGGAATCATAATCATCATTTTTGATCTCTTGACACTTGACATTAAAACCATGATATCGGAATGAATCCAGGGTAGGGATGTTTGTATTATGTTGCAAGCAGCAGCGTTTGATTGATAATACACTTTTCATTGTAGGCCTACCCCTGGGAAATTACAACGGCTGGGCTTAATATTTCGCTCCACATTTTGTCATTTCTAAGAAAACTACAATGGAAGTACTGTCTGGTAAAATTGATGAAATCTTCATGTTGCAATTATACTTTCGATATACAATTCGTATTTTTTACAGGAAAGCGCAATATTTGTTACTGGATATCTGTGGTTCGTGTGAAACATGATTAAGTTCGATCTAGAAGATGTAGATTTAGAAAAAAATGGTGAGAATAAATGAAGAAAAAGTTTTGGTCGGGAATATAAATGTTTTTCTTTCAATATTCACGCCCTATTTTATCTGTTTAGGCCTATTACCGTTTTTCCAAAATCTTTCGCCCGGTTACTTTATTCTCTTTGATCTTTAAACCATGAAGAGATTGGGCAATTATTTATTGATAATCAAGGCGAACCTATGATTTGAACTTACCTCACCAGGTATTTCATTTCATCATTTTCTTAAGATTGTAGAATTATTATAAGATTTGTATAAGTTAATGAAATTAAACACGATCTTTAAGTATATAACTTGAAAATGTACAGTGATTTGTGCAGCACACAATTTCCATAATGAACATAGGTAACTGTTAAAGGAATTGTTTGGGGGTCAAGCGATATATATATATATATATATTTTATATAAAAGAAAAAACAATTGGCGAAAAAACATTTAAAAAAAAAATCTTATTTCGTTAAGGAAATATCTAAGCATAAAGTTTGGTTTCACTTTTATGTAAACCATTGAAATCAGACTAGTTGTAACATCACAGCCTCAGATTGCTGAAAGTCATGTATTCTATCTTACATTGTCCTTCGATTTTGCGGCTTAGTAATCATTGGATATGTCAGGAAAGAAGTAAAACAAAATCTAGTAAGGGTAATTATAATTTACCACCTGAAGAAAGTTCGAAGAAAAATGATCAAAATAGTAAAAAGATAATAATAGAGTTTCTACACCAGTCATTTCTACACAGATAAGACAGAACTTGAATATTTTCTTAACGGAATCAGATTTTTGAATGTTTTCTGCACCATTTTGTTTCTTTTAAAGTCCTGTTTCATATAAGATAAACCTTCTTGACCACGGAACTAATCCTTTAACTTGCTAAACAGTAGGGGAGAATCCTGGACTTTTGGTGTAATAATAAATACACTAAAATTTGGAGCTTCGTATTCCTTACACGATCTATGGAGGCCGCCATTTTAACTTGTGATAAGCTTAAGTCAATGAAGATTTTTAATGAGAACGCGGGGGGTATTTTTGAAAGGAAAAACCGGTATCAAATGAATATTCATTAGATTTGACCGCGGATTTTTTAATTTGATCGTCATCTTCGCGATAAAACAAAAAATACTTCCGGTTGACAGGTCGTTGACCTTTTGAACAGCCCTTTCGACACATGATTCTGTGATGGCTTAGTCATCGCTGATACCGTGAACATGCATCATACGTTACATTACACAAATACTACCGTTCTCTTAGTAGAAATCCTATTGATATAACGTTATCACAAGTTAAAATGGCAGCCCCCATAGATTTTAATAAATACGAAGCTCCAAGTTTTGGTGTATTTTCTTATTACACCAAAAGTCCAGGAATCTCACGGACTGCTAAAGGAATCATCAACAAGACAAACATACTGCTTCTTCCACAGTTCAAAAATATAACTTCAGTCATTTTAAACGCTTCCTTTGTCAAATTGGTCCATCAGCACTTGTATTTGTTCGAATAGATCAAATTTTCTGAAGTGATCCTTTGGCCACTCTACCGGTCAACTATTCAAGCAGAATCATTTGGTCATTCTCAGTGCTCTTAAGAAAGTAGATCACTTTGCTCCATGTGATATTCATAAGATTGTATTCTCCTGAGGCAAACACAATTCCAGTTGATGAATACATGTAAGATACTTAAAAAGTCAATCAAACAATTGTGTTCACGGAGCTCAAATTTGAAATATTAATGACGTCATTCTTTTTATGACAAAAGAAGTTACACAATTGGTTCAAATTTCATTGTTTCATGTTATCCTCCATTGTATTGTAACACCATTCTTTGAAGTACGTTGTATGCACTCAATAGACAAGAAATCTTTAAGAATCGAAAGTAAACTTTGATTAAACCGCCTTTTAATGACGTCATATTTCTTTCGCTAGGGATGTGGTTGGTAAATTATCATCTTCAAATGCATTGAAACAAATCAGTTATCTATTCATAGATAGTGTTTATAGATATAGCAACAATAACAACTCTGTGTATTTGGTCAAACATCTTTGTAAATATTTATATCCGAACGTAATCTTGATCATGAAAACTTTGGATTACACCTTATTCAACCCATTTCAAGATTGGTACGAAGGGTAGTGACTCTGATAAGGACCTGATATCGTCGGGCTATTTCCTCACCGAAAGAATTATTCATTACAACCGGTATAACGGGCCTCAAATGTAAGGAATGCACTCACTTAGCGGTCATCAGTCGTACAAATTCTGTAAGTGAAATGAGAAAAGGAGCATGATGCGTGAATATAGATTTGTATTTCAAGACCAATTATTACAGTTATTTGTACCACTTTTTGATTCTAAGGTTTTCAACACGGAATAACTGGTTTTAACAGATATATGTTGCAAATAACTGCCCTTAACAAGTCTGAAGACAGTGGCAGTGAGGTAGCAGCTCAACTGGATTCCACAATTATTGTACAAACAGGGTGCCTTTTATGATTTATAATTTCATACTTTGTGGACTTAATGTTACTAAATACTAAATGTTGACTTACCTTTTGAAAAACAAACAACAAAATGTGTTGAGCACTGGCAAATCGAAAGCACTTTATAAATAATGTAAAAGATGTAAATTTCCAAAGGTAAAATAATTTGCTATTGTTTTTTTTAAATGTTAAATATAAATGCAAATATTCATAAGCGCTATCCCCTGAATGAATTTCAAAACTGCTAGACAGCAGATGGCATCAATGCCAGCATTCATAAATCAATCTAATTTTACTTGTATTACCCGTGTTAAACAAAACATCATTAAAAAGTAGGAAGAAAATCTTTTGATTGTTGCTTAATAAAAAAAAAAAAAAATTTGAACAAAACAAAACAAGAATATGCATGGAAATATATTGCGTCAATATGTAGACAATTGTCTTGCATACTTGGCGGGGTCCAGAATATGAAAATCGTGATTTGATCTGCTTGTGTCAACACTGAGAAGATGAACACGAAAAGTTCACGCTAAAGCCAGTTGTGACGTGTAAAATATCTTACGCGATGTTAAAGTGAATTTTTTAATTGTTTGTAACCAGTTGTGCCGTGTAAAATATTTTACGCGATGTTAACATGAATTTTTCAATTGTTTGTAACCAGTTGTGACGTGTAAAATATCTTACGCGATGCTAACGTAAATTTTGCAATTGTTTGTAAGCAGTTGTGACGTGTAAAATATCTTACGCAATGTTAACGTGAATTTTTCAGTTGTTTGTAACCAGTTGTGACGTGTAAAATATCTTACGCGATGCTAACGTAAATTTTTCAATTGTTTGTAACCATTTACTGCCTTCTCTTGTCTCACAATGCTTACTTCATGATGATTGAATAGCAAAGTATATTACCTCTGTTAATGAAAGACAATCTGTATAGCTTGCGAAGAAAAATCACTACAAAATGTCTTCTAAATGATGCAATTCATGTAATTGAAAACATAAATGCATTAATTGAACTCGTAACGATTAGCTGCAATTGTGTTTCAAAGCACGTACATTTTCATGCAGTTCAATGTTGCAATCAATACCCATTTAAGAGAAATGCTGTAACCCTCACGTGAGTATAGCTTAGAGTATTAAGGATCCTTATCAAAATAAAATAAATCAACCGTGGGCGACTAGCATGTTATCTTAAAAAGAATACAAATTTGTGTTTTTTCATGTACAGTAAACATACCTGTTAATCACACTTACAGCTCCTACCACAGACTATCGATTATTCATTCCGTACATGCGTTGAGAAAGGGAAATGGTGTTTTAGAACAGTTCAATTACAAACTTTGATTTTTCTTATCATCATTTGTGTCTACTTTTTCACTTAAAGAATTGTGTTGTTTGATGAGTATTATACAATCGGCAAAAAATACCCTTGGCAAATTCTTAATAGATAAATCAACTGTGTATTGCACAAATTTACGCCAGGAGGGTGAATCTGGCCTCTAATGATATCATGTTTCACAGACGTAAGTCTAGTCTTGTCAAGGGTGCGTGTAAGGATGATGCTGTTGGTGCAATACGAGTACATAGGGATTCCGATATGTAATTGCAATAGGGGCCATGAACATTAGGGTACAAAATGTCTTCCGCATCAGTAAAAATCTGACAATAAGCAGTAATCCTTTTAGTTGATTGATATTGCAAAAAAAAATTCTTGATTGAAAACGGTAATTCCATGTAAAATAGTATTGGATCCTTTACAACAGTACAAATGAAACTTGATCATTTTTTAAGATTAATGAATGAGGAATTCAACGAAAACGCATCAGAGTTTTAATAAAAAGAAATGCAACTTGTAGATTATTTGACCCCATGGAGTATGTTTTGAGCAAATAAATCAACAGCAAGAAACATGATAGAAGTTCACCAAATAAATACAACTGAAATCCACACCACGTAAAAAGGTAACATATCCTTTACAACGTAGGGGATAGTAAAGGAATCCCGAACACCTTTTTAATTTCATCTGTAACTCAACTATAAAAGAAGGTATCCAGCTAATGGTATTGATATGGTTTATTAACGACAATATCTTTGTTTCGTAATGTCTTATGTTTCCTTAGGAATAGGAAAGGTTTTCACCCGCTGTCTGGGGGAAATGCCGAACATAATATGATAGTATTGCCCCACATTAATTTACATGAAAATATAGAACCATTACCCAGCTAGCCTACAAGTTTTAGTAACATTATATTACGTGTTGATAACATTATTAAAACGCCATTATTACGTTGGGTATTTGTGAGGAAAGTCTATTATACACTTAGGCCCGTTGAAAATATGTGTTATTACCCAACGGGGTAATCGCAAACAGCTGTCCGCCATTACCCTGCATACACGCCAACTATTTCTCCCAACTGTGTCGTATGAATACAAATTCAAAATAATAAATATCATCATATTTAAGTTTAGGGTTTCTCTGTTTATGATGATAAGAGGGTGTTGAGTTGGTTAAGAACATAGTTGGTAGCTGAGAGACTTGCAAATGGTGGACAGGGAAAATTGGGATGGAAGGTGAATGGGTCATGTTAGGTTGATAGAGACGAGGGATACGAGTAAGGGGGAAGAGTTTTGTACAGAAGATAGCGTAATGATTGGTATATGTTTTGGGATGTGGGCGGGATGGCATGGGGACACAGTGGGATGACATATGTGGCAGGGTAGAATGGCATGTGGGAAAGGGTGGTATGGTATGTGGGACAGGGTGGCATGATATGTGGAAAAGGGTGGCAAGATATATGGGACAGGGTGGCATGTCATCTGGATTTCAGGTGCGATGACCAGTGGGGCAGGGAATCGCATGTTATACAGGGAGGGATGGCGTGATGGACTAGGTGGTATGGTATGTTGGATAGAGTGGCATGTGATGGGATGTCATCTGGATTTCAGGTGTAATGGCATGTGGGTCATGTGGTGGGATGACATCTGGATTTTACGTATACGATTGCCTGTAGGGTGAGATGTAGGATGGGATCGCATGTAGGGCAGAGGGTGGAATGGCATGTTGGACAGGGTGGAAGGTTTGTTATTAGCAGCGAGCGGATTTGCATCGTTTGCGATTGGTACAGAAACCAAAGAAAAAACAATTTTTGTGAAGAGATAACTCTGTTTGGGTATGAAAATATAAAATTTGTAATGATAGATGAGAAAAGAATTGAATGAAAATTCATGGAAAGGACGAAGAAAAAAGAGACAATTTCAGGGGAGATTAAAGAAAATTCGGAAAGGGCAAAGACGATTACAGGTGGGTGATATGACGAATGGGAGAGAAATTGGGAATTGTAGGGGAGTGAAGGGAACATTATTGGATGGGGTAAAGGAAAACTTAGGAAAGGGATCTAGAGTAATAGGCTCGTACGTTTGATCAAGTTCTCTCGGGTCACTGTTTGATTGGAGGTCAAATAGCGAAAATAAGAAATAATAAAAATGTCATGCTGTTTGCGCGAAATTTACATTATAATCAACAGTGGAGGCTTAACACCTGAGGGGCCATAACATTTCGAGATAGGGGGCCTTCCTATACCCATCCTCTGGCGAAACGCTTAACGTTTTGTCCATATAAGTGTAATTTTCTCTTGAATGAAGATAATACAATTTTGCTGATTAGCTTTATCAATAAGCTGTTCAATCAAAACGGGTATACTGGAGTTGCTACATTATCGGTCAATTTCTTGCTACATTATCAGTACTACATTATCGGTATTTTTTTAAACATTATCGGTTAGGCAATTTACTACATTATCATTCGTTACGGTAAATTTTTTACTACATTATCGGTCGTTAAAACATTATCGGTAAATTTTGTGCTACGTTATCGGTTGTCACTAGGTTATTGGTAAATTTTGTGGTACGTTATCGGTCGTTACTACGTTATCGGGAAATAACTATATTATCCGTTGTAACAGAGGCTTCTACTGATTTTTCATTTCTCTTCTCGTTCATAATACTTTCACCATTTTATATGAACAGAAACATATCATAATTTTCCTTACTTGCATTGTTGAATGCTTGAAATATCTTGGATCGGTTTGATGCAAACTTATAAACAGCTTTAGATTATACTATTTTAACGGAGCTCGTGTGTTTAAATACGCCCATCCATTATTCATTTTTGAAATAATATCATAATTTGATTGCATTTGTTGATATGCAATGAGTCGTTCATTAAATACAACATTATCGTAGCTATTTTGGTATTTAGAGATAATCGTCGGAGCATGACCGAGATGTTACTTTGACGCATTGCAGAAAATAAGCGTTCACTTATGATTCCTTTATTAGCTCTTAAAATTTTTAGTCACGCGCCATTGGGCGTAAACAGTATGCTAAACGAACGATTACTCATGACAAACACTCATACGGCATATGGAGATAATGATGTGAGAATTTAATTATCTGAAAAGACTGCAGACTTTTATCTTCCATGGATTATTATAACAATTATATCGCTGGTTGAATTCACTTGCTAAAGCAGTAAGAAGTTTGAAAAAACCAGTACTGATTTTATCTATGGGGAAATTATTCTGTATTTAATCAATCTGAATTGTATGAATCTGTATTTAATAAAAATGTTATTTCCAGAGATGTTATTTCAAGACGTGTTTTTGGAAAAGTAACAGACGGTTTCTTTAATTTTGTTTACAGAAAACAGTTTATAATTTCAAAATGGATTTCTATTGTCAAAATGGATTGGAATAAAGCCTTTACTTTACCACTATACTCCTTTTTTGGTACTTAAAAAGACTCCAGACTACCAGAATAGCTAACACAATTTTTGTTTGCTATTAATGTACATACTTTATTAAATACCAAAAAAGGGTTACAATAGTAATGTGAAGGCTTTATTCTAATCCATTTTGACAATAGAAATCCATTTTAAAAGTAGAAGCTGCTAGAATGTATATTCAAATATACACGTTGATTTATTCAAGGAACCTCAAGGAGTATTAATGTAAGATTTAAGGGACCTTACTGGGAGATTTGGTTGCGGAGCGTTTTAAGTTTCTGCTAATTGAATGTTTTTCATGCAGAAAACAAGTTTAGAATGGGAGAAAATAGCCGATGCAGATTTGAAATGGAAACAAAATTCAAACTGTTATACTAACAAAATCGAAAACATGCATTTTTGTTTCAATAAAAGTCAATATTTGAAATTTCGCATTATTTCCAATATGTCACACGTAGAGACAATAATTGCTGAATTGTTTATTAACATTATTTACATTTCTACCAAAACAGTATTACGTAATTTTGTTCCAGTTTTCTTTCTTTAAGAACCTTCAAAAAAGTTCAATAAATTAGTATTGTATTCAAAATTAGTCATGGCCGTTTAAAAAAGTTAATGCCTTAGATATCTTCAAGTTCCCATATTTATTGAATTTATGGAAATGGCAGGAACGTCTTTTACAGTTAGCTAAACGGATATATATTAGGCCCTATTTTACAATGTTTTTTTTTTTTATCATGGTTGTCAAAAAACTTGAACGCATTTTTAAAATCATATATTCTTCCTTAAATTCAAAGCATGAAAAAGTGGAAGCACTCCCTTTGGAAAATAATGAGATATAGTCTGTACAATGTCCTATAACGTGGTCTTAGACATTATACGGAAATATTTTCACTGTCTGACTTTTAACATATATTTTAAATTACAAAATACATATAAATTGCCGGTTGGACAGAAAGCAGGTTGAAAAATTAAGTGGTAAATGATATTAATGTGAAACTTCTTTCGCCTTGAATCGCCACGAGCAGTCTCTATCCTGAATTCTTAAACATAGAGTTCTCTTAGCTCTGTTTGGCAAGTTAAAGTGTAAAATTGTCCTTGCATTATTATCATGACAGTCAATCAGGTATCAAATTTAAGAAATAACTTCAGAAATTTGATACTTTACACGTATCACGTGTGTCATCTCGTGTCAATCACGTGACAAATGAGCATGCAATTACCTCAACCATAAACGTTTATGATTAATATCTGAAAGAGTAACAAACAATGGAGTATAAAAGGTATGAATAGTTTGGATCGATTCATCTTCGTAATTTTGTTTGATTTTTGCTCATATGTTTCAATTCGTATCTGGTTTCAGAAATTAAACTTCAACGCCGGCATCTTTCTCTCTGTTCGTTTAAATTTGGTTTCAAGTGACTTGTTTCACTCGACTTATGTAATTTATACATATGAGGTGATTCCCATTACATTGCGCTATGTTCTTCAGCATTTTTTTGCCAAAAA
Source organism: Chiridota heheva (assembly GCA_020152595.1). Taxonomy (NCBI): domain Eukaryota; kingdom Metazoa; phylum Echinodermata; class Holothuroidea; order Apodida; family Chiridotidae; genus Chiridota; species Chiridota heheva. The sequence goes on from JAIGNY010000154.1 coordinate 1,209,226, forward strand.
TCATCATCGTAATCACACCAATAATTAACGTGCCAGATATTTTCGAGAAAATAATCAAAAGCATTAATAAAGAACACAAATCTCAATTCATATCATTATTCGTTTGCTTTCAAAGTTGTAGCATCACATTTTCCCGTTGGTTTCACAATTGGTTTTAAAATTGATCACCTAGGATCACCTGATCACCTTCTCATTTGCATACAATTGACTGATTATCTGATTTTATCAACGGGAACTCAGAATGGAAATTAGTTATAACAGTGATTAGTTTTAAAACACAGTTCTTCCTGGTACCAAAAATTGATTTAAGAAATAAGCATACCCTCGTAGTCAACGACTCCATCCCGATCTGCATCAGCAGCTTGAATCATTTCGTCCACTTCTGCCTCTGAGAGCTTCTCACCAAAGTTGGTCATGATATGGCGGATTTCATCTGCACTATTACGACAAGAAGAAATTAACTATACATACAGCCTGATTATTGCTTTATTTTATTGATTTAATGATATCCTTTACATTTTTAAATCGGAGCATCTTTAACTCCTCTTTCTTGTTGGTCTCAATTTGTTAGTTAGAAACGCCATTTCAACATAATGCGGCATTCCAGAATTAAAGAGAGACACGATAAGTGTACCCGTATCTTTTTGCAATGAATTTCTTTTGGTCTCTATAGAAGTTAAGATTGAAAAGAATGTTAAACTATGTTGTAGTATAAATCATTGAAGCAACTTTCAAAATATTTTATTTATTTAAATTCCTAATGATTGTCATCATTATGACTAAAAATGTATATAACGTGTTTCTCTTTAGTTACGAAAGTACTAAAGTTACAAAATCTATTTCATTAATACATTTGATTGTACAATATAAGAATTCATATAATTCAATCATGCAACAACTATTGTTTAAGTATACCTTCAATTAGATATCTTTCACGTTCCTGAATTAATAATTTGTTCTTATTCCATTTTCTTAATTTTTGGCTACCTGCACTAAATACGAAAAGAATGATACGATAGAATATTCGAATACTCTTATCGTCCTGCTTTTTTGAAACTTAATATCTCATTGACGCGAATGTGAAGAAATAGAGAGGTTATTTTGTTTAATTGCCAACGGTTTTTTTATATTATTATATCAGTATTTTTATGGTAGACCTTACCGGACCGGTGTTTTTCATAGACCATAAAGTTGGTGCCTATTCAATAAGATTTAAAGGTTACATCTGTCGTATATTTACAGATCATCCTATTTTGTCTCTTCTGAGTTGCAGTGAAGAGTTTTTAATGGATTTTGTACTCATTGCAAATGGTTAAGATACGTATTTGCATGTAAATCTATTATACAAATTCGATTATAGAAGTTTGTTAAACTTATGTCAAGTTTGTGCACGTCATGACGGGTGTACAGGTACGAATGCTATTTTTGGATGAGTATGTTAGCATTTGAATATGTTTTGATGAAGAAAAAACATCCTACCTGAGGAAGCCATTTCCTTTTTTGTCGAACACCTTGAAGGCTTCTTTTATTTCCGCTTGGACATCTGTTTCTGCCATCATCTTCGACATCATGACAAGGAACTCATCGAAGTCTAATATTCCATTACCTGCAGAAATGATTGAAATACATTCACATAGCTAATGAGATGCGTGGGTGGTGTTATTACCCCTCCTATCCACATAGCTAATGAGATGCGTGGGTGGTGTTATTACCCCTCCTATCCAAACAATTTGAAAAAAATGTTTTATATTTCAAACATAGTGGGCAATGACCTTTTTTATTTTTTTAACTCTCTTTTTGATATTTGCTTCCAATAAAATCATGATTTGATGAAAAAGCCAGCAAATTTATGATCATTATTCGGAAAAGCATCTTAGGTTTATATCTTTTGTTATAATCTGGAGAATTGAAGCACGTTGATACACGTTTGTCGAGGTTGGAATACACAAGCGCTGTAGGTGACGACGCTAGAATGGTTAGTAGGTGTAGTGTTTCTGAATTGAGGATTTCCCACCATGTCACGATTAAAAAAGACGAAATTTACAATCGTACAGTAAGATGAAGAGCAAATCATACTTAAAATTAAACTATATTTAAAACAAATTCCATGCACTTTTTTATAATTAGAGGCAGTTTTACGTTAATCGATTATAGATATTAAAAACCATTGAAAGGAGGAAAAATCCACATGAGTGAAAAAACTACCATCCTCTTTGCGGCATAGTAAATTGAAAACTAAATGATCAATTGTAAATGTAAAAAAATGTATTCAGATTTACGTTCATATTGAAAACCATTGATTTAACACATTTCACACCTGGAAAGCCAAGTATACATTAAATCTAACTTACATAAGAACAACTCTATGCGCAATCTCATTCTACACGCAATGCATATTTGATCTTAGCCTTTACATGCTTAAGTTTAAGTTTAAGTTTATTACACTTATATGGCGCATTATCTAAATAACTTATTCTAATGCGCCTTACAAAATATGCATATAAAGAAAATAAATACAAATGTGTAAATAAGATAAGCATGAAATATAAAGAAAACAAAGAACAAGAAAATTATGAAGAGGACTTGAAAGCACAATTAAATAAGTGAGTCTTAAGCAAGGTATGGAATTGTTTAAGGGATGGAGCAGATTTGATTGAAAGAGGTAAGTCATTCCAAAGTTTTGGGCCAAATATTTGCAAAGAGCGATCGCCATATGTAAGTTTACTTTTTGGAACATAAAGGATGAGGTGGTTTTGAGAGCGAAGGCGGTAACTAGTTTGTTTATAATGAAACATTTCGGTCAGATATAATGGGGCCATGTTATGAAGGGATTTAAAAATGAGTATTAAAATTTTAAATTTAATTCTATATGAGACAGGTAGCCAATGAAGATTTTGCAGTAGATAAAGTGATGGAGTGAAACGGTTGCTTCTTGTGACGAGCCTTGCAGCATAATTCTGAACACGCTGCAACTTTTTCACTGTAACACCTGGCACCCTGCAAGGAGGATATTGCAATAATCTATGCAGCTATGCACAAGTACATTTACAAGTGATATTGCAGAGCTTCTGTCCAGAAACTTCATGCACCTTCTAATGTTAAATAAATGGTAAAATGCTGTTTTGCATTTGTGATTGACATGGTCAGCCATTGTCATACCTTGATCTAACCAAGCGCCCAAATATTTGACAGTGGAAGATAATTTTACACTGTCGTTACCAATAGCAATACTGCCAATATTTAATTTTTTAGTTGGTAATTGATCCAAAAATAATGACTTCACTTTTTGAATCATTCATTTTTAATTTGTTGTAAATCATCCAATCTTTCACTATTTTCAAACAACCTTCAATTTCAGCTATGACTGAGATCACATTTGATGGATCATTAGCATTGAACGACATGTATAAGCTGTGGTCATCAGCATAACCATGAATACTGGGAGAAACGGCTATCAAAGCATCAAAAATAGAAGATGCATACCATGTGAATAAGAGGGGTCCACAACAAGAGCCCTGAGGCACACCAAATTCTACATCAAATGCCCTTGATTCAGCATTGCTGATAAGGATTTTTGTTTCCTTTGAACTAAATAGGATTCAAACCAATCTAAGATGGTTCCATCAATGCCAAAACGCTTATTTAAGGTTTTGAGAAGCATACCATGATCAATTGTGTCGAATGCCGCACTTAGATCAAGGAGTACTAGAATGACACATTTTTGTTTGTCTAGTTGCAACAGTATGTCTGACTGAATTTTAGCTAAAGCAGTTTCTGTGCTATGGAATGGGCGAAACCCTGATTGACAGGAAGGTAATAAGTCATGCTGCTGACTATGCTTAATCATTTGTTCAACAACAGCACGCTCAACTATTTTAGACAAGAAACTAAGATTGCTTACTGGTCGATAGTTATTATATGTTACATCAAGCCCTTGTTTTTTCAGTAATGGTTTTACTACGGCTTCTTTCCATTGCTTAGGGAATTTCCCTTGTTGCAAAGAAAGATTAACCAGTTTAGTAAGAGTTGGAAGGAAAACATTGATATTCTCCTTTAATAACCAAGTGGGCTTTCTACAATTTCAATTAATCATTTGGCGGTTGATCGCATTGACTTCAACAAACCTGCTAATATAACGTTTGAAGCGTTTATGAAATACACTAATGGCTTTTGTTGAGCAATGCAAGACTGCAAGTTTGTACACAAATCGTTTACGGCCTCAATTCTATTTATTCAATTCAATAATACTTTAATGAAATAATATTTTTTATTCATTTGTTTCCGTACTTTGCGTACCTACATCAGTTGATTATGACAATAAAAACATTAACTTCTAGGGCAAAATCTTGTTCCTACATTCAAAGAGTTAAACGATTTCAAATTCGAATACTCCAAACACTGACAAATCTGGTCTGCTGGCAAGAATTATTATAATATCTGCAATAAAAAGTAATCGTTTAAACTGTAAACCCTCATCTGTTGCGGAATAATTAGATCCAGTATATATATATATATATATATATATATATATATATATATATATATATATATATATATATATATATATATATATATATATATATATATATATATATATATATATATATATATATATATATATATATATATATATATATATATATATATATATATATATATATATATATATATATATATATATATATATATATATATATATATATATATATATATATATATATATATATATATATATATATATATATATATATATATATATAGATATATAGATATAATTGCTTGAAACGGTGTATATACTTATCTTTAATCGGAATTCTTTTTTCCTTTGCACTTATTGATTTAAATATATACAACATCAAATTTATTCAATACTTCAAGAAACGCATTTGTTAGTCATATCTTCAGCACTTTCAATAATATTACTGGGGCCAATATTTCAAAAATGTTACTTGAATTGACAGCTTTGTGATGTAAAGTTTAATAACTGCAACGTGCTCATTAAAAACGAAAAAAAAATGCAAAACATGCCCTGGTGGGGCAAAAAGGGACCACTTTATTTCTGCGGAATTGATCAACTTGGACTGGAAGGTTGTCATATTCAGGAACCAAATTACTGTATTACGTGCCGTTGTAAATTTAATTCTTCCTCTTCAATTTATGTATAAACATGACGCGATATTTTTGTATCTACAAAGATGACAGTGATATACGGCTGAACGTAACATGATAAGCATGGTCTACTTCTGATTTATACAGATGTATTTGATAGTACCAGCAATAAACAATCGAATCGCCAATTTAATCATAGCCATGTGTGAAGTTCTGTAATTTGTGGGAGGAAGAAAATTTCGAAACATTATTGGAAAGTCTACAAAAAAAAGATTGGAAACATAAACTTTTCCGAAAATTGAAGAAAATTGATCCAACATTGAAGATAATTTCACGAAAATTGAAGGAAATTTATCCAAAATTGAAGAAAATTTTACGAATGTGAAGGAAATTTTCCGTTAATGATCTTTTGGAATATTAAATGATGCGGAAAGGAATTGAACTTTTCAAAATCAATTTGCTTCCCCCCCCCCGATCCCTTTTCCCCGCCGATTCCTGCCTGAACTATTATCATGGCTTTGTCTCTGTACCCCACGAAAATTCTCAATATTCAGGGGAACTTTTTCTCTGCCTGTTTAGGAATGGTAACTCAAATGGTTATATCAGTAGATTTTAACGACAGCATTTCTCATCAATTGAATTTTTAAACCTTCGTTTGATTTTGCTTTAGCAAAGCCCCTGCCAACATTGCCGCTTTAAACTCACACATCACATCTGATGTGCTGTAGTTTTATATCCATAACTCGATTACAAATATTTATCATAAAAAAAAAAAAAAGAAACCCATGTTCTCACAATGAAGGCAGTCATGCATATAACATACCTGGAGTGCATATCTAATCACTGGGAAGAAACAAAGACCCTTATGCTCTAATGAATTGCAGTGTGACTTTCCCCCACAGTGATTGTATATCTTAGGGCAAAATGCATTGATATGTTCCTATTCTCTCTATCTTAACTCCTAGTTGCAATAAATTGATCATTTTCTAAATTTCCTATGGAAAATATGTGATAAATTAAGTTTTAATAAAAGCGCTTAAATAATGTTTAAAGTGATTTTATAATTCATTCAGATAACCTTTATCAAATGTAAAAGACCCCAGTCTTCGTAACAGAAGGTCGCACAGATAATTGATTGAGATACACACTTTTTCCTAATTGCATACTTCATTACATAAAACGCGTGTTCTCAATTGAGGCAGTCATTCATTATTTTCATGAAGCAGAGAACCTACCTGGAGTACATTTGTACCCACGGGAAGAAATAAAACCCCCCTCCATTCTTTGAATGAATTGCAGAATGTGTGTGACTTTTCCCCACAGTGACTGTATGGCCAAGGGGAAAATACATTGGCATGACTTTATCTTAACAATGTTTGAAGAGGTGTTTTTTTAATGAAATAGATGACCTTTATCGATGTCTAAAAGATCCCAGCCAGTCTTCGTAGCAGGATGTCGCATAGATTAGTAATTGTGATACAAGCGTTTCCTTAAGATAGTTACTCTCGTATAATAGATTTTACTTCCAAAAATATATCCTGTAGATAAGATATCAAGCATCGCGGTAAAGTTCAATTCACCGGGAAATAATTAGGCTCCCAATATTTTTTGCAGTTTCTAACTGTACTGCATGTGGATTAGAAAATTTAATTTAGAAGAAAAAAATAATGAAAGCGGGAAATAGTAGGTGAAATAACCAGTTATTTAAAGTGTTAATCTTGAACGCACATAGATAAATAGTGCTAAAGGAATATGTGTGAATTAATATATGATAAAGTTAACTGTTAAAGAAGCAAAGTGGATAAAAACCATGTTGATATCATATTCCGTTTCGGTATTCTTGCATTTCAAAGATTTCAGCAGTTTGTTGAAAATTGACTTTGTTGTATAAAGTGCGATGTCATCAATGCAGATTAAAATAATTTCGAAATGCATTTCTCTAATTTCAAATGAAAATGCATGTTTCCCTCATTTGAGTGTAAGTTACAAGGACAGAGGCGCCGAGAATATTGCAAAATGCATGTTATACAAAAATGTGTCCAAAAATTGTTCAACAAATAAGTGAAAATATTGAAATGCAATTACTCCTAAACCATGTAAATGGAAGAAGATATCAAATGTTTTTTTTACCAATTTGTTTCTTTAATGGTTCTTTATCATATATGTGAAAATACATGAAAATGAAAGTAACAAGGATTCTTCGTTAACAATTAAATCGCAGACAATAGCATCGCGTTGATAAATGCAAATATACGAACGTCACATTTGCACAAACTGAATGTCAAATTACGGCAGAAAACCCGGAAAGGGCAATGGATTTGTTGGGATGATATTAAATGTTTTAATTCCAAGTTTCTTGTTTTGCCAATTTGATTACGGTAACCAAGTAAGTGGCGCCGGAAACGGGGGCCAAGTGGCAATGGTTCCCTCACTTTTCAGAAGATGCACTTTCGGTCCCCTAGCTTTTTTGGGCAAATCCAATTTACTTTCTAGAAAGTATTTCAGAGTTTTGGTCCCCATCTTTTAAACATTTTACGGCGCCGCTGTACCAAGTAATTTATAGTCATTTCACATTTTACCTCACATGCCTTAATTTTACATAAACGTTTACTATTAGAAATCAGTTTTGATACAAGGTTAGAAAATCTGAATAGGGAAAACCACTCACAAAATGCACTTCAAAATTATAAAAGCCTTTCCGCACTCAGAAACGAGAGTACCAAGTTAACATTTTCAGCTTTTAGCAAAATTCACGTATACTTTAGCGTCAAAGGAAACAATTAAAAACACCTCATTCTTCAAATCTTCAGGAAAAGCTAAACCTATCTTTGAACGGGCTCGGAGATTCCTTCTTTAAACATTTAAATACTTTAATATTTTAAAATGTATTAATCTGCACAAACCATCTTCATCAGCTTCTTCGACCATCTGTTGAAGTTCAGCGTTCGAAGGGGTCTGACCAAGTGACCGCATGACCACATCTAATTCTTTTGCAGTAATAGTTCCATCACCATCTTTGTCAAACATAGAGAATGCCTCTTTAAACTCTGTAAAATAATGCATAAACACGCTTATAATCTTCCAAGCATAGTTTAATGTTCCTTCATGATCATATTAGAAAAAAAAACACACTTTTTATTCCTGAAGAAGATATTTAAGTTTAAAGGCCTAAAGATATATGTAGAAACGACCGAAACCAAATAGTTGTTAAACCGTTTTCTGTTAAATCTTGATTATTATTATTATTATTAATATTGTTATTGTTGTTGTTGTTTTCGTCGTAGTCGTCGTGGTCGTGATCGTAGTCGTCGTCATGGTAGTCTCGTTGTCGTCGTCATCGTCATCGTCGTCGTCATCATCATCATCATCATCATCATCATCATCATCATCATCATCATCATCATCATCATCATCATCATCATCATCATCATCATCATCATCATCATCATCATCATCATCATCATCATCATCATCACCACCACCACCACCACCACCACCACCACCACCACCACCACCACCACCACCACCACCACCACCATCATCATCATCATCATCGTCATCGTCATCGTCATCATCATCATCATTCACAACAATTAGATACATGTAAGTTAGCAGGGGATACTACTACTACGAGATATCTTTTTCAAATGTGAAAAAGCCAGATATATTTATAATACAATACGTTAACAACTGCAAACAAAGATATGAAGTTACGTCCCATTGTCCTGTACCTGTTATTTCCATAGAAGCTATTCGCCTTTTTAAAACTAAATAATTCCTGAACCGAAAAAGCTAGCCAATAGTATCTTCCCAGTCAGGTTCAGTCTTTTGTTCTCTACCATAGAAGATACAATTGTCCTGTCATTGAATTATTCCATTTATTCTCAACATATGCTTTGTTTTATTAAACCTTTTTCACCATTTTCTGTCGGTTTGTCTGATCGATTCCCATGCACAATTTGTGTATACTTTAAACAGACCATCTGTTTGTTGAACTATAAAATACTGATTAAACCATCTTATTATTGAACGTGATATTTAAGTTTCTTTATATAATGAATACATAAATAATATAACTCTCTTTATTCTTTTCATTTCATCGATGCTTTCGACTGTACAAACAGTAATACTATTCCGCATTATATATTTATGAAACAGTGTGAAGCGTATAATACATTAATAAAACCATAAAAATCTTTTATGTAGTTTTTTCTTACGCTTTTTATTTTTGGCCTTTGGAAAAATGACAGCTTTTTGAATCTTCATCTCACATTTAAATCTGAAGATAAGTGTGAATTATGAAAACATAAGCTAAGTCTCGTACATACTACATGTTATACATTTGTGATGTACAAAAGAAATCAAATTTCCGCTGTGCGTACAGGTGACAAATATCTTTTCAGAGTCATGAATATTATTACACGCATCACACACCAATGTTAAGTAATGCATGTAGAAAGAAAATATGGATTGCTAACGTTGTTTACTTTCTGCTTACGTAATGAATAGTTTTCGATTAGTTTGTTTAAAGTGGTCCTGTTGGATCTTACATTAAATACGTTATATTATTTATTTGATTTGCAAAAATATGACTTTTTTGCACAAAACTCCATCGGTTGCGAGAAAATCGCAAATTTTTTTGCATTTTTGTCACCTTGACGCAAAACCCCAGAATAAAGTTTAATACGCAATGACGTCATTTTACTGTATGTAAACAATGCATCGATGCCACGTATAACATGTGGCCGCCATTGAAATTTTATAACTAGTATCGATAGCTTCTCTGTTTGTTCTTCTGAAATATTACATTTTCCAAGCAAACATTAAACAAAATACCGCAGCGTTCTGTAGTTGGGGGAAGCAGTAATATACATTTTCAAACTAAAAGTCGTTTATCAATGGCAAAGGACAAGAAAACGAGATAATTCTGGACGTATTTTGTGCACTTTACATAAACCGAGTTTTCTGGGATTATCGGGTACACTGTCATATTCAGCTAAGCTAGATTGTTACCCCTGTTCTGTTCAATTTAAACAGTAGCTTGACCGCATTGTTTTTGAAATGAAAATTTAACTGTTCCGCGAGTAATAAAAATTCAAATGATAGAAACAAAGGAAGAAAAAATAAATAAATAAGACCTGTTGAGATTCGAACTCATAACCTCTCGCTCAGAGGACGAAGCCCTAATCGACTGGGCTACTTAATCAGTGAAGTTTTAAAAATAAACTAAGAACATTTTTGTAAGTTCTTTAAAAACTTAATTCAAGTGTACAAAAATGCAAACGGATTTGCGTGAATTACCTTTCAGTTCACGCAGGCCTGTTGACTGACGTTAAACGTCAAGCGACAGAGACTTTAACATTGATAAATAAAACTTTTTATTTCCATTAGACGTAGAAAAGGTATATGTTATTGCAAAAACTTCAATTTGACAAAATATTACTTGCGAAACAGTATGATTTCCATGCCGACTATACGCAGGCTTAGTCCTGTAGGACCGTGTAAGGATTGTAAGCCTGATCCTTCTTTCTGGTCTGTAAGCGATTCAAATTCGAAAGGAACGACATCCCTTTATTATGAGAATGCTCTTCATTTATTTCCAAATCATTTAGCTTGAACTTGAAAATGACAATTTAAGATCTAAAGAGCCCGAAAAACTTTCACAATCAGAAGCTATTTGTACGTGGGTAGTATGCATGTGATGCATTGTTTACGATCAGCAGTCCCTGAAATGACGTAGTCAACTGTTATGACGTCACAAATCGCTTTCAACTTTTTAACGATACTTCTGTAAAGGATCTTCTGATCGGGAGAACAAAACTGTTTCCTGATCAGGGTACGAACGGACTGTTATACGCATCCTTTTTATAAGGTGACAGGCCCTTATTCCTAATATTTCAAAATTCTCGTATGGTTTACTGATTCTGGATCTCGAGACTAAAATACTACAATTATGTGGATCAGAGCTCTATTTAAAAAATACATTGTTGTCAGGAATGTCGTTTGTATTTTATAACCCAGTGTAATCTGTGGTCGGTAAAGGCTGGATTGAGATATTGTTTATGTATAACTGTCTTGGTACCATAATGAACTATAATGGTAAATTTGATAAATGTAAGAAAAATTTAGTTGATCAAGTCAGGAAAGCCTTGTATGATGTCCAGATAAAAAATAGAGATCTTTATTTACCTATTGATTTTCAACGCACAATCTTTGATTTAATGGTGCAACCAATACTGCTGTATTTCTCAGCATTACAGAGCTCGCCCCTTGAACAGAACTCCATCTTGGTTCTCTGTGCCTGTGGCATTTCAGTAACCGCTTGTGGCGGTTTGCAATTTCAGTTTATTTCAAATTACTCCACTTTGTGTTTTAACAAAATTTTCCCTCTAAAGGTGTGAAATACGTGAAATATGTTTTATTTGGACAAATTGTTAGAAATTCAAGCTTTGAACATAGAAATTGACGTTATATGTCGCATTTTCACGTAAATTCATTTCGAAGTTAAGAAATCAAGAGCAGCATTCCAAAAAATACTTTCTCCCCGTGTAACGGCAACACGAGGGGAATTTTTACTTAAAAACATCAATAGGTGTAATGTCTTTGCAGTTTTGGGCATAAAGAAACTTGTAAAGTGTATTTCTTTTATATTCATAAGTAACCAATGTATAATTTTTTGAGTAATATTCAAAGAAGCATGAGTTTATGTGTATGAATATCTCGTAATTGCAATTGCCAACCATTATCTGTGGAAAATCTTTTTCGCACTGCAGCACCGCACATGTTTGCTTTGCGTACTAAGTATGCTCGATGGTGCACTGGGAAGCTATTACTTTGACAAAGTAACAGCTCTTTGAGCACATAACTCCTGAGCTTTACCCACAAAGAGTCCTTGCTCCACGCGTATATTGCACTGATGAACGGAAATGGCAAAATCGCAGGATTGTTTATCGAAAGTGTCACGGGGAGGAGGTTACGCTAATGAGTCGGCAAGATTTTGAAAGTCACTCAGAATTACGCTGCTGAAAATGGTGCTATTTTACGATTTATTCACCAAGTGAAATATTTCGGCCAGTTTTGGTACAGATCATCCAAGTAAGAACTCTATAATGTTCAAATACTAAGGTTTTATAAAATCAAAGAGCTGTGTGGAAGCTCTTTGATAAAATTACCGCGTGTTTGATAGAGTTGTCTCAACCTGCGTGGCCGAATGATTGCGTAATACCAGGGGCAAATACAGATCCCTAATAATACCAGGGATGTGTTATTTGGGAGAGTGTCCTTCGAACGGGATGAAAATGACACTGGCTGTTTCATCCCGTCCGTGTTTCAAGGGCCGCTTTCTTCAAATGGAAGTTTGGGGTTTTGAAAATGTTAACGAAATTTTGTAAAAACTTACTTCATGTTAAAAAGTTAACCAACAGCAATGTTATTCTTGGTGAACTTGGAAGACTACCACTTAATAATGTAAATTAATGGAAATGATAAGCTACTGGTGTAAAATTTTAGACTCAAAACATTACAAATTAACGAACATCTGCTATAGAGTTCTTTTCGAGCCTCACAAATCAGGTGCATATTGTCACCTATGGATTAAGTGTGTGAAGGACATCCTTACCAATTGTGGTTTGTCAAACATTTGGGACTCACAACATGTTACAAGCACAAATTAGTTGCAAGCAGCTCTGAAAGAACAATTAATGAACCTTTTTGTACAAGATTGTAAATCTGATATTTTCAATTTTAGTAGCTGTCTTAATTATATAATGTTTCAGAATAATTTTCCTATGGAAAGTTATCTCTTAGCCGTCCCTCCAAATCTTTGTCATTATCTTATTAGCTCCAGGTGCTCAAAACTTAAACTACCAGTTAAAATAGGTAGATGTAATGACACAATCTTGTCTGATCGTAATTGTGGCCTAAATGAGGTTCAGTTGGTGATAATTTCCATTATTTATTTGCAAGCATTTCTCAGACAGAAGGACAAATCTTCCATCAACTTTTTTATTCTCAGGACCAAAGTACTTTGCTGAGTCTTGCGGTTTTTAGTAAACATATTATTGAAGCATTCAAGTAAATCCTAGTATATTTTCTTTTTTATTACTTTCCCTTCAAATCAGTATCGAACTTCCCGTTCGATGCCTTAAAACTAAGGCCTTGTAAATATGTAAATATCTTTTTTATTTTTCTTTCTTTCTTTTATTCTGTTTATTTTTATTTTTTTATTTTATAGATTAGTTGTTTTAATATGTTGTTTCTGATGTTGCATTTATTGTAAATTCTATACAAAAACGGTTACCACATACCCCAAAAGGTGGTCTTGGATAAAGCAAACTGTAATCTGATAAAGTCGAGAAATTGTGAAAAATGGGCAAAAACATGGTGAACCTGTTTCTACTTATTTTAAGGTGTAAAGGGAAAAGAGTAAATCAAAACACCGATTTTGATATATCTTAAATTTTGATTTTTTTTTCTCGCAAATCTTAATTTTGTATTCAATACAACTTAAATCCGAATCGAAGACTAAAATGGCGCATACCCTATTTAATGTTAGTAATCTTATATATGTTATTAATGCTATTTATATTATTTCTGTTCCAAATTGTTGCGATGACGTCTATTCTACCTTCATGGACTAATCAAAATAGTTGGACCGCTCAATTTTTGCACGCTGCTGAATGCTGCCAATGAATCGGTATTCAGTAAATAAATGGAATACTTTGTTTATCATCTTAGGCACGCATTCTGACAATACCAATACCAAAGTGCCGGCGGCTGAGTGTAATTCCGCTCGAAAGGTGGTTAATATTGTCCTCACACAGCAAATTGGTTTCATGAATATTTAATGTTACCAATGTCACGTGTGAACGTCAAGAAGTGTTACACGTGACACTTCGATTACAATTTCTCACATCAGCTTTAAAGTAATTAAGGTCCTTCGTAGTTGCCCTTATGTGCTTCTCCTCTTGGCATATTACCTAACATTGGATGAGATTGCCATAATAGTGTACTGGTGGAATGACATACCTACGAAACAGTTCATGTGATTGATCATGCATATTTTAGGATTACATATAAATTCATTTTGCGACAAATGAATGATATGTGTAATATATAATCTGTATCATGCCTATATTGTCATGATTGTGTTAATGTTGGGAGAGTATTTCAGTTCCGATATTTTGAATACGGCAGCAGCCTATGTGCCCGCATACATTAAAACTAAAAACTGAAAAGCCTATTAATCATTCTCTCGTTCATCAATGAAAGGCATACAATTTAACCCCATTAATACTTATTTAAATTGAATCATAGTGTGTTTGAAAATGGTACCGGTCTAGAAAAAAAATGAAAATATGAGTTTTAGCGAATGTTTAACGATTGTATTGTAGTATTTAAATGTACCTCGGACATTTCATTATCGATTATTGGCCTTTAAGGCCCCTTTCCTAAACTTTCCCGTATAAATCGTTTAATTATAATAAAAAATAGTCGAAACATTAAGATTGTAGTAAAATATAAAACAAAATTAAAAACGTATTACAATAATGTCACTCGCTGCTTTTTTTTTGTGATACTCGAATTAAGCAACCCATTAATGTATTTACCAAACGAATTTCCCTTGGGTGTTCCTCCTATGTCTGGGAAATGGATTATCAATCTCGTGTAAGTACGATTTTTAATCTAGAAAATGAATTATTTGATGCATAGAACGAACATATATTACTGAATTGAAGTGAAAATTAAAAAAAGTCAAGAAAGTAGGCCTATTTGATGAAAACTGTTTACACGACTGCATAATAAATGCTTGGAAAAATCAACACATTTTGGTTAATATTTGTATACCGTTTTTGGGATGTTGCAAATATCGTACGAAAACATCATTATACCGTAGACATGCTTAACTTTTAATTCATATGATAATACTTAAAACATTACTTTGAAATAATTAAACAAAACATATGTTTCTCACAAGTACATGTTTCATATCATATCAATATAGATGTTTTATGTATTTCAAAGAAGAACGCTAATTAGGTCCAATAGGATCCTACATCATTTTTTTTTATTGTAGAATAAACGTATCTGCCTATTACGTAGTTAAGTAGCCTATATTCCTATGTATAAGAACATTAGTGAAACCGAAAATAACATCTCACGACTTTGCTTTAAAAGATCATCTGAAAATAGTCATTACTTGACGAATCTATCAAAGGAATGAAATTATCGATGACACGTGGAGTACCGTATTATAAGTTAAAATGCGAATCATTATAATTTCCAGAAGTTAAAAGCTTGTTGAAATGAATATACTTTTTTCAAAAAAATACAGTCATATTTGCAGAAAATCTGAAACATATTCGTAATTTCATGTCACTGAACATTTTCTTCAAAGTATAATAACTGATTGGAGGTGCAGTGGCGCAGTGGTTAAGGAGTCTTGCTCTTATTCGAAAGGTACCGGATCGATTGCCATCGTGAGCATTGCATTATGTCCTTGAGCAAGACACTTTACTCTACTTGCTAAAGTCCACTCAGCTGTGAAAAGTGAGTTCCAGCACTGCTGGGGAGTTAAACTGCGATATTGACTGGCGTCCCTTCCAGGTGGAGTCACGTACTCTCATCCGCTTGCGCCATGGAAATTGAGGATAAGCCTATAATGACTTGGATGGATTTAGCTTTTTTAGCTCTAATAACTTAATCTAACTATTTCATTTTTCGTATTCTCTAAAATGTTGTTGCAGTGCTCACGGATATAGAAGTAAAATGTTTTTTTTTGTGGGTGAGCAGGGATCTGAATAGCAGTTCCCTGGACAGAGTAATATATCAGATCAAACTCTAAGACCACGTCAGGAATGTGACAGTGTACTCCTTGACCAATTATAAACCTTAATCAACGTATCAGGTATGGCAAATAGTGCTTCTTGAGACATTTGAACATCCCAAGGTGTATACCATATATTGATCAATTTATAGCAGACGACAACCAGGCCGTCAACTGATGTCATATATATCCAGATTGTTCTACTTTGACCCCGTCCAAAATTGCTGACCTTGCTGCACATCCATGTTGAATGAAGAAAGTACATGCTCGCCTATTTTTCGTTGATTTGATATTGATTACTGGATTTGTCAGATTGCCGTACACTCTGTCAACAAGCCAAGTTCGCATGCAACAAAAAGATTTCCCCCAGAGGCCAATGTAATCCCATACTCTTTATACTTGCAAACTAATACGGATCAATTATAATGTGATGAGAATACCTCCTATCTACCCACATTGATGGTGCGCATAGTGTGCCGTTAATCCTGAAATCGGTATATAGAATAACAGTGTCATGTGTAGATTCATTCTGTGCTGGCGGAAATTAAACATACGTAAAGCTAGATATAACTATTTCATGCGAGTAGCTCAGATTTATTCAAATTCCTCCAATCACAGAATAAGAATTTGCATATATTGTGTCGATATATTACACGTTAATCCTACATTTGCCGATTTCGAAACTTATGGCACACTGGGCGTATCATACCAAAGAGCTTCTACACAGAAGCTCTTTGATCATACACATCTGTAAATACCTACGTCTTCATTTATTGCGAATTTAGCAGTTGCAATGGAAAATAATTTACAGTATGATCTCAAACATAAAGTATTAAAAGACTCAACGTTGATAAAGCTAGAGTTAAACTCTCCTGCAGATTATGTGATTTATTTTCTGATCAAAATATTGTTTTGCAGTATATCACAGAGCTCGAGATTAGGAACAGACGTCCGATCAATACTGTTTGACAGCTAAATACTAGATAATACTCCTCATTTGGAGTCCAATGGGGATGTGTCGACTAAAAGTTGCATCTTTTAAGCGCAGAAAGCAGCATGGTCGTGAACCAGAGATACAATATATAATGTGTCTTCCGACCAAATCACAATGGGACTTGTTATTACTTTCACTCTTCATTTGTAACTGTGCACCTAAGTACACGAAAAGGTTCAAGTTGAGAACTTTATTTGTATTTGATTATATAGATTTATGTTTATACACATATCTATGGCTGTTGTTGTATTTACACTGGACTAAATATGAAATTTTAAAAATGGAAGAAAAAAGAGCCTCTTTTTTAAATTAGATTACTATTGTTAAAATGGACTGGAATAAATCCCTCATATTTACCATTATACCCTTTTTTTGTGCTTAATAAACTCTGTACCAGATCAGCAAACAACACTTTTGTTAGCTATTCTGCAGAGTTTATTAAGTACTAAAAAAAAATGTATAATGGTAATGTGAAGGCTTTATTCCAGTCCATTTTGACAATATAAATCCATTTTGAAAATAGAAGTTGCTTATATTGTCTTTATTTATCATATATTATCATAATATCATGTAATCGACTTTTCCGATTGTTGTAGAAACAACTTTGAAAATACGAATGGATCGATTATGCTTAAAGGGGTAAATGCTTGGAATTTAATGACAAATTCACCAAATCGAAACAATACAAGCGGTGTCATTATGTCGTATTTTGAATAATTGCATAACCCTAATCAATCGAAAATGGTGTTCCTATGCAATACACGGTCAACAGGTATACCTATATGAGCTCGGAACCTACGTATATCTTTTTAATGGACATTTGATCCGTTATTTCGTATGCCTTTGGTTATCTACTCACATCATGTTACATCTTAGTAAAGAAAACCAATCTTACATACAATTAGCAGGATTGTTTGAAGGGCTTTGTAGCCATGCATTGCAACTTGCTAATCGATTTGATTGTATTAAGCAGTATCAAACTTAGTTGCAAATACTATAGACTATATGTGTTTTGTGAAGGAAACAAAATGCATGTGTGTAAGTGGGTGGGTGGGTGTGTGTAGGACGCTCGAACTTACCTGCTATTTGTTCCACGCTCAGTTGGTCCCTCTGAAAAATAAAAAAAAAGGCAAAATAATCATATATCACGTTTGTTTAGAAGATTGATGCTAATACATGATAATATATTTTTCATAATTCTCTATTTCTGAAATGACTAGGATTCGATGCAGAATACAATTTTTGAAATCTTTTACCTTGCAAACGAATTAAAGTATTTACATTGCAAAGAATAATGCTTATAAGATGCAACAAGATATAACATAAACTATATGACCGCAGCATCTGTGTAACGTAACGTGATTTGACATAACATGCATATGACATCATAATACACAAACAGTGTAACCCACATCATGGTGTGACAGAAACGGTGCAGCATACAACTTGATGTGGCAGAAAGTGTGTAGCATGATATGAGGTAAGACCAATTTTAAAATTTGTTTTGATTAATTGTGGTTAATACACTTTTTATTAAGATCATGAATCATAGAAAAATGGAAAGGATGCGCATGCCGCAAACATGTCTATCTTTAATATTTTATTCCTCAAAAACAACTTGAAAACAGAAATAGTGAACATTCAAGAAACCTAACCCTAATCCTAATCTTTACAATAACTTTTTTTCTCCAGTAAATCTTTCTTTGTATTGTTTTTAAATAAAATAAAGTGAATATGACCTGAAAATGATCAAAGGTAGACTTTTTTTGCGGCATCCGCATAATCCCCATTTTTCCAAAACCGAACGATTTGCGTGCGGGACGGGGACAACATGAAACACATTAAGAGCTATAGTATATATTGGATTCTTATTATCATCTATTAACCATATTAAACACACTGCCGTTTACTTAACTGCAAAGTTTATTTGTGACATGTAATTAATCCACATGTCTAGCAGACACCTTCATATATCTAGAAGATAAGGTTATTGTCCTGACTTAACACAAAATATAACGCCAGCTTATCGCAAGCAATTATTTTGTCAAATGTTAAATTCAACTACTTTGATTTATCGCTACAACTTGATCAATTTTAAAAGAGGTAAACTTTGTGGACCACGAATTGTATACCCTATCTGCCTGTTTTTTAAAATGTGTACAAATAGTATATGAATTAAATAAGGCTATCTTACGCACGAACTAGAAGGCCAGACTTTCGAAAATGTGCAATTGTTTTCTTAGATAATACAGTTACCTTTGCGTGCCTGCATGATTTACAAAGTTGTTGCAGTAACGGATCAATCTTGATAAATTTGACATGGGAGGCCTAATTGATTGTTGACATGACGAGGCAGTTGCTAACAATCTTAATGTAAGTTGACCTGGGAATCAAGTTCCTCGGGTGTAATTCCAGGAAGGTTATTTGGAATCCGTCACTTCTCACCCAGTTCAAGCAGCATTAATTATTCCGATTTACACAACAAGCAAACAGGATCAACTGCTGTTGACATGTTTCGGACGTGAACTTACATGCTTACTGTGTTCAAAGAGCTTCCACACAGCTCTTTACTGTGTTCTTGAACTTTTTACTGCTTTTAAAGGCTTACGAAGGAGGGCTGATGCACTTTGATTCAGACGTTAAGGGATAAGTTTCGTGGTCAAGCAAATCTTTTTTATATGAACAAGTTCTTCAAACAAACAAAATAGTGAAGAAAACATTCAAAAATCCTATTTTGTTAAGGAGATATCGAAGTTTAAAGTTTGGTATCATTTGTGTAGAAATGACTGAAATCAGACTAGTTGTGATGTCATAGCCTCAGATTCCTCAAAATCGTTATGTATTCTAATATATTTTGTCCTGCGAATTTTGAGGCCTAACAACCATGGGATATG
This sequence comes from Chiridota heheva, assembly GCA_020152595.1. NCBI lineage: Eukaryota > Metazoa > Echinodermata > Holothuroidea > Apodida > Chiridotidae > Chiridota > Chiridota heheva. The sequence continues at coordinate 1,229,048 of JAIGNY010000154.1, forward strand.
TCAGAAAAGTAGTAAAACTGAATCTAGTAAGGGTATTTATAATGTAACACCTAAAGAAAGTTCGAGGAAAAAATACTTTAAATAGTAAAAAATGAAAATAAACTTTCTTTAAAATACATTAACAATTGCTAAGAATGTGAGGATGAAGAAACCAACTTTCCATAGTAGACTTACCTCACCAGTCATTTCTACACAGATAAACTTAAATGTCTCCCTAATGGAATAAGATATTTGAATGCTTTCTTCACCATTGTCTTTCTTTTGAAGTCCCTTTCCATATAAGATGGACATGCTTGACCACTTAACTTATCCTTTGATTAATCTTCTTCTTTCTACATTTGTAGATTTCCCTTTCAGACATTTTAGAAATCCCTCTGCGTGATAGCAATGTATAAGTCCTCAAACTATTTCCCAAAAACATGGTGAAACTTGAACAATAATATATTTTATTTCTGAGAAACTCATAACGTAGGATCTCGCGTTGACATATGTTTCACATAAGCTTCAAAGAAATAATACCTCATCTGCATATCAAATTGTTGCTTCAATTTCTCTTCTCTTTATAATCCTTAGTTCCATAGTCGCGGAAAGTAGAGATATTACAATAAGTGTAAGGGTTATTATGTTAAAGACTAATTTAGCAAATATATTACAAGTATCAACTGATATGAAATTGTTATCACTTAATCATTTAATTTCCCCCAACTTTTCAACATGACATTAGTATATCGCCGGCAATTAGTCAAAAGACCTTTTGCTGATCCATAGTATCGAGACTTAAATCAGGTTGAAAAATATTTGGTTACTCTCAGTTTAAGATTGCTTTGATACATTACCGTCGTGATTAAAAAAGACATCGATATGTATTCACAACTTGAAACAGCAATGTGATGTTATAATTTAACAACCCCCCGCATGGTCCTATGTGGGAATGGTAACACGAATAATTTGATGAGATGTTCGTCGCTAACAAGGCCAGATATATTCTGAAAGTGATATATCACTCTAATCAGAACCAATAATGGTTGACTGAAAGGAAGAACAGATGGTATGTATGCATGAAAACTCCGTCATTAAATATGCTACATTATTTTATTTGTTCCATTTACTGATGAAAATTTGTGGATCAGTTTCACTTTCTTTTAGTCCTACTAGGATATGCTCTCTTTAAGCAGAATATATAAAAAAAAAGTCCGTTTCAACTTGAAGGTGTGAATTTAGTTACCCACTTTGGTTACCAGTCACTATGTTCCTCCTAATAGCGAGTGTCATGCTTGACTGACTACAAAAACAGTTGGTATGTATGTACGAAAGCTCCTTAATTATTCCATTTGTTAAATATGTTACGCACAATTGATCTGTTTATGCATGCCTCAGAATATTTTCTTCGGGGGCTATTGTTATACTTATTTCACGACAAAGTGATGCCACATTTTCTTCTAAGAAGATTGCCAATTAAAAGGATATGTTTAATCCAGGATATGAAATTGTGGTCAAATGTCAATTTCAAGGGGTGAAATTCACTACCACCATTTCTGACTAGTTACTATGCCCCTGTTTAAGTCAGGTGCCACATCACCTTTCTTTCATCCAAATAAGACGTATAATTTGTAATACTTAGAATGAACGATTATATTGACATATTGTCATTGTGGTGGAAAAATGACGTTGATACTTATTCATATTTTGAATTTACCAATCTCCCACCAAGTATTATTGGTGCCGCTTCGCTAACCATCTTTCCATATATTTCACTATGCCACAATTTCCTACAATATATCATAATATGCTCCAAAAGTTTGTTTTGTTTGGATCCAGATCACAACATACTGTAGATAACCGTTACAATTTCATAGGGTGATAATTGTTGCCCACTTAGTAGCTGGTCACTGTATAACTGTTTCCTGTATACCTGTTTGTATCATGTACCAACACCTCTTTCAAGTGCATGCTTATTATTTAGATTTAACGACTCGTTGATAAAAGCTTACCAATATTTTGGTATTTGTACTTTTGATTCATAGAAGGTAACATACCACATCTTTATCTGAATAAAATATTCCTTTCATTGTATTTCAATGAATGTCCCTCTAAGGGATATGTGCTCTTTAAAGCTTACCTTTAAAGCATCATTCGCGGTTCAACAAAGATAATAGTTTTCAGATGATAAGTCAATCAATAGTATCTAAATCAAAAGGTCATGAATAGGGGAATGTAATAATGAATATGTTGATATTAAAAAAGCTATATAAATTATCACAAGACCTTTATTCAGCAGTGGAAACATTCAGGATGGATGAGGAAGATATTACATATTTGATTTATTCCTAGCACTTAATAAACTGGAAAATTCAAAATGACATTGGCATAATTGGTGTGCTTAAAGAGTTTGTCACGAGTTTATTTACATAACAGCTTCGTACATCAAGTAAGGTAATGACTCTTTTTCTTTATTGAAAGTGAGAGTACAAAAATCAAAATGAAACATATTCTTTAGATTATTACATCATTCGATTTACACAACGTCAATGTTAAAGGCCATCTATCGTGATTAAAATGTGGCGGCGTACATTTTATTCCCAAACAACAGTAATTGGCCTATCAACGTATGTGCACATTGTACCATTGTATTTCGACCAATCAAAACACACGCATTTAATTTGAAATACCTCATGCGTTAAAAACGATAACTGGCCTTTAAAATACTTTGAGGTGTAAAAATGTATGCGAAAGTCGTGGGAGTCTAATTTACCGCTTGAAATGCAATGCATCCAAGTTCCGGCGCGAAGTTTCGGCGCGTATTTTTTGCTGATGTGTCAAGCGAGCTCTTTGGCAGAAATACTTCTCTGCATACAATTAAGTTTGAGTCAGATGTCGTATCAGAGGGACAAATAGAAAAGGAATAATAATAATGGAGTAGTAAAGGCCAAACACACACGGATACATTATTTTCTTATCAATTTTCACGCACGTTTTACTTTGATTTTCTCAGATGGAATAATAACTCCGGTAGATAAACAAAAACTTCACCACACTTTAGGTTTACTTACATATCAGCTACAGCTGCTTAATTTAAAATACAAACCAATAAAACTCTGCGGCGACGTGCTGACGTGAGGTTAATTTTTCATTTCATCTTACATTCTTCTTGTAATTTCTAAACATTATCTTCTAGAGAGCTTAAAAGACGTAAACTATACTGTGTAAAGGATTTATTTTCATGGACGTGACTTGTGTGAATGAGCATCGCTGGATGAACGGGAAGCATTTATCTGACAGTCCGAGATTTATGTGGGCTTTCCGGGATGATTAGTTCACGTGTTTGTGCTTATATACACGTGACATTCCTTATTCAATTTAGACTGTTGGATGAAGTTTTTAATTTTACACATATACGCAAACCAGAACATGATGGTGCCGTCTCCATTATACAGTACAGCCTAATATTTGCTGTTATTTTTTTCACTAGCACTCAATCATGTAGCAAAGTGGCACAAAAGTAATTTCATACTTCGCAAAATATTAATTTCATAAGATAGTTAAACGTGAAAAACAAATAGCGGTGGTAGGTATTGCAATCAAATGCCTTTCGTTACTTGCTATATGTTTATGCTATATTCAGTGAGGAACATGATTCTGATTCATAACTATAAATAGATTAGGTCTTTACTCAGGTCTGGTAATTTTTTTTTTTCGTTTTGAAAATAACATCCATTAATTTATTGCCCCTGGTAAAATGCATTCCAATACAATAAACATTGAAAGATCATATGGGTCCTGAATGTTGAAACGTCATGTACAGTATTTCCAGTGATGTGTTATGAAAGTATATACAAGTTTTTAATCGTCAATATTTTTTCCATTTCCGTTAATTCCACTCTTTGCTACAATTTTATAATCTTCTAAATGAATCTCGATTCTTTCGTTGTTCGAGAAGCGCACCTGTGCAATGTAAACAACCAACTCTCAAGAGGGAGGATAAAACTATGTTTAAAAAACAGTGCTGGTTTGTGTTTTCCCGATTTACAAATATTCAGGATCGATTACGATAACAATTAGGTGTTTCTTTCAATGTAGAATGAAACTCTGACCAGCGATTGAGAAAAATCCATAAAATAGAGTCACAGGAAATATCAACTTGCATGCGCCTCTTTATCTGTTTATAAGCAAACATTACCAATGCTACAGGGAATTACGACAGTTGTGTTTAGTGAATACAATATTTGACAAAACTGTTGGAACAGTACAGCGTCGCAAAGATGATTTAGTGTTGTGATTTTTGATTATTCCTTTCTTCCATTTTTAGTTCCCCTATCCTCCTTTCCAATGTTGGATGTTTGTGTTTTAGCAAAATTATCAATGGTGAACATTAACAATGGTGAACATTAACAATGGTGAACATTAACAATAGTGAAGATTAACAATGGTGAAGATTAACAATGGTGAACATTAACAACAGTGAACATTAATTAACAACGGTGATTATTAACAACGTTGAAAATTACCAACGGTGAACATTAACAACGGTCAACATTAACAACGGTCAACATTAAGAACGGTCAACATTAACAACGGTCAACATTAGCAACGGTCAACATTAACAACGGTCAACATTAACAATGGTGTACATAAACAATGGTGAACTTTAACAATGATGAACATTAACATTGGTGAAGATTAACAATAGTGAACATTAACAATGGTGAACACTAACAAAGGTGAACATTAACATTGGTGAACATTAACAATGGTGAACATAAACAATGGTGAACATTAACAATGGTGAACATTAGCAATTGTCAACATTAACAAAGGTCAACATTAACAATGGTCAACATCAACAATGGTCAACATTACCAGTGGTCAACATTAACAATGGTCAATATTGAATGTGGTGGGGGATGTAAGGAAAGAGCTAAGGTTTTAATGTACGATAGGGGAAACTGGGCGTCAAGGAAATCATGCAAAAATGGCCTAAGAATACAAAAACTACTAATCAAAAATGAAAGAGTGCAAACATCGCTTTCTACATTTGTTAGATAATAAAAAATAGGAGAAGATGCTTTTAAAAGTATTATAAATTTTTACAAAGTGTTCAAACGAGTGTTTTATAAGATTGTAGATCATCGTATGTTCCACCTTGATGTAAACGAATCGTTCACACACACAATGGCATGTACATACACTCACGGCTATCATTGATTAAAACCAGTTCATAGATTCTACCATATACTTTATATTGCATAAATCGATACTTCGTGGAACAAAGATCCTTTTGCGTCCACACTAGCTCCTGGGTTACAATTGTATGTATATTATGTTAATGGGTATAATCACTGCTTCATAAACTATGTTTTGGGGGTTTAGATACCAAAGCAGAAATGTAGCGTGAAAATGTGAAAATGATATAAGTCCAATTTCATATGACGCGTACACCCATTGAAACTTTGCCCATCTTGAATGACAATATAGAAGATTAAGGACCATACATGGAGAAATACATTATTTCATTCCACTATAAAGGCAATTCGATTTTAAGATCAATTGTTAATATCTATAGCTCAGGGCTCTTAATTTTATAACTTTAGAATAATAAAAACAATTGTAACTTGTTTTATAAAGTACCTTGAAAATCACTTTTTAATCAGAGAAAGTGTTTAATGAAGTGTTGTTTTTATAATTATAAATCTACATTTAAAATATGCTAAGCCCGAAATGGTATACTCTTCTTAAGAAACCTCCAAGATTACCTTTGTATATATATATATATATATATATATATATATATATATATATATATATATATATATATATATATATATATATATATATATATATATATATATATATATATATATATATATATATATATTATATATTATATATATATATATATATATATATATATATATATATATATATATATATATATATATATATATATATATATATATATATATATATATATATATATATATATATATATATATATCTTCATTATCTTCCTAACAAAACTGAATTAACACAAATGTTTCCTGCAATTGAATTGGACTATGACTGAAAAGGTTGACCATGGTAGTCATCCATGAATTGTTTCACGGCCAGCGATATAAAGTATTCTTTGGGAAATTTTAGTACAGACCATATAGAATGTCATACTGTCCTTCTAATAATTTTAATTATTTGATTTCAAATCATTTGAGTTCTACTTGTACACTCCTGACAGCAGGAAACTGCAGAACGTAAGGAATTATTTCAAGATGTGTATTCGAATTGCTTCAGCAATTTCACGGTCCTTGAAGATTTATTGATATCGACGACGTACTAAAATAGAAGTGATGGATGTTCAAGCCTTTCACATCAATGTGTTTATAAAACATGAATATTTCGCCACTACAGCTGCAAGTAACCATTTATCATAGTATAGGTTAGCGTCAGTCTTTTGATTCTACCCACGCAAACTTTAATATCTCATCTTACATATTTGACAAGTTGGAATTGTTTTTAATTTCATCTTCTAACTTATAGTTCTTTTTTAGGATTATAGTATATTCAAAACAAAGTTACCAATTCACCTCTTATAATTCTTTTTTAGGATTAATAGTATATTCAAAACAAAGTTACCAATTCACCTTTAACTTAACCATAGAGATGTTTAATATTTTACCTCACAAAAGTCTTATTACTCTGATCTATACCAAGGTTGGTAGTCTAACCCAAAACTCTACATACATATGGGTACATTCTTAGCTGCATAAGAGTGTCTTTCCTTATTCAAATAAAAAATGAAAAAAAAAATGCACACGAATTAAAATAGGAAATTATTAAACAGTTAAAGTTAATTTGTGTTGCTGTAGCATCGCAACAAAAAGACGTAGCTTATTTAAGCTTATATACATATCATATAGGGAATAAGGTTTACTAAAAACATGCAATTTTTGTAATAGGCATTGGGCCATAACGTTTCTCTTGTCATATCTGGTACTCGAAGTCTTTGATAAGACCATAGTTACAGAATATCAAGAAGTTTCTTTGTGAATTGTGAGAGATGACGAATAAGACGTGGCGATAACGTCGTACAATTTTGAATAATCATGGTGTTATGTATACATTGAGAAAAGAGTCAGCAATATAGCATTACACACGCTTGCATACAATTCGGAGATTATTTTGATAGTTATTTAATGCAACAAAAGTAACACAAATATCTAAGAACTAAGACAATACCGATTTGGTTTTCATGAAATAACATACACCAAGATATAACTACAATTTACCACCAACTTATAGCTATAATATGCTGATAGGCCCAATGTTAATGTATGCAAATACCTACATCATGCAAGGCTAAGAAGACCAAACTAAATTAGCTGAGGGACATGACGTAAGGAGGTAAATGTGTAATATATTTTGGAAGTTTAGATTAATATTTGCATTAAGAAATCTCACTGCAGAACTCATAGTTCATCATATATATATATATATATATATATATATATATATATATATATATATATATATATATATATATATATATATATATATATATATATATATATATATATATATATATATATATATATATATATATATATATATATATATATATATATATATATATATATATATATATATATATATATATATATATATATATATATATATATATATATATATATATATATATATATATATATATATATATATATATTTAATGATATACCACCTCAAACTGCTGTAATGGTAATTTGTAGCCGTCGTCTGGAACATAAATAATGATTGAAACATTGGAATCGTCTAACTTTCCTGGATTGAATCTAGTTACAAGTACAATGTAAGATTTTGTTTATTTGCAAATGTAAATCCTTTTGAATGCCAAAGGAGAAAAGACATTCGCACATTTTTGCCGAAATTTTCATCTGAAACATGGTGAACTTTTTCACAATGACATACAACTAGAAAAGCGTTTTGTATAAATCCAATTGTATTGTCATATGGCATAATTGTGTTCCTTGCTATAAGGTTTGTTGATGCGTTTTCCTAGTAAAGTGTTAAGTGTTGATGCCTTTGGCATGACAGTTATTGGCAGGTACGGGAGAAAGGATCACATTTACATGAACATGCTCTATTTCTAATTTCAGCTCTACAGAAAGCAATGATGATAAATGGAATAGGCACTAGTCTTATAGTCAAGTCAATCTATGGCCAAATTAGGGGTACCCGGTACAAATTGAAACAGAAGCTTTTTGTTTTTCTAGACATTGTTAAGGACATCCCGAAGGACATTTATCCAAAATCCGACAAGCGGAAAGTGGCTAATTAGCATAATCCACAATGCCCGTCGAATTTGACCTTTACAGCCATATATCTCCCAAACTATTGCTTTTAGACCATATAAATGTATTATGAGTGGATATAAATATGGTACCAAAGAATCATAACTCAATTAGAAATGTTATATGATGTCCCTATGATTGAATTTGACATCATGACTTAATTATGACGTCATAAAGTCAAACAAAAATCATTACAAACTCATTCTTTTAAATGTTGTAAAATTGATTTTTTTTTATATATTGAATCCTGCAGGAACGTAATAGATGGAGATTGCAAACTCCAGTGATAATATTCTACAATGTTGTTTGCATTACTCACATTTTTTCTCTCTCAAAACTATACTACCCCATATTTTTGATAATATGGGAACCCTTGGAACCCTCAAGAATGTTTTGTTTGTTTCCTTTTTCAGCATCATTAATAAACTTGAATGGATGAGGTGGCAGTAAAATAATTGTTTAATACACACACCTTGAAATTAGATCAGAATTAACGTTAGCTAGGATAAAAAGGAGCAATTTACTGTATGTTTTATAAACCGGACTTTTTCCCTCAAGTTAATCTAGACATTCATACCATTTTTATTTGTGCAGACAACATACCTTGGCTTACAAAGTTTCTAGCCCTTTGTAGCTATACATAGCTACCACATTGAAGATTCAAGTATTCTGTGTTCTTACCATATGTATCAATAATGTATTTACTTTGTTTATTTCCACCTTCAGTACCATGACAAGTTGTTGAAATTTTAAAATTTTCCCTGAAACACCCTAACAAGGAAGGTGAGTTTTTATTCTATTTTTTCTCTCGTCAAATAATGGTATTACTTTTTGTTTTTTAGTCTGTGAATGATACAAAGACAAGCAAACGATGTCCAAAAAATATTCAGCTTTTTATCATTCAGCTTTTTATCATATTAGAACAAAAAATAAATAAATTGCCAAGAGCATGTTTATTGAGTTACTTGTGCAAAAGAAGATGTTCACCAAATATAAAATGCATAACTTGATAACACAGATTTCTATGTGATGCTTTATCTTTATCAAAACATAGTAGAAAGAAGAATATGTAAATGATAAACAGTAAACTTGTTAAAGAAAAATACTATAACAAAATGTAATCTACAGTCACTTAAAGTTTGTATATCACTTCAAGAGTTCCAGGGACAATATGTTAAGAGGTGCCAACTGTCCAAGTAAATCTATCAGAGTCATTTGCAAGGGTCGGCTTGATAATGGTAGAGAAATAATCAAGATTGGAGAAAAGGGTTTCCGAAGTATAAACGAGGCCAGCAGCAAACGAGGAACTCCATTAATAGTAGTGTCAGTCGAACATGTGTTACATAATAGATGCCGACCATTACATACGTATAAAAAGAATATTAGGCTGCAAAAAAAAAAAAAAGAAGCGAAAAAGTGATGGCACAACAAAACTTCGCTCTCAAGAACCAATATTTCGATTCAACGACCACTGTTTCCTTTGTGGAACCACAGCAATTGTGGATACACTGTTTCCTTTGTGAAACCACAGCAATGGTGGATAACAAGGATGTGTTGCATGTCAGGACATGGGACTTTTAAGATTCTAGAATTCTTGCCTGTAATGATCGGGGTCATGAGGATGAGTGGACGGATACTGTGCGTCGACGTGTTGTAATTGCAAGATACCTTACTGCCGTTGGTGCCTATCACCAAGTTTGTAGCGTCAATTTGCGCTAATCAATGGTATTCCAGCCAAATTTAACAATCCTAATTTTAGAGAGTAATGTTCCAAACAGCCACGTCTTGGCTGGTTGACACATCTCGGGAGGAAGCTTTCATACAAGTGCTGGACGAATTTATACCAAAATGATGAAGACCAGATAACTGTCAGTGACCTTGTGGACAGAATGTCTAAACTTTGCTCTGAACCATACATCGCAAAGAATATGCGTCAGAAGTTTGAAACATATTTAGGAGATAGCGTGCTTATAATAAACATAAGTGGTCAAAATAATATAGTAACCATTAAAAGGACAGCTGCAAAAAAACATTCTATGACACTCCAACATGTGATAATGAGGATTTTGACAAAGGTAAGGTTGTAAGAGCTGCTGCAGCATTAATTAAATCTGACATCAAAAATGTTCTAGTATCAAGGAAATTTAATACATACTTATTTGATTTAAAGTCAGTTGACAAGCACATGACATATCTAACTGAAACCTTTCGGCTACTTCTAGGGAAACTTATCAGTTTCAAGAACAAAGACCTGGTGATTTCATCCATAGGTCAGTGTATCATGCAACAAACTAGGCCAAGATATTTTTTGTCACCACTTCCATTTGGAAACGGACTACAAATGCACCACCATTTTAGATCAAAATTCCTGATTGATAGTCTACATAGTTATGGAGTCTGCTTGTCCTACCCAGAAGTGGTCAGGCTTTCAAAATGTGCTGCTACTTTCTTAGGAACAAACATACCAACTGCTGGACACTTTGGGCATTTTATTGCAGACAATGTTGATCTCAACGTTCGTACTTTGGATGGTCGCAACACATTATATGAAATGGGCATCATACTTGCATCAACCCCAGGTCTCAAACAAAACCAACTCATTCCTAGATTAGAGTCACCCGAAAATTCTATCGCAGAGCCAAAGATTGCCATCAGATATTAGAAACAGTTGTCAGGGAAGGGTTAACTCTTGTACCAAAAGATGCCTACCATTTATTTAAAAGATGATCGCCAACACTTGAACATACTGTAGAAGTTGTGATTATTTCGACCCAAACGTCCTGGCTGGTCTGGCCTGATGCAAGCAATGACGAATGGAACGAATCCGGGCAGGCATCTATCCATTTTCTGCCTATGATCGATTTTGACCCAACAGACATGAGCTGTATCTATTGAGCACTTCACTTTGTAGCGGAGCAAAAGAGACGTAATAATACTACTCCAGTCGTAACATTCGACTAACCATTATATTGGAGAGCAAAGATCATCATCACAATTAAGAAGGACAACAGTGAAAGGAAGATAGACACGAATTGCCCTGGCATAAGCCTTTCCAGTGAGGATATGGTTCACTGCATTTTCCGCAAAGACATGTTCTAAGACCTCTGACACTCCTGAAGATTTCACGGTATGTCGAATGCAGCCAAGGAAACTCATGGTAATATGAAATTCACCCAGATTCAACACTATCCTGGTAGATAGCGCTCTAAATGGGATTTTATTTCAGCGGATCTGATATAAACCATATTAAGTTTCTGACACAGCCATTGATGTAAAAGCTGATACGAAGAGCATTATTGAGCAGTATGACAGTCTAATGCAGAGTCTAAATGATCCTTGATCCTGCTGATGAAAGCTTATCAAGGATAGCTAAAACAGTTAAGAAAGAAAAAGTTGAGCTCAGCCAAACCTCTTCTGGTAAATTGTGAATTGGGCAGAAGGTAGTGACTGTAGGGCGAAAAAAGCTCTTAGTGGACCCTCAACTGTTATTTCAACGACTTCCTATAATTGCAAATAATGCTAGTGATTATAGCTTGGACGAGGTATTACAATGTGAACTTTCAACTCTTCCACCTGCCTTGTTTAACAAAAAAGGCCTGCTAAGGAAGCCAATCAAACCGCAATTGGCAGATGCTGCTGCCAAGTTACTGCCTAAAGAGGAGCACAGCAAAAAGCCCGAGAAAGCAGATTTCAATGTATTAGATGGCGGTTCTCTGCTTCAACGGTTACCGTGAGAGAAAGGCACAACCTTTGCTGATATTGCTGAGAAATATGTGACTTATGTAATGCGAAACTTAAAAAAACCCAGCAGTTGTATTTGATGGATACTCTGAGACACCATCCATTAAAGATGCTATGCACCAAAAGCGTTTCAAAGAAGGTGTTGGACCCACGGTATACCCACGGTACACGGTACACTGCAAACATGCCCCTAAGACTAAGGAAAGATCAGTTTTTGGCAAACAAACAAGAATTCATTGGCCTAGTGAGTGAAAGAATGCAACCGGATGGAATCAAGATCTTCCATGCAGATGGAGATGCTGATGTGTTAATTGCACAAACTGGTATCACCTCTGCCTCCTCTGGAATTACGCATGTCATTGGTGAGGACACTGAAATTTTGGTACTAATATGTCATCATGCAGGGTCATCCACGAAGGAACTGTATTTCAGGTCTGACCAAAAGGATGCAAAGTACCCGTTTTTATATATCTGTTTACTGCAGGATATGCTTGGAGAGGTGTGCTAAACCCTACCATTCATCCATGCTATATGAGGGTGTAACACGCCCTCACGTCACGTAATTGGTAAAGGAACTGCTCTCAAAAAGACACAAAGTTGCAAAGTGACAAGTAATTCATGGAACAGGCGAATTTTTTTGTCAGATGTTAGTGTCCATGAAGTCAAGTATGCTTGCGAAAAACATTAGTTTGTCTTTATGGAGGATCAGCTAAGGATTCAATAGCGTAAGAAATGGTTGCGTAAGAAATGCGTAAGAAATCAGAGAAAAAGCCTTAAAAAGTATGAGATATGTGGATGTGCAGAACTTGACACCTACATCAAATTCTGCCAAATATGATTCCTATCGTGTATATCACCAGGTGAAAGTGTGGATGGGAAAAACAGATAATATGTGTCCCGACAACTAGGGTTGGAAAGTAAGGCAGGGTAAACTGGAGCCCATTACAATGGATTCCTCTCCAGCCCCTAAATCGTTGCTGAAAATGATAAGGTGTAAATGTAAAGGGAACTGTGAAATGATAGATGTAGTTACAGGAAGCCTGCACTGAAGTGCACCAATGCTTTTGGTGAATGCCAAGACGAGGAAAATTGTACAAACTTATCCCTTGAAATCCAGGACCTAAGAGAAATAGAAGATTCTTATGAATAAGCGCGGCAGTTTTATTTAGCGTGTACTGGAATATAAACTAGAATAACAGACAAAAACATAATTAAGGCTTTGAAAGCGTTATCTGGCTACAGGATATTTCAACAATTCTGCGATAATGAACTCATATTTACATAGCTAAATCTGTCTGGATTTAACATTCAAAATATCAATACCACAAACTGGATGGAAAAAGGATGATAGATTTTATTTTGAGACTACAGTAGAACATCCCAATGTATTGCATCAGTGTAGCATATTCATGTTATGCTAATTATGTCTAATTAGCGAACATACCATCGACACTTTATAAGCAGATGTGATGTAAGATTCATTACATGATGTCAAATAAATATCATAGGTACAATAAATAACAATTATTATTGGCTACAATGATTCTTTGGTGCCACATTTATATCTATTCCCAATACATTTATAGGGTCTAAAATCAATAGATTTGGAGTTATATGGTTTTAGAGATTTTATTTGGCGGCCATTTTGGATGATGCAAATTTACTATTTTCTGGGTGTCGGATTTTGTCTATGTTGTGCAGTGGGGTCCAATTATGGAGCTATTTCAATTAATAGCTCCATGGTCCAGTTAACAAGTTTAAGCCAAAAAGCTCCTGTTGCAATTCGTCCCAAGTGGTCCCTATATTGACTGGACTATTAATTCATGCCTCTCTGGAGATATAGATAAATATTATGTCTTTATCTGCCATGGAAAAGGTACACATTTCCTAGTAGTCTTGTATTCTATTCCATATCTTTGCATAGGCTAAGAATTTTTGTTTCAACCTGGAAATAGCTGGTAACAAGCTGATTGATTTTTTAGGATATGTCTAGAAATATGTGTAAAATAACATTCTAAAAGTCTCCGTAAATCCTCCTTGAGCTTTTCCGGAAATCCAAGATGGCATCCAAAATGACCGCCATTTTGATTTGTTATCATAACTTTGCATTCAGAAAGGTGATATATAAGGATAAGTGTCTGAACATATGCTTTAAGGGACAAGTAATCCATTGGAAGCGTCATTAAGAGGTTAAAACATCTCAAAATTACCAAAACCAAGATGGGGTCCAAAATGTCTGCCATTTTCAATTTGACTATATCAATTCAACCTGACAAGTTCACAATACGAAAAAAAATGACCAACAATATGTTCTAATGAACAATGAATCCATCAAAAATACTAACAGGTTACAAAGACCATAAGGTACCAAAATGACCAAGATGGCGTTCAAAATTCTACCAACTGGGTCCCAAAATATAGCATATGATTTTCACAAAATCCCAATATACACCTTGTACACATCATACACGTTTGTGACCTTTATCTCATCTGTTAATTTGTAGAAATTGTGACCCACCTAAATGAGTTTATTTTTTGAGAAGTAAAAAGTTTCCAATGGAAAGGAGATTTTATTTGTGATATGTCAGATTTTTCTCCCTATGGACATTTTTTTTTGTTCAAAGAAGATTGGAAGATATGAATCGGCTGTTTTCAGAAAATTCACAACAAAATTTTTCCACCATTTCCACTTCCAATTAAATGAAAAACCATGAATTGAAATTTTCTTGTGTAACTCATTGAGGAGCTAACTCATGCGGAGCTAACTCATGAGAAGCTAGCTATTCTTCATATTCATCATCGTGCGCAGTATCTTCAATACTATTTATGTCCAGTGATGTTGGTACTTCATCGTCGTCATTGACATCTAGAGGTGTGGGTGCAGTGTTGTTGCAGGTTTGACCTGTGAATTTGCTGCACACGGAGGTTCCAAATATATACGTTTCTTGCAACTACATGTCATGTTGGCACAACCTTCAGCTTTACACCCACATGATACCATGTTCAGCAAGGTATCTGAGGCAACAGGTATGTCGTCTGTTTCTACTGATGCAAGAGTACCATCCTGTGATCGCCATCCCCAGTCTGTTGCGGCAGAGGATTTTCAATCTATTGTTGAACTGTGAGATATTAAAGTGCAGTAGGAATGATGGTTTGCTGCAGCACTAGTTGGGGGTAAGCTTGCCAGCTGGAATGATGAAATAATGGACCTCCTACCAACCGCCCGTTTATATGCTATATAACGGTACTCATCCAGAGATTAAAAGTTACTCGCTCCATACAACTTGAGAATGAAAGTTTCTCCTGCTCTATTCACCTCTGTAAGTGTGCATTCAGCCTTTGTGAACGTTTCCAACTGATCATAGTCCTGTTTTTTGTGCACAAGATTAAATGCCTTGCGTTTGCCCTGACGATAGATAGCAGATACAGTATCACATCCTGTAATAGCATATAAGACCATCAAGTGCTTGGCTGTGTCTCCGATCGCCTGTTGAATTTCATGAATGTTGTACAAGGTTGACGGGTTGCTGCGGCATAACACGTACACATTTGTAGAAGTAGTTGGCCGAGTCACTAGCATGACCAATAAGACAGTATCTGTTCCTAAAGCAACTACTGGCAGCTCTACTGACTCTACTACGACGAGTGCTGTGGACACAATTAGTGAATCTGTATCTGCCTGCCTGACGCGTATGCCAAACATATGCATATTTCATGCAGATTTTGAATCAGTCTTTTATTGTTCATACAGCTTGTCAAGAATGCTAATTGAAGAGTGGTAGTTGGTGTGTTATCATCAAATATAACCTCACTGAATGTACATTTTTGGGCTCTCCGCCTGTGCTCAGCTACTTTCGTTAAAGAATGGTGCTGTCATAACAACCAAAAAGCACTGTTGAACCAATACTATAATACTTCAGTTTGTACGATATATATGACCGACATACATCACCATAGGTTGACGGCTGATGCCAAGCGACTGTTGAAGTAGGTGCCCACCATCTAAAATGTAAAAGCAAGTCCCTCGTACGTTGTATTGCTGTGTAAGAAATGATTTCAAATGGACACCAAGAGAAGTCTTTGCAGACTTCCGCATTACACCATTATGGAAGAGGGAAGGTGATTATGAAGCAAACTCATAAGCGAAGAACGCTTCCATCCCAGAACGTTTGTTAAGAACACTAATGATTCTGTAGAATAACAAAATTGCGTTGACTTCTGTGTTCAATCCTCTAATTTTGACAATCTTTTTTTTGGTACTGATTGTATCCATCTTGCCATTGCGACGCAGTGTAACATCTGTGAATTTCTTGCCATCCATTGGTGAGGCAGCTGTCAAACCAATGTTTATCGCATCATCGCAGTTGACTGATGCATCTGCAATGATTCCAGTTGATATGGAAACTAGATGATCTGGTTCGTATCCAGCAAGTGGTGGATGTGCCTACCGCTACTGTATAAAAGTAACACTGTGTCTGTTGTCCCTTGGCTGGGTGCTAAAACGAAGGTCTCTGTGTTGCTCAGATGTGGCAGTGTTTACCCCAGTGAAACGCCCCAGTGCCTGACAGACAGGAATGCAGGGAGGTAATGCATGGACCCACTTTGTTAATGTACTATCTGTGATACCCTGGCCACACGTCATTCCGCCAGATATTTTCAACATTTGCATTAAGAACTGCTCGATGGTCTGGTCTGAGAAGTTTCCACTCCAGAATAGATCAAGACGACGGATAGTGAAGTATCCATTCTCTGTAAAGTATTTGTACTCCTCAAGTGGCATTGTCTGCTCTAAAGCATCCATTTGTTGTTGATACAGCCTTTGCTTAATAGAGGTGACCTGCGGAATGGAACGTGGAATCATTTCTTTCAACAGATAGAGGTGAAGTTTCAATTCACCAGACCTTTTAGAACGAATGAAGTGTGGCATAATTGCCAATTGCCGGATATACTGCACCCATAGTTGTCCAGTCCTGTACGGACTTATTGTTTGGTATGAGTTGGTTAAATACTTTGATAGACTCATCCTCAGCTACTTCAGTGGCATTCTGGGTTGGTTAAGAAAGCCTTTGTAAAGGTTCTCTAAACATTTTTTATCAATGCTGTCCAAGGAACCAGGTGTACCCATCAAAACACGAATGAGAGCTGCTGAAGCAAGATCATGAGCACGGAGTGCACGAGCGAAGGCATGCCCAATTAACATGTGTACAACGGATCCTTTTGCGTACACCGTCTGCCAAAGCTCCGCTATTCCACTTCCTGATATAATCTGCCTAATGCTGCCGAGATAAGACATTAGAAGATGAAATCCACCAAAGCGCACAACAACTTTGTGTAGATCTTTTGCAGAAGCTACAAATCTCCGCAGTTTTAATGTATAAAGGCCGGTCAAATATACATGTAAGTGGGCATACCCATCATGATTTTTACACTGTTTTGAGCAAAGCATAAAGCAGAGTAGATAGTGCTTAGATTGGTTGGATAAAGGTTGATGAAGGGAAGGACTACGATTCTGTTTCTTTCATGCTGATCATTCGTCGTAGCCAGTTTCATTAAGGTACTCCATGAGGGGATTGGGGATATTTCTAGAATGCAGCCACACACCCACAGGGCGTATAGGACAACTGCTGATCCTAGGCATGATGGTTTCTGGCTACATTCTTAGAAGAAAATGTGCTTAAGCCGAAAAGGTT
Organism: Chiridota heheva; assembly: GCA_020152595.1. Taxonomy (NCBI): domain Eukaryota; kingdom Metazoa; phylum Echinodermata; class Holothuroidea; order Apodida; family Chiridotidae; genus Chiridota; species Chiridota heheva. Next base: position 1,246,815 of record JAIGNY010000154.1, read on the forward strand.
CCAAATACGTGATAAATTGAAACCCTTTTGTTCCAAGTAACTCTTAGAAATAATCCGTTGAAGAACCCGTAAAGGTTCCAAATACGTGAAAAGTTAGAATTGTTTTTCTAAGAGTGTAGGAATCTAGAGGGGCTCCATTGTAATAGACTGTAGACCTGGAACAGCTGGCTTGCTATACATCTTTATGGAAATGTATCTAAAGGCAACAGTGGTTTCAGCAGACTGCAGCTTTACTTCGCGATTTATAGGTGAGATATTTACAATACTAGATGGTATTTCACAAGCTATGCCACCCGTACCATGAAAAGTGTTGTGTTCCGTAACTGTAGCTACATTGAAGTCACCGTTATCAGACACAAACTGTGCGTCACCATTCAGGTCATATGACAGGTCACCACCTGATATAAGGGCTTGCTCAAACCGCTACATCTCTTTGTAGTTATATGCAAAGCAAATGCTGCTAAGAATGTCAATTAGTTTACGGGAGGCATAATTGTGTGTTTACACAGCTATTCCAAGCAATAGTGGTGAGCTAAAGGATCTGGATCTGCTTGGCATTAAGCATATGCTATGGCTGTGCATTTCCTATCTGAAACAGTGCTGCTTTTACCCTTAATGCCCACCAAGTTGTGTAGGAAACGCTTAAGAGAACTGGGTATCAATGTGTCTCTGTTTTCTGATCTTTCCAATGTTGTGTACTCGTCACAGTCATACACTGCCAATCTGATATCGTTCATCTCTGGAACAATAGAAGTAGCCATATCTATTATCAGTTTACTTTAACCATTCACATCAATCACCTTATCAGTGATCCACTTTTAGCCCCCCCCTGCTACAAGGTCCTATGCCTTTTGTACACGTTCTGCAACAATATTTCCCCACTGGTCTTGTCTTTCTCTTGCACATTTTAGTACTGTTGCTTGAAAGTCCAAGGTCTCCACATAGTTTACTACTCTCCTTCTTTTATATGGTTTCTTAATGTCTACTTTGACAGGCTCCAAACAGAACATTCAATCATTTTTGTATGTCAAATGTTCGAAAAGTTTTTGGTCTCAGTTGAGGTACCTCAACTTTTTGTTCAAGACTGGCAGATCTTTTTTTCAGCCGCTATGGAACTTTTTTGTTTTTGCCACAAAGAATTATTTTTCTGTCGGGCTAATATAATTATAGGTTTGGGATAATGATTTGTGGTAGGGTTATGATTAATGATTAGATGGTTTGGGACAATATCAAATATATATTTTATGGATTCCTTCTTCCAAGTTAGAACATGTTTTGATACTGTGTTGATATTTGTTACATTGCGCAGTTATGGTAAATATAGATAAAATGACGGACATTTTGGAAGCCATCTTGGTTTTGATAATTTGGGATGTTATAACCTCTCAAGTGATGCTGTCAATGGATTAATTGTCCCCTACAACATATGTTTAGAATCTTAGCTTTTATCTATAACCTTTCTGGATGCAAAGATATGATACAAATTTAAAATGGCGGCCATTTTAGACGCCATCTTGGATTTCCGGGAAAACTCAAAAAGGATTTCGGGGACTTTTAGTATGTTATTCTACACAAATTTCTGGACTTCTGTCGAAAATATCAGCTTGTTACCAGTTATTTACAGTTTTGGATTTTTTTGAATCTAAAATTCTTAGCCCAATAGTGACCCACTTTCATCTGTTACCCTATGCGTTAGATAAAGCGTAGTTATTAAAACCTTAGATATTGCAAATTTAAATTAAGAGTTTCTTATGTATCAGGTGCAAATTTCAGTGTAACCTAATTAAGGGTATGCAGTAAGAGTGAGAATTTTTTTTTATTACAAATGCACATCTCCCAAACTAATCCCTAAAACTTATACAAATCCTTTCTTTGTAAAATCAATTGAATATGACTGTTATAAGATTCACTCTAATCAAGTTTATATGAATTATCTATCTGATAGAAACCTTGATTTTAGTAACCTTCTAGATCCTTAAAAGTAAGACGTTTTAATGTGATGGAGGCCGCCATCCAACACTAACATCGCCAACAATGTACTTCACATTCGATAAGCTATTAGTTTGTAGACAATTTTTAAGTTTGAATGTTTAAATTCAAAATGCGATAATTTTCTTTTAAGATGATGCAAAACTCTATAAAAAATCCCCAAGAGTTAAATCATAATTTCCATCTTGATTTCCTTACCAATTAAATGGCTAAATTTGCGATTGTTTTTCTTTTTGACTGAAAATGTATACGCTGAAGCTGTTATCAACACAATTATTTTGTAAGTGGATTTTAAAAAGAAGTACTGTGATACGTATTGCTGATGATTCTAATTGGCTAATTGGAGTATACAAGCTGGTTTCAGCTGGCAGATTACTTTACTCCTTAAAAACCTTACAAACATGCGATAATTGTTTATCGTTAAAATGAAATCTGTTTAAAAGGGAATCTCGTCTTAAGAAAATTGCTTGATATGTCACCAATAAATTCGTTTCTTACTTGTGACGTCACTTCTTATGCGGTAATTGATTAGCTTTTTGGTGATTGTGTCATTGTTTCTACTAATCAGAACTATCAGCACGTTGGATTGTATTGTATTTTCGTCTCCACGTTAGTAATACGATATCTGACCTTCAACGAAGAATGAAACTTACCGTTATAACGTCATCTCCGTTGTTTTTTCTTAGTATTCCTCCACTTGATCGAGCTGCACCCCCAGACATAACACCTAGGACAAAACCTGACATCTTTCCTTTTTTGACGATAAAACTTCATACAAACTGTTCCTTGTTAAAGAAGTTAAAACTGTAAAACTTGATGGGTTAGTGTTGGCAAAGCGGTTCATCAGTTCTTGCACCAAACCTGTAGAATATAAAAACTTCATCTTTAAAATCATAACAAACACAAAAATTAACAAAGCAAAATGTAATCGATAAAGTAGCTTCAATGTGCTGCAGGAAGAACGAAGGAAACGATTGAATTAATATTTATGACAAATTATACATGTAAACAATATTCTAATTCTCATTCAATACATGTATCCTTAATTTTGCTTGATTCCAGTAACAATTTAATGGAAAGTACAACCTATATAATATAGTTTTACCAACTACCATGCAAGTAAAAACAACATTTGAGATTTTATTTACGATATATTTGCACATAAAGTATATCCGCCGATTTGGTGTGTATAAATCTGAAAGAGAGCCTCAGAAATCTATAACGACAACTCATATGCAACTTCTTTCGTATGCAGGAGGCACTCTGTCATTTTCTTTTCTACGATGAAAGACGTCCATTTCCCAAGAGTCGCAAACACCATCGCTTGAGTTGATATTATTATCAAACACCATAACTTTCAAATTCCAGACATCATCATTTATATATTGACGTAAATTAGGAAAACGGAGTGCTCTGTTTTGACAATCAATGAAACTCACCGACAATTCGATCAAATGAGATTGATTGAATTTGTTATTATTTCTATATAAAGATATATATATATATATATATATATATATATATATATATATATATATATATATATATATATATATATATATATATATATAATATATATATATATATATATATATATATATATATATATATATATATATATATATATATATATATATATATATATCTATCTTCATCGACATTCATACTTTGATATCTAAAGCAAGCGCTTCATTTGTTTCATTGAAACATTACTCTTGAATGATTCATGGCATAATTGTATCGCTTATTAAAGAAATATTTGCGAGTTCACCTACCTTTAGCAGATCTGTATATCGTCGCATGGATTATCAAGTAGTTCGTTATCCTTTACATTTGTAATGTGAGGATTATTTTGAAATGTAAATGTACGCATGAAGAATTACGAGTCACTTTCTAGTCACTATCACGTGGTATAAGCTTGTTTTAAGTTACTTAAGTAATGAGCTATAATTGCAATCTTTGAAGAGTGTTGCAATTATACATACAGTGCGAGCCCCACGAAACAGTGACTTTCATGAAAACTTTGAAGAACAACTTAAAAATTGCTTGTAACTTCATATCTTGATATATTGGTTTTATTAAAATATTGTTCCCTAAAACAGAAGCATATTTCCTTCCTTATAAATTGTTATATTTGATAAAATCTTGCCATTTCCTTTTCAAAGTGTGAAATTCGTAAATGCTTTTGTAATTTTTTCACACATATTTACAAAACTCTTTGTAGATGTATTGTTCGAGACTGAATATGCATTTATATACCTTTCACTGCTGAATAATGAGGTTATGTATTCAGCGATAACTGGATAATGTGGTCTGTTATTCTCACTAAAAAGACAGAAAGCATCTAATATGTTGTTCTCGTTGTTTCTTATGTGTGTGATCTAATGCTTATACATACATATTCAGAGATGAGACTGTTATGAATCACTGCAAGTAATTACTTTAGTAAATAATGCAGTTCGTAAAAGAAACACGTCCTGAAAAGCATACAATACCTTTTAAAAAAAATAGGACCCCTTTTGCTCTCTACAATTACCCCTTTTCATAAATAAACATCACTATTGCAGATTTTGTTTTGCCTTTTCACAGCAATTCTTAGTTGTTTGCTTGAGCCATGGATAAGGAGAATAATCAAATGATTAGTATTATCGAAAAATGAGTACTTCACGTAATGTGTATGATATTCACAAATTTAAGAATATTACTAACTGCTAATATTACGTGAACGCCAAAAATTTGAAATTCAGACGTAAGTATAAGCTATCCCGTCAGACAAGTGCGTTTTATTACGTAAAGTTATTAATTGCTTTTTTATTACTCCAGGGGTTGGAATATCACACTAATGGCGGCGGCGTGATGAATTTCACACTAGAAATTTAAAAGGTAATGAATTATAAATTAGGCAAGGTCCACAGCTGGATACAAAAGTCACATACGCTGCGGAGTGCTGATATCAGGTGACAAATTTGTCAGGCCTTCCCCTTAGTGTCCGTGGTAACACGATTTAAAATGTGATACAGTTTCTTTAAAAAAAGTGGGTTCAAAAAGGGAAAATGAACGTCTTGAAGACAATAAAGAAGATTTTGTAGAGAAATGTACTGTATTTAGGGCGAAATTACTTCCTTAAGTCTGGGAAGTTGAGGCTTTATCAACACGACTCTCTCGAGAAGCACTTGGCAGGATTTACTGATACGATCTTGTGATCAACATAGGCTGCTTATTTCTAGAAAATGTATCTACTATTCAATTTCTTTTCTTCAGATGGTGGACAGATTATTTTTTCTGTAAATACTTTTATTTTCTTGTCAACTGTAGCACTAAGTAGGTTATTTCTAAAATAATGTTTGTAACGGGACATTCCTTAACGATTTTATGTCGTCATTGTGTGCTGAAAGATGCAAAAAGATGAATATCATGGAAGTTTATTCTCTACAAAAATATGGGGTACAATTTCTACGATTTTCGACCATTTTTGTAAATTCACCCTTAGATTACCAAGTAATTTCCTAAATGTTGTAGTAAGAGGGGAATTAGGAAGAGTAAGTCTTTAAGTAAGAAATGCCATTAAATATTGGTTAAAAGTTTTGAAACATGATAAGAGTCGCTACACTTATATCTCGTACAACCATCTTTATCACAAGGTGGATATTTCCGTAAATTCTTGGGTTGCGATTATAAGACATAGCTTAATGATTTT
>JAIGNY010000154.1:1260000-1272500 GCA_020152595.1 Chiridota heheva
AGAAGTACATTAACATGGCTAGGAAAACGATTATACATAAGAACACGATCAACTGCCATCAAACACTTAATTTTATCGCCATGAACCAGTTAAGTTCATTAGTATGTCTGTATGCTGTATGTACTCTTTAGAATAATAATAGCCAATTAAAAAATGAAGCTATGACCTGTTGCTTGCTTACATATGAATTTAAAAGCTGATCCCATGTTCTCTTGGATAGCAAAAAACTAAAGATTAAAATGAGATTCTAGTGTTAAATGACTGGATTATCTATAAACTCGTGTTACCATGTCGCAATACCTAGCACTATCCAAGCAGTAAACTAAATCAACATATGATGTTCTAACAAAAGCATTAATAGCAGACTATAGCTTAGAATAGCACCTAAATTGTTTGTTCAGTCAACCATATATCATATCAGTTACATCTTAGCGGTTAATTTTTGTCAGCTATGAAAGTGGTGTTTAATGACCTTTCACTTCAATATCAATAAGATCAAATTAGAAGCTAAGATAAAAATGGGGGTAGAGAGCCGGTAAGGAATGGATACATTTTTTAATAAATGTATTGGTCGAAAAATAACCATACTTGTTTGATAAATTTTAACATGTCCAGAAGTTCAAGATTCATGTAAATATGACTATCAACAGATCCATACATATCTTGTTTAAAACAATCTACTGTAAAATGATAATTTCGACACCATTAGTAATTTACTTTCAAAAGTAATTTGTTTTGTTCATTGGAATTGTTATATTGACACAATATTTAGTGTGTGTAGGTTACTCCATACAACGTTATTGTTCTCTCACACACTGATGATGTTCAAGCAAGATCAGTGTGTACGTACATATATATTATTATTATTATTATCATTATTCATACCACTGAAGAAGGAAACAGGAGTTTTCGAAATATTTGGTTTTTAAAATAATCTGTTGCTAGAGACATTGTCATTTTTTCCTAATTTGTTTTGTTTGTAATGGCCAATGCATGGAACTTATCTTTTTATATATATATATATTTATATATATATATATATATATATATATATATATATATATATATATATATATATATATATATATATATATATATATATATATATATATATATATATATATATATATATATATATATATATATATATATATATATATATATATATATATATATATATATATATATATATATATATATATATATATATATATATATATATATATATATATATAAGGTTTTACAATGTTTAATAAAACAAACATTAACCAAAAAACTATTAAAAATCACTTCAACAAAGAACTGCATCACATCTGTTATCTGGGTAACAAATATTTACACAAGCAAATATTTTCTTTTGCCAGAGTCTAATCCACCTTATTAAAAACTAATTGCAAATTATAAGAAAAGGAGTGTAATTAATTACTGCTTACTGTTATTATTATTATTATTATTATTATTATTATTATTATTATTATTATTATTATTATTATTATTATTATTATTATTATTATTATTATTATTATTATTATTATTATTATTATTATTATTATTATTATTATTATTATTATTATTATTATTATTATTATTATTATTATTATTATTATTATTATTATTATTATTATTATTATTATTATATTATTATCATTATTATCATTATTATCATTATTATTATTATTATTATTATTATTATTATTATTATTATTATTATTATTATTATTATTATTATTATTATTATTATTATTATTATTATTATTATTATTATTATTATTATTATTATTATTATTATTATTATTATTATTATTATTATTATTATTATTATTATTATTATTATTATTATTATTATTATTATTATTATTATTATTATTATTATTATTATTATTATTATTATTATTATTATTATTATTATTATTTTTGTTATTATTATTGTTACCATTATTAAACCTTTATTGACTTTGCTGATTTTATTTTCATAACATCTAAAACCCATGTAATATAAAAAAAGAACAAGAAATGTAATATAATACCCTACTTAACATTAGATTAGTTTCATTTCCAGCATCATGATGTAATTAAGGTCACCTAAAATGTTACAATGAATAATTATTACCCGTGGAGTTATATCCTATCAGAATAAAACTACAATTTCAATACAGATTTTCATTTCGTATAGGAGAAAATAGTCTTACATAATATCTACTAGCAAAAAGAACAGTATTACACAACGTACTAATGAAAATAATAACTCACCGGTGTTGGAATCAGTCCCGGTGATAAACAGGTACATCTGGGAAGGAAGTTAACTGACGTTTATTTATAAATACTTTCCTTCTCTTCTCCTAGAAAGCTTGAACGATAAAGCAACTGCACCGATAGAAATGCACCATTGAGCTCTTATCACAGTATGTATTGTCAGACTAACAGGTCATTCAGATAAACTGAATGTTAACGGCGACAAGTTCCTGATGTGAATGCCATTCCACTCGGGAGCGAAATAAAAGTGTTTCCAAACACGAATCGAAACATTAGCGAACTGTTTATTGGAGGATAGTTCGTTTTGCGTACGTGACTGGTATTGTTCGGAGACTAACCTTTGAATATACAATCCATCAAAAAACATCGAACTCGTTTATAATTGTAACAGTTCAACGTCCTTAAACGTGAGTTCGACTTCGAAAGCATCATATTTCATTAAGTAAACATTTATTTGTATTGGCAAAATTTCAAATTACAACATTTCATTGTAGTTATGCACATGTTCTTCATTTTGTGCACATTTAGGAAACATGGTTATATGATAATACAGTATGACACGTTACTTACTTGGCTTTGTTGGAATCAAATTCTTATTATTATCTATCAAGTGAGAAAATTACAAAGCGAAATATGATTCAAGTATCATTTAAGTTATTTATTTAAAGTGGTCGAGTGATGCAACAAATTTTTGGCTCTGGGCGATTTAGAATTCTCTTTTGTGGATATGAAATGAGCCTTAGATGGTAATCCTTGGCACAATATGATGAGGTTCACCGCAAGAAACCTTCATGTAATCGCTTGCTTTGTTAATTTGTGGAGCAATTTTCTGATAAACGATTGCAAATTCATTTTTATGATAATGACGTGAATATTCAAAATACTCGAAAGCCTTTAGTGTTAATTGTTGATTGTATACAGATTTACCACACAAACTAGCTAGGGGTTATTGCATGTTTTTGCGGCAGTCTTTGGATAAATAATCAGTCCATTCATACAAAGAAAGGTTGATCATTGTATGTAACTAACTTCGCCAAGTTGACGGAGGTTATATTTTCGCCTGCGTCTGTTTGTTTGTTTGTCATTAACATACCTAAAGAACTGATGATTTGGTGTGTGGTTTTGTGAAGAAGAAATACAAATTTGGGACATATTGGAACAGGGGGCAGAAATGGAGCAGTAGTCTCTTTTAGGGTCAGACGAGTCGAGATTTACAAACTTGAAAGTTTAGAATGGAATGTCCTTAACAATAAATTCGTGCCCTGAAAAGAAATCCAAACAATCAATTTTCTGGACTCAAATCAAGTGGTTTCTGTATCAAAGAGAATACAAAATATTAAACTCTTGCATGAAAGGAAAATGGTGGAATGTGAATCTGACCTGAATACAACAAATATTAAATGTTTAGCTTAGATAAAACTGAAAAAATTAAATCAATGATCAAAGGGTAGATCCTGAAGTGTTTAGAATGCAAATGGCAATACAGATCAACAGTGAGGAAGTGATTGTTTGGGGATATATCTTGTAAGGCATAGGATGTGTGAGGTAGATTAAAGTTGAAATGGGGAATGAACAGGGTGGAGATATGCGGTCTACAGAGTGCTACAATTCTAGTTTAGGTTATGCGAGTATTTTCATAAAAAAAATTGAAAAACATAATAAAAGCGTGCCAAGCAATATCATCGAGTACAGTGTTTTCTCAGTTAATGATACAAATATCATAAGTTCTTTTAATCACATTTTTCATGGAAATTGTATAGATTTTTCACAGATTGTACAATGAGCGTTACCACCTAGCGACCTTGAATTCTAGAATTGATTACATGCTGTAAGTAAACTTATATAAGTAAACAATGTCAATTATTGCGCATAGTGTGGCAGCAACGTAGGTGCTCCTAAAATTCTCCTTCTCATCACACTTGTTGATGTAAAGTTTTATTTGGAAGAACCAACATAGTTGCATTACTTTATAGGAATAATCAAGAAAGGAAGTAAACGTAATGTGATGGGTAGGTGTCAGAAAATTCGCATGCAGGGCTGGATGACTCATTAGTACATTTGCTGGCAACATCGGCACCTTTTTAGTTCTTGTTTTTCACATGGATTCACTTTGTATGCTCTAAGTTTACCAACCCTCATTAATAATTTTGTGATTACTACATAAATATACTGAGATCCCATTTTTCAGGAAAATGCATATAATTCAAAGGAAATTCTCCCTGACACTGTGGATAAATTTGAGTGACCTGGTTAATAAACAAGGATTAAAGGATAGAAAGGTGTGAAACTGTGACTAATATCAATCCAGTAGTCTGAAACTAGGCTTACAGGCTTAAAAGCCAAATGTTCATCTGGCACATCTATTTGGGAGTTTGAAGTCTGATATCTTTTAATGGCTTAAGTGAAATTTTGGAGGCATATGTCATAGTTTTCTTGTGATGATTTTAAATATCATACATATATCATTCCTAATGATATAAGATATCAGTTTCAGTAATAGATAAATTGTTATTTTCCGGAGGAACAAATGGTTGTCGGTGAAAGGAATTGAACATGGCAAGAAAGAGTGACATTATTTTGGTGATGAATGATGACGTAATACACTGAAAAGTGTCACTGTGACTAAAATGAGGAACTGCAAGAATATATTTGAAGAATCAATTTGTTTGTTTGTTTTGTTTACTGCTAAAGTTACCTTATTATACAAACATCTTCAGGTGGTAACCGTGTCAAAATGTTTTAAAAGCAAACCTAAAAAAAGTTCATCGACTTCTTTGCTTTGACTACTGTTTCTCAAACACAAGTTATTTTTGTGTTAAATTTATGGATCATTGGTTATTGTTATTGCGAGGGTCACGTGGGACATGAATATTCATATTAGAGTTTAAAAAAACATTTTGCTTTAGATCATTTCCCATCTGTAAAACGTCTGGCTTCCACTTTCACTACAAGAACAGATTCAAGCCATAAACAATGTTATGAGTACTATCTTACTCCCAGTGACCAACAGCTTAAAATGGAAACTAAAAACGGATGTGAATGCCATCTTATCTCACTTTTGCACTATCCTTCTCTCGTCACTGTAAATCATTTGTTCTTTTGCAAATCATACGTGCGCCATCTCCATCTCTAAAGACAGTCTATACAGCAGTTGATCATTACGTTTTGTACTAGATTTGACGCTCTACATAATGTGTTTAAGACTTTTTAATTCAATAAAATCCTGCATAGAAATATATACGTAATGAATTACAAGAGCAATCATATCTTTGTGAGCATAAAAGCATTACAATATCACATCATATCGTTTATTGTTTGACCGAATTTCGAATAAGTTCTTTTGAAAGGATCCTGTGGTGGAAATGTTTGGGTTATGCGTGCCCCAATTCAACCATTAGTCTGTCGGACTGTATACAACTAAAATGTTTTTATTACACTACCATTAGCACGTTCTTTCATCTGAAACAAAACTTGATAAATTGTTTCATTGGATACTGAACCCCATTATTACATCGTATCAATTGCGTTCTCGTCCGGGACTGCAGATCACAGTACATTTACTAGCTCGCTTCACATTCCATCTGCATACCAAGAATTGCTGCCTAGATCTATAGATATGACTGTTAACAACAAACAGATATACGTCATAAAAGTTATCAAAACACAATCCTAAATTCTTTCTACACCTCACTGTTAAAATAATGTAGTTCTTTTCGAGATTAAGATCGTTATTTCACTATATGACAAAAAATGAATTCTTAAGGTTCATGATTTTACCATCTGCACTTCGTGACATGCCAATTTAGATACAAGGCAAAATAATAGTTTCATTCAAAGGTCAAAGTCTGGTAATATGTTTTGTAATATAATAATGCACAAATAAAACATACGGTCCGATGATACATGGGTTATGGGGGTGAAATACTCACTCACTAATTGGTCTTTTTCCTTTCGCCATCATGGAATCACAAATCAAAATTTCGTCATGTTTAGCAATCAATTTATATTTATGTACTTTAAATGGGGAGGGAACAGATTTTAAATGAACCAATATGTGGTTTAGGTGCAACATCATAAATGTAGTGCGTTAAAGGCTATCTATCGTGATTAAAATGCGAGCCGTATATTTTGATTCCCAAACAATTACTGATGAGCAATGAGCACAAGTGCACATCGGTTCATTCTTCTTCGGCCAATCAAAACATAGAATTGAATACATTTACGTCAACATTAATTGGCCTTTAAACATTTCATCGTTACCTGTACATTTCACAAAAAAAAAAAATAGTATAAAATTATCGGGATGATGAAAGCAGAGTTGTATAATGGAGGGGAGTCAGTCATGGTTTTCAAACAGTGATTTTCCTAAACACTATTACGTACAAATGCAATGCTGTTTCAATATTGCTTTATCTGTTAATATGACCACCGTGCGTACTAAGTAGATGTTTCGTGGTCACCATACTTTTTGTTACCCTTGTAGCATATATTAACGAAGGGGGTACCTTGCTTTTCATGTTTAGAAACCTAAAAAAAGACGTATTTCATACTTCATCCATACCCTGGGGTGGGTAATCTTCCTGGAAAGGAATAGCAATCGAGAATGATATCAATTATAACATTTTCCCATAAAAAGTGATACAAACATTCGCCACCTCTAAGGCAGTGGTGGGTGTCAATTTAAGACTCATGTCTTTTAATAAAAACAATGATTTGTAAGATTTCTTTTTAATCGATGATAAGTGTCTTAGTGCCAGTTGTATAAACATATAGTCTACTTGGATGTCGTAGTTATGAATATTGGTGAATTGGAAAAGGAAACTTGGTTTCCGTGCATTGAAATCAAATAATAGATTTGTCCGGGGAGTAAGAAAAGGTGGCAGCATGACAAAATAATGCGACGCTGCAACATTTTCAAAACAGTATCACCTGAATCTTGTGCAAAATATCGTGTGCATAACATTGTTATGTCTTCAAAACACAATGAAAAATTCGATAATTTTATGAGTGGGTGATTTACGTTTCCCTCTCCCTCTGAAAAGCTGTTTATCGTTTTAATTCTTAAGCAGTAAAAGTTTTGCCGGCTCTGTAATTTGGTGAAAACCATTATAATAACAAAAATGTCTCAGACTTTATGTTCCTCTTTCCGAGCTATTTATTTATTTTTAATCAAACAAGGAGGGCGTCAGGATGTACCCGACAGGGCCCCTCTCCGATGGGGGTCTTGAAATATGGTTGGGTCTAAAAATATGTTGATTTCATTTAATGGTTTCCTCATTATTCCCTACAGAATGAACAACTTCTATTTTCAAAATGGATTTTTATTGTCAAAATGGATTGGAATAAAGCCTTTACACAACCGTTTCACTACTTTTTTGGTTCTTAATAACTCTGTACCAGAATAGCAGACATAAGTTGTGTTAACTATTCTGGTACAGAGTTTATTAAGTACCAAAAAAAGGAGTATAATGGTAATGTGAAGGCTTTATTTCAGTCCATTTTGAAATACATTAGTTGTTCTGCCCCTTAAAGTTTCAAACAGTCAGACCCGACCTGATAAATAACTTGGTCGGGATTCATTTTTCCTGTATTTATTCTTAAAACCTTAGTTGTTGTAGAAGTTTGCTGAATACTACACAATGGATTCAATTGAGCTGGATTTATTTTAATTAAAATAAATTGTCTGCAAATTGCTACAGTAAGTTTTGTTATGATTTGCTGGAACAAAATTTTAAAGTCATGAGAATTCCATTTTGAAAATTTTAATGGTAAAATTGCTAGATTCAGCCCCTGTATTCTGTATTAGTACTACACTATTCAATTGGAGCTGGATTTCACGGATCATCCATAAACAATTGCTGCAAATTCGAGAAAAGTTGTATGGTTAACAAGTTTGGAGTCAATAGTTCCATTTTATTAGTAGTTGAATTTCAAGGTCCATTATAACGTATTTATTTCAAAGTGGTGAAAAAGCAAGTTGATATCTTATCCGCTTTATAAGTAAGTACAGTTCACAGATTTCACCAGTGTGTTGAAAAGTACTAAGTGCAGCATAATGAGATGATATACTTGCATATTTTATGTTAAATAAAAATAAAATATTTTATTTAGAGTGTTACGTAACACGAGCGGATTAAGTTCACGTTATACCCTATCTCAATAACTACACAAATTCTATTTCCAATAATTTAGAAACAGGCAATCAATATTCTAAGAATACTGCATCTGCAATCAAATCTGCAATCATTGACATCACACTTTACACATGCTAGGTGATACTTTTTAGCACATCGGTGAAATCTTTTAAATAAAATAACTCCAAAATAAAGTAATATTTCATCATGCTTTTAAGACAAATTTGTTTCTTTATTAGTTACCTATATGAAAATGAAAATTACAAGATCATTACATTAAGGAAAACAATGTAGAAGATAATTGATTTCCTGCAAAGCAAAAATTATTCTAAATCAATCAAATCGGCTATTACTCGTTCAGTTTTTCCTAACGGCGTTAAAGGATTAGTTAAGTGGTCAAACATGTATATTTTATATGACAAGGACTGCAAAAGAAACAAAATGGTGACAAAAGCATTCAAAAATCTTATTCCGTTCAGGAGATATTTAAGTTTAAAGTTTGGTATCATTCATGTAGAAACGACTGAAATCAGATCAGTTTTGATGTCATAGCTTTAGATTCCTCAAAGTATGTATGCATTCTATCATATTTTGTCCTGCAATTTTGTGGTTTAAAAACCATGAGATGTGTCAAAAAAGTAGTAAAACTGAATCTAAGAAGGGCATTTATATATACCATCTGAAGAAATTTTGAGGAAAAATAATTCAAATAGTGAAAAAATTAAATACACTTTCTTCAAAATACATAAAGACTTTGAGGAATCTGAGGCTGTGGCATCACAACCAGTCTGATTTCAGTCGTTTCTACACAAATGATACCAAACTTTAAACTTCAATATCTCCTTAACGGAATAACATTTTTGAATGCTTTCTTTACCATTTTGTTTTGTTTGAAGTCCTCTGTCATATAAGATGGACATGTTTGACCACTGAACCTTTGACCACTTGATCTTTTTAACTTTTGAACCATAATAAAAAACCACAACAAGTTTGATAGTTTTTTTTTCGGTTTTCTCAACGACATTGCTTCAAAAAATATTTTAACTAAGGAAGAATGTTGAGTACCCTAAAAAACTAAAAGTATTAGAAATACAATTCAAGAGCAATTTAAGGTGGGAGAATTATGACAAGATGCTAGGTAATTTGTAGGTCAAATCACTTATAACAAGAAATTAATCACTTAATATAATTTATAAGACTAGGGGCTTCACTACACTTCCCTACAGCTCCCTAATCAGTCCGGCAACATACCTATTAATGGGAACATAAATGGTCTTAAAAATGGGAGCATTTTGCTACATGGAAGCCGCTATTTGGTGATATTTCCCATGATCCTTTGCTATCCTAACGTTAAAGCTTTATGCAATGTTACATACTTAAAATTTGAAATACCTGTGGGAAAATTATTCTTGCTAGGGGAAACTTAAAACTTATGAAAATGCCTTCATTACTGTCATGGCTAAAACGTTTCCACTCCCATTTGATATGTTCACCGCGCCCATTTTGAAATATTATAAATAATAGACAGTAGAGGTATAGGCTTTTAGGTGGGAAACGGCCATTTTGAAAATTCAAATATTTTTCAACAAAATGATTTAAGATATTTCAAGTACATAAATTATAAACTATGACATTCTATCGCAACATCTGAACAATATGGCCGTATGACTTCAATATTTTCGAGTGTCATAAATGTTCCTATTAATAGGCATGCTTCCAGACTGCTAATGGTGATCATTTCAACCTTTGACTGACCAATATCATAAATATTTCTGGTGCAAAATCCAGGCTGGCTTCCGGGTTGTTAGTCCTTTCGGTGGCCTGTTCTCTGGTAAAAGACTCACTTCGCTACAATTTCTACCATTGAATGACTGCAGAATTTTGGTAAAACATCATGATTTATTTAAATGTGTCCTAGACACACAAGCTAGGGCGTTTTTTGGTGCATTTTGTAAATATTCGTTGGCATATTTCGCCTCTCAAAGTGATACATTTGTTTGTCTATGAATCTCAAATAACCACTGAAACATAGAGATAGAGAAGTTTTGTAGCTCTCTACGAGGAACAAACAGCTTTGCAGAATACCTGTTAGGCTCTGAAAAATTACGGCTTTACTTTTCGGATATCACGATCTTACTTTTCCAATTAAAATATAACGACTGAAAATTTTTAAGCGAGTTTTTTCCATGGAAGAATCGTAAAAGTAGAAACTTTCCAAATGTTCTGCAAAACAGGGTCGCTTAAATTGTTAAAGAAATATTCCGTGAATTTTCATTTACATATATATATATACATATATATATATATATATATATATATATATATATATATATATATATATATATATATATATATATATATATATATATATATATATATATATATATATATATATATATATATATATATATATATATATATATATATATATATATATATATATATATATATATTTATATATATATATATATATATATATATATATATATATATATATATATATATTTATATATATAAATATTTATATATATATATGTATATATATATATATAAATATTTATATATATATATATATATATATATATATATATATTATATATATATATATATATTATATATATATATATATATATATATATATATGTATATATTTATACATATATATATATTTATATATATATATATATATATATATATATATATATATATATGTATATATATATATATATATATATACATATATATATATATATATATATATATATATATATATATATATATATATATATATATATATATATATATATATATATATATATATATATATATATATATATATATATATATATATATATATATATATATATATATATATATATATATATATATATATATATATATATATATATATATATATATATATATATATATATATATATATATATATATATATATATATATATATATATATATATATATATATATATATATATATATATATATATATATATATATATATATGATAGACGACTATGAAAGAAACAATTTGGTGTAAACAGATAACAAATCATACTGATATCTTTTTCCGTTGCATGTCAAAGATTGCGCGAGTGCGTTGAAAAGTGATCTCACAGAGTAAAATGTGATATCATACAGACAGATCCAAGACAATTGTTGTGTCTTTCTCTGGGAATTAATTGCATTTTTCTTAATTACTGTAAGAATATTTTGTTTATCTACTGAGATGAAGTATAACATACATTTTATTAGAACGCGCTTTACTTATTTGTCCACGAACTTTACACTCTAAGTAATAGAAAAGCAACTTTTTTTGGTTTTGTAGAAATATATAAGGATTGCCTTGGATCTGTCTTCATGACATCACATTTTACACTGCGAGGTCACTTTTTATTACAGTCGCGCAACCTTTGAAATGCAATAATTCCTAAACGAACAAACATTTTAAACATATCAACATGATGGTCACCAATACCAAAGTGTTTTTCGATAGTCATCTATCAAATAAAATTGTAAAATCACGGCGTTATGCCTTTCATAAATACCACAATGAACAATTGTACTCTAATTTATTATGTTATATTATGCTGGTAGTGCACCAAAACGTGAGTGAAAATTATCGGATTCATTGCAATTGTTGATCACAGAACAAAGGAATAATTGAATATTTTGTGCATGTTGTCATAGCGTTTCAAAGTATGTGATCGAAAGGGATTTTGCCTGGAAAATATGGGGACTCTCTTAAAACTTTGCCACATTAGTTAGAATTCTTTAACAAATGTTATGCAAAAATAACACTTAAAAAAATAAGGGATGCTTGCTAGGATTTTAGCCTCTTGAAAAATGTATGTCATAAATGGCAACTCAGCTGCAACTTGTATTTTTGACATTTTTCTCAGCAAAGACAGACGAAAACGATTAGAATATAGCCACTTAATGACTTCCTGTCGGTTGCATTACAATTTAATGTACAATAAGTGCGATGAATATCTCAAATCACGACATGTATATTAACTATCACAAGACATTACTTTGCCAAGTTAATGTCTTGACTGCATACTGCATGACGTGTTCGTGAGTCTCTCCAAGGAAAGT
>JAIGNY010000154.1:1275000-1327500 GCA_020152595.1 Chiridota heheva
GTTGGGCCAATGTTGACAACATTTTGCCATTAACGTTACCCCGTACTATGAAAAAAAATGGTTGCTATAAGGTTGGGTACTGACACATAGAAGCGCCGTAACGTATGTGCACACGTGCAAAACCAACTGTTGGTTACAGCACGTTTGACCAACTATAGCATGCCAACCCAACATGGTGAAAACGCTGCTAACGTATGCCAACATCTGACTAACGGAGCTTGGGCTAAATACCCTCCCCCCCCCCCCTCCCCCGCCTCCCACTCCTAGCAAAAAAGAAATTGCAGAAAATATGGAATTTGTGCACGGTGTGCGGTGGTAATAGGCTACCCAGCTTGGGAGATTCTGGTATCAACCATTCGTTCACCTCCCTCGCTGAATTTTCTGAAACACAAAATAAGTGGCTTATCCTAATATCTTTACGTTCAACTTAGTAATTAGTATTTACTTGTCTCCATCTTGAAAGCAAAAAAAAAAAAAAACCGTTTCCAACAAAATCCAGTTATGATGACATAAAATGCACCCCTTATAATACAACAGTTCATTACCCTGTGGAGAACTTTGTTTTACCTACTTCTATTTTCATGACGTCATATTCATAGCCAAAATATCGATTAAAAGAATTGGAGCAGTTAACAAGCTACTTTGGGGAAATGTTCAAGAAGCAAATTAGATCGTGTTCTCACTTGAGTACAAGCTTGTGGCTAGACCTATTGCAGGCGTTCAGATCCGCCGATTATTGTAACCGCGATCAAATCCACCAATGAGTTTATCAAAAAACGTGTAAAAGCAGCTCTGTGACCTGTTATCATGTTAGTTACGTAATATCATGTTTTAACTTGTTTTTTTCTCGTGCGGACTGATATCCTGTTTGGTTATATTTCGCAGGTTTTTCAATGACTCACCTTTCGACTTGTGGTTCACACCGTGACGCTCCGCTATTAGATCGCTTGCAGTGGGTCTGAGCAGGAGCTTGCACTGAAGTGAGAAAACATGACAGTGTTTTTCTACAACCATCAAGCTGGTTTATCGTACAGGGATCATGATCCGGACAAAAGTGAGAACACGGATTCAGAAGATAAACCATGTATGCATTACCCGCATTTTTACTCTGAATCAAATGCCTCAAAACTGTCTGACGTGAATAATACAATTCGTTGTGATATTGTATATATTGATAAAGTCTGACACAACATGAATGCAAAACAATATAACAAATAAATCTATTCGGATTATGGTTTGTATTTATACTGGTAGACAATTTGATATAATTGCATAGAAATCATATACAAAATACAAGGTCAAGCTTTATGTACTTCTAATGGTGGAAATAATGCCATACGGAAGCCAAACGTTAACAAGAATTGTTTATAATTAGCACGTGTAGATAGGATATTGTATGACCAGAATCAAGTCACATAACCGTAAATATAGGTTTATAACTTAATCGGTAGCAACTTTATTAAAGTTTAAGTTATACTTTATTCCAAATTCAGAACATGACATTGCTAGCTTGGTAATTAACAAACATAAAGATGCTGATGAATTCTTAACCTCGTGAGAGTATCATAACAAGGTATAACAAATACACAAATA
Source organism: Chiridota heheva (assembly GCA_020152595.1). Classification (NCBI taxonomy): domain Eukaryota; kingdom Metazoa; phylum Echinodermata; class Holothuroidea; order Apodida; family Chiridotidae; genus Chiridota; species Chiridota heheva. The sequence goes on from JAIGNY010000154.1 coordinate 1,276,594, forward strand.
TAGCATACATCCTTACGCAGGTTGGATCCATAAAGTTGAAGAAGGAGAGACTGCTCAAAGAAGGTCAGCTTTTCTGTTTAGCTTTACATCAGCTTTTTTCAAGAACTGGGATACAAGGCCATTAAATACCTAATTGGATTTGTTTGCATTAGTATTTATATCATACTGTTTGGAAGGGGAGTGGTTTCCCAAGCACCAAAAGCAATCCTTTGACCCGCGATTTATTACGATTTGGTAACAATAGAACACGAGAGTGCAATTTAGATAATTTGAATTGATTTTAATCTTGTATTTTAAGAAATTACTCAACCGAAATGAAACTAGTAAAAGGTTCAGTTTGTTTGACGTTTTACTGTTCCTTATTATTTTGTTTCTATCCATTGAATGCTTTTCAGACATAATAAAACAGTGTATTAAGAAACAAATTATAATACTACAAGAAAACAGAGAGACCAATCACATATTCAGGATCACGTGCGGTTGTTGCCTTTGCGGAGCCTATCGGTGTCAGCTAGTTATACCTCCTACAAATTACATCGAAATGAAAATTCCTCACGTATCCATTTTATTTCTATACAGGTCATCCTTGAAATTACTTTAATTAGCATGCTAATTGAACATACAACAATTCAATTTGTAATCCAAGAACAAGTCATTTACACATTACATTATGTTAGATAATTCCAAACTTTGATTGAATTAGTAATCAATAATAATTTCACTTGTAATTCATAAAAGTAGCAATTTGCATATATTCTCAATAATAGTATTCATGAACGAATGCCTTTTCCTTTGACAAAACTTTGGCTACATGTGAAAAATAATGATTTAATGTGACGTGGCTAGCTGCAAACAAAATAAGGGAGGCACGATTTTTAATCGTTTGAATATTGTGTCTCATACGTCTTCGAATAAGTTTGAATCGCCAATAGATATATTTTGGGTGAAATATTACAGTCGATTACACATGAAAAAATTACTGCTAGTTCATCCACGTCTTCTAGTATCTTGTTATACTACCTTGTGTCATGACCAAATGTTAATTAAAAACAAAGAATTTTGAGCTTTTCAGCATCATTCTTAACCGACCGAGTTTTTATGAATCAATTATGTAATCTTTTTTTTTCTTTTCCGGTGATGAATTTCATGATTGCTATCATGTCCTGTCAATTGAATAATAGTTGGTTATACATGATCCCACCGATGCAAACAATTCTTTAAATGTTAACCAAAGAGTTTTAAAAACTCTTTGTGAAATCAAACATACAGCTGATCCAACAAGATCTACACTCTTAGAAATGCCGAACAAGTATTTCCCAATATTTTGATGATTGTTTGAGAGGAAAAGCACATGCCAAAATTTTGGGCAACATTTACTAAACAGAGTTTAGTACCGTTTTATACTAAGTAGTTGTAAAATAAATTGTAAAATTGAAAAATAACATAGTAATTCCAGGTTCACTCATGGCTGAGTAGAATCGATTTTGCTATGTTTAAGTTCTAAATAATCTATTATGATTTAAGCTAAAGAATTGAAGGAATTATTTCATTCTAACATCATATCATCAAATTACTAAACAAGATGGCAGACCCAGCGGTAGCAATAATTTTACAAAGGTGGAATTTAGAAGAACTACTTGACGTTTTTGTGGTAAGAAGTTAAACAAATTGGTTTAACGTTAAGTTAGAGCCTAATAATATATTGGCGCTTAGTCAGTGAACGTTGGCATTTATTCCCTAACGTAGTACAATAACATATGTTAGTACTAACATTAACAATAGCGAACATTAGTGCGAACTTACGTCAATATAACATTAGGCTATAACCTAATATAAAACCAACTTCTTACGACCAACATCAGTGCGACCATCCATGCACACCAGCCGTGACTGTACTGCCAGCCTGCATATGCATATATGCCGCATGTCATGCTTTGTTAAGTTTTGCTGTGGCGCGAGTATATGCTCTCTCATCAGCACTGCTTACCAGAGTTGAGTAACCTCGTGTGCCCAACTCATCAGATAAGTAATAGTTACCCGACAACAAAGGGATTATTGCCCAATGCTGTGGAAAGACTATTAAACTTGCTCAGCCCAGCTAGTCTTAAAGTTTATCGACCTCAATGTACCCAAACTTACCTAAACTAATTAGATTAAAACAAAATTCTTGAATAAAGTTAAGAAATAAACCTTTCCTCACTTATCTTAAGAAACTTCTTCTACAACCTTAACTTGAAAACGCAGCATTCTATCAAAACAGCCCGGTCCTGAAATAGGGGACCAAATTATTCCTCAAAATAAGTTCCAAGTTTATTGAAAATTTTTCAATACACCGGTGATGTCATTGTGTGATATTTTCCATTCATAGTTTTATGCTATTCTATATTCCAACCTTATGCATTTCCTATAGCCGATATGTATACTCTTTGACTGTTGTGTTTTAAAGATATCTCGTGTTTAATGCTCCGTCATTTTGTTAATTCTTATTACACAATTTGTTCAAAACGGCTGAGGAACAGCTATAGTCCCAAAACTTTTCAAGTTTTAGTTTACGGAACTGTAGAACCGGGATTTTCTGCATGTCTCTCCTTGCAAATCATTCACCATTGAAGTAAGAAGTGATAGCGTTTAAAATTTGTACGTACTTGAATTTGTAAGGATTAGTTTTCACATCTGAAACATTTCATTGCACTTTAAACATTAATCAGGTATATAATCTTAACATATCTAATAATGAAAAATGATTTAACAAGCTCTGCCTATGACTGACAGCACCATCAAAATATTTGTAATACATGATAAATAATTATGATTCAAATACTGATGTCCATTACAGAAAGAATCAGCAAAACATTTGGATATAACTATCATATAACGTCATGTGCCTACATAGCAAAATACTTAACATCATACTAAAATGAATGCTATTAACATAACTATTCTCTTAACCATTTATTTTTTCACATACCCATAAACACAGGGTATGTATAATAAAATAACCTTTACGATAATTTAAACAAATTGGATATAATGAACTTTTGGGTGAGGGGGACCAACTGCCCACTACCAGGTGGGCGATTGTTGATAAAGTACATACATTTGTTTAATTAGTAAAACTCGCTTGAAATTCTTGGATTTAAGATTTAAAAGGCAGTTATCGTCTCTAACGTAGAGGTAAATAAATTTGGATTGGTTTGTTTTAGTAGAAACACAATGTTACAATGTGCATTTACATTGATAGGCCAATCAGAATTGTTTTGGAATAAAAAGTACGCTCTTATTCATGATAGATGGCCTTGAAGACAAACTCTAACACCTTTGTGGATGAAAATTTCGGCCCTGGAATAAGAATAAAGTCAAATCTTAATTTCACTAAGGAGTTCACAGCGATGACATGAATGCGTTATTTGTACTCCCCAGCCTTAGTTAAACCTTGAAGTATACGGGGGAAAATGTTATAAGTAAATAGGTTTCGGTGAGTCCATTTAGAGAATCGTGTTTCTACCTTTCCAGAACAAACTAATGATTGCTATTTATCTGTAAGACTTTACAAATTTCTGGATTTTAGAGCTCTTGATAAAGACTTGATAGGCATTTTGTAGATGCATGTACGCAACTTATTCGACCAGACTTAATACTTTCTCTAAACAACGTTTTAACGTGTACTGTACATTAAAAAGTTGTACAAACATAATTTTAAATTGTATAAAGTATAAAAAGTAGAAATAATCTCTAAAAATAATGCACATACGGAATGGAAGAAACACAATTAAACATAGGAACATTTTGTTATTGCAATAGTTCGCTAGTGGAATGAATACTGATATCAAGTTATTGCAAAGTTGTTGTCTTCCTTGATAGCTGAAACGTAAATTCTCAAAAGAATCAATATCAGGATCAAGTTCTCAAAACTCACTTCCTGCAAAGTGATTTCTGGAACACGGTTGGGTGAACTGACAACTAATAAAGTAGAAAATAATCGCCCGATATTATCTACAGTATACGTTGTTCTTTTATAGAAGTTGAATGTTCATCCAAATGTGGACTTGATTGACAGAAAGAATGTTTAGCTCCACTTTGCTGTGTATATTTCAGTAAGCTAATGGTAAGAAGTATATTGTTATCCATCCAACTGACTTCAAAATAGTTTTAAATGTACAATGCCATGGAAAAATTCCAGTCCGTTTGTAGATGTCGAGATATAGTTTTCTGTTAATTTAATTTATTCAGGTATATCTTCCCGGAATTAATATTTTCATATTTTTGCATACAGGGTCGTAGAAAGGGTTACCACTGGAAAAAATGCACTGGTAATTTCAGTTCCCGTCAAACGTTCCTGCAAATCGGAAAATCTTATATCAATTTCGGGATATCTTCAATTTTCGGGAATTTTCCTTCCTATTTGAAAAATTTGTCTGAGTCGTGAATAGAAAAAACTATTTTCCTGGAACTTTGTTGTCAATTTTCGGGAAATGTTGCCAAATATGACCAAAACTTCCAAGATTTGTACCCAATTTTCTTTCAATTTTACCATATTTTAAGATTTGATGTTAATAGTTTCCCAATTCTCGCAGGGTCTCCGTGCCCCCACTTCCTACGCCTCTGTTTACGTCTTGAGTAAGTGTATGACATTTACTTATGTGACTGCATATATACCTTCCGTCGGTGGTCGGTGGATTGAATAATCATTTATTGCTATTTGACGATTACGATGCAAAAACTGATTAGTCTATATACACTCGCGGGGATTGTCCTCCAGAAGTCACCAACGGTTTGGAGTAGATGAAATTCAGAGGATTGTTCACCATGTCATTTGGAAGTCATAAGCTTAACAAACTCTGAAATATAAACAAAGTTTAAAAAAAGCGTTAAATATAGATTCAAAGTTTATGACCTTATCCAAGCCATGCACTAGAGGATAACGTGACACATCATTATCATATTGTTTCAGTACAATTCGTACAATTGCGGTTGTGGATCGTTTCTAATTAAGTACGTACTGTTATTATTAAGTACGTACTGTTATTATTAAGTACGTACTGTTATTATTAAGTACGCACTGTTATTATTAAGTACGCACTATTATTATTAAGTACGCACTGTTATTATTAAGTACGTGCCGTTATTATTAAGTGCGTACTGTTATTATTAAGTACGTACTGTTATTATTAAGTACGTACTGTTATTATTAAGTACGTACTGTTATTATTAAGTACGTACTGTTATTATTAAGTACGTACTGTTATTAGGAAACACGCACTGTTATTATTAAGTACGTACTGTTATCATTAAGTACGTACTGTTATTATTAAGTACGTACTGTTATTATTAAGTACGTACTGTTGTTATTAAGTTTGTACTGTTATTATTAAGTACGTACTGTTATCATTAAGTACGTACTGTTATCATTAAGTACGTACTGTTATTATTAAGTACGTACTGTTATTATTAAGTACGTACTGTTGTTATTAAGTTTGTACTGTTATCATTAAGTACGTACTGTTATTATTAAGTACGTACTGTTATATTTAAGTACGTACTGTTATTATTAAGTACGTACTGCACGCAGCGGTTATTGTTTCTGTGCATGTCCCATTACAAACATTGAGTTTTATTGTATATTACTGTCCATGTTAACACGATATCTGGCCTTAAAAGAACTATCGACTGCCCGTTTGTTTGTCTTTCTGTATAATAAAGAGGGAATTTCGTCACAGAAAAATTGCTTGACACAGCATCAGTAAATCTGCTACATATCAGCGACGCCACTTTCGCTGCAATTTATGCTTGGCTTTTCAGTATGTGTGTAAATATGATCTGCCAATCAGAAACGCTGAATGTATTGCCTAATTTTCTTCACATTAACACAAGAACTGGCTTTTAAATTGTTGTAAATCTCTATTATCTGAAATGGAATGTTCGGCAGTTAATGTTTTTATAAAAAAACACAATTATGGTCGATATTCTTGAAGACAAGTAGTTTTCGCTCAATATATATATATATATATATATATATATATATATATATATATATATATATATATATATATATATATATATATATATATATATATATATATATATATATATCTGCTGTGCCTTCAGAGAATAAACTGATACATTATTATTTTACCTTCATAGTTTATTACTCCAACACCGTCAACATCTGCTTCTTCAATCATTTCATTGGCTTCATCTATTGTCAATTTTTCTCCAAAATTAGTCATTATATGTCGCAACTCGCTAGCACTGTATATTTCAAATGACAAAATATGAAATTATAATCATTTGAATGCACTTGAAAAACAAAGTCCTAGTTTTAAATGCTTATAAATACAGTAAATATCGGCAAAAATCTGAAATATTAATTCCCTTTGTTACTAAGTAAATTTATATCGTTTCTTAAACATGTATTTTGCATCAAGAAGTTTTTAACGCACACGTATGTAAAATATCTCCCGTTGACTTTCAATCTAAGCATAGAAGTAAATGTCCTTTGAATGCTAATGCACTCCCGACTGTGTTTGTATATTTCCCTGACAATATAATTAGTGTTACTAAGAACAAAAATAAAAGGCTTTTTCAGAAATACGGGAAATTTTCTTAATTTTGCCAATGTCAATAATTACGAAACATTTAATAAGAATTGCCATTTCTTGCTATTTCAGACAGTCAGATAATATGGCATCAACGTTTGGTATGTTACAATTTGATATCAACGTTTGTCTACTTAAATTTGGTAAATGCTTTTCCGAAAGTCATTCAAAAATAGAAAATAAAGAATTCTCTATATGTAGAATGTGATACCCTTCTAAATAGTAATCATAAAAACCTTTCTAGTATCACTATTCTTTTCGATGTGTTTATCTCCTGTTGAAACACGTGAATGTTGATATATGATTTATATCAAAAATCTGTATTTAAGTTCAAAAATAGTTTTGTGTATATATATATATATATATATATATGCAATACAAATGTGAGACGTTTAGCTTTATGTGAATTGTTAGAAAGTGACTACAGGCTGATGAAATCAACAATCTTAAAAAAGGCCGGGTTTATTTCACCCAATCTGCCATTTTGGTCTAAAATACTGCTGAATCGAAAAAATGTATTGCGATCATAAAAGCATCGCAAATGCAAACACACAATATTGCTATCGATACAACTGAAATATATCAGCCTAAAACAACAAATAAATTACAGTAATTACGTTTGACTTGGATTGCGTCACTGTAAATGTTGAATATCATATTTATAACATTCATTTTGTTTATACTGTTCCCCATTTCCTCTGCATATCAAATATTAATAGTTCCACAAAAATGACTTAAATTAGCTAGAGCAGAGGTGTGCTAAATCGTTTTGTTTGTCGTGTGTCGTGTTTCTTGATTTATTGTACATCACGTGACATTTTTTCTTAAAACTCTTCCAACCGTTTGTATTCGCAAACTAAGATAAGTCTCGTGGGCCAGATGTGAATTTTTATGAAAAACGCACGAACTTGATTATACAGAATGTATCAATAAACATTGATGTTGTGGTTATAATATAAATTTAAACTTCACAGAGCTTCCTTGGACATTTTACATATATCTTGACCCACAATAAACGTATGGATACTCAATACTGTATCATGTGTCAATTTAATATGGATGCTTGATCTTTGAATTACAGTTTTCTTTCTTTTTCATGGAACAATATTATTTTTTTTATTTCATGCTAAACTTAAATTATATAAATGAAGAAGACAGAAAGAAAACAAAAAAACAGCCGTTACGCTGTACAACTATAAAAGATGGCTAGATGCAATTGACAATGCAATGACAGCTCTAGTGCCTTTCACATTATGAAAATAATATAAAAAATATTTTAATGATCTTCATGTTTTGTTTTCAGCACGTACAAAGATCTCATATCAAATTTGACTTTTGATTGATAGAAGAAAAAACACATGTAACCAACGGAAATATCAATACAAACATATAGAATGGTGGTTGCGAAGCCACCTGCGGTTACTTCTTAGGAATAAATATTTGTTGTCGGAAATAAACTTTCTTTTGTACTGCTAACTATATTTCTCACTATTTTTTGCAATTCAGCGACTGAATTTTATGACAATTAAGCGACGAGGCGTTTAATGTGCCTATGCAAACATAAAAGTGGAAAGATAATGTTCTTCTAGAAGTAGCAGCTGCATTTCTTTTGTTAAGCCTTAAGCACCCCCATGATATGAAAGTAATTACTTATATAATTTTCAAAAATTGTAAAATTTGTAATGGAAAACTAGCGCATATATCATTGAGTAGCAATACAGGAAATGTTGATATGAATTGTGAGACTAAAAGTAGAATTCAATTAACAACGTTCTATTGTTGAAGATTGATGCCTTTCAAAGCGCGATACCAAATATTTCAGTGTTGAAATTCAACGCGAGGAAATTGTAATTATATTCTTTCAAATTGTTTTCTATTTATTGATATTTAAAAACTCTTTTGCACAATCAGTGTGATCATAAGATGAATACGTGACTCACATCCTAATTAAGAATTTTACATAATCAAGTATGGATAGTACCGGAACTTAGTTATTATCTATTAGACTGATATACTTGTAATGAAAGGTATACATTGCACGTATGCCTAACATACAGCACAAATAGTAACCGAATACTTGGCTACAGATTGCCTGTACATTTAATAGCATCCTAAATAAAACACTATTGGAACTCAGAATTTGTGCTTTTTGCAGAGCTATACTCAAGCAAGACATATTGTTATGAGATGTACGCTAGATACTCGTGCGTAAAAGTCATTCTTAACAGAACAATTATATATAAACATTCAGTAAAGGCCCTCTAATTTGAAATATTTTTTCAAACAAAATAAGCAGATAATGTAAACATTTAAATTTATTCCATGTGCATTCCAATTGTATAGACAGAGATTTGAATGTAAAAAGTAGCAATTTCCAACATGAATACAATTGTTGAATATGCTGCCTAATATAATGTGAACTAATCTGAAGGACCCATTACCTCAAAAAGCCATTCCCACTCTTGTCAAAAATCCTAAAAGCTTCTTTGATTTCTGCTTGGACGTCTGTCTTGCTCATCATTTTCGCCATCATGCCTAGAAACTCATTGAAGTCGAGGATGCCGTCACCTGGAAAGTAGGGTTTAATATATCGTTCATTATTTTAATTTAAGTTCTTTTTTTTAAATACTTTCAATATTGTAACATATATATATATATATATATATATATATATATATATATATATATATATATATATATATATATATATATATATATATATATATATATATATATATATATATATATATATATATATATATATATATATATATATATATATATATATATATATATATATATATATATATATATATATATATATATATATATATATATATATATATATATATATATATATATATATATATATATATATATATATATATAATATAGAAGAAATTACAATATATTTCTAATTTGTTTGTTGCATGCTTTTAGATAAAAACACAGGGTAACGAATGTAAACATAAAACTCATAATTTGGAATTTGTTTTTCATTTAAAAGTGACATTTTGAGCTCATTAAACTAATCTAATGAACGTAATCAAATTGTAGAGTTCATAGGCTGTCAGAAAATACGGATTACATTTGCTCTAAATGTTGAAATGTGTTATTTACCCGAAATTCAGTTGTTAAAAACACATTTTGTATGACCTTCTGGGGAGAAAGAAGGCATTTTAGAGCTTACAAATGTAATGCCTTTCAATAAGTATAACAAAAATACGATGCATTGTCTTGTTATCTATTCCATACCTTGAATATTAAAACACAATGATGGTGAAAAATTATTAAAATAGTTATTTCATACACTCCACATTATATTGAATCTTTCAGAAGTTCTAAGCGCCCGGCAGTCTAACTAAATGTATAAAAGCAAGACATCTAGACAAAATTACTTTTTTTGCATATAAAAATAATGATTGTTTTGCATTTTAAAATACGCAAGAATTACGTGTTAAGGCTTTTAACGCCTTTCAGGTTATTTTTAAGATTCCTTCTTACATTCAACTGTTATGAAATATTTGTTTCAGTATACTATAGTACATTATCTAAAATACACAAAGGCATTGAGACACGGATGTTTCCTATTGAAGTAAAAGTACTTTATCTCGCAGTAAATAGATACGAATTCCGATTCGAACATGATAATATCTCAACAACATTCATATACTAGCAATGATCTATTTATGTTAAATGCAATAGAAACTCATACTGTATATTAATTGCGCCATTTATGTAGGCATCAATCTAGGTTGCAATTGTTGCTATGCAAGAATTTGACTACAATGTTTAGAATACTTGAATCAAAATTTACCAACATGTATTTCGGCCTTTGTTACAGATCATTCAAATAGCATTGAAAGTTTATATCCTTCAGAATCCACAGGTGTAATTATTCGATGAAACCGGAAACCAGAAAAGGTTCCATGATTGGCTGATATTATATGAAAATAAACCCAATATCTCCGCTGAGTGGAAAATTTCATTAAAATTTCGCCTCTGAATGTCATTAAGAATAAGTCTCTAGAGAAACTAAAGGGGCACTATGTTTAAGGACGAAAATTTCTTTCAATTTGTGAGGAATCTAATCCTTAGAATCCTTAGATATTGTGCTATTGAGTAAAACCAGACGTGTCACATGTTCATACATACATGCTAATGTTACATCTTATTCTTTCGGTCACTAGTAGTTTGCTTTAGAAATACCGCCCAAAATATTCACAAGTGAACGAACACGAGACCATATACAACATTTGTGTTACATCCAGTCTAACGACTGCTGTATATAATATACTATTTTCTTCTGTTGTTAATCAATAATCATATTTAATAATTACATATCTAATATTAGACATTAAAGAATGCACAAAGATAATCTATTCTATATGACATGACAAACTTTAGAATTCGAATATATCACCTCTGATTACAAGGAATAACTCAAACCTGGCTTGGGTTAGCTACAGGTGCTGCTAGATGAACGGTGACGGTGAGTAAGAGAGGGCAGAAAATTTGGTCTAACCTAAATCTGAATTAGGAATTTCATACCAAATTTATTTGTTTACTAGCTAGCAATAACATGGATACTGTAGGTCTGGCAGGCCCTCATTCTGGTAACAAACTGCCTTAAGATAGTTTACTAGCTTCTATGACCTGGTCATGAAGCAAAACGCTGCCAATCTGGTCCACAAAAGATATCACACTAAGAGTGTGATTTGAAGCTCAAGAATCATTCAAATCAAAATATGTACAGCAAATTAATGTTTGTTTATATATTCTGGCTGACATGTCTTAAACTTAAAACAAACATTAGTGGTAATTTTCTACTATAATAATGCATTCAAGGGGCTTTCAGCCTAATATTATGTGTACTTAATGGTACGTTAGATTAGAATGTCTTTTACTAACGTCAAGAAGAAATATAACTTCTTAAATCAGTATGTCTTCCTAATTTCATAAAATCGTGTTTTAATTACTCAAAATATCCACTAAATCCTTCCTAAGGGAGGAGATTTAAATTCAAATAAATGTTTAAAGGGATGATAACTAAGATTTTAAAGGCTTGTAGAATAAGATATTTTCTGTAGCTCTTACGATTAGAAACACGATGACGCAAGAGACAGATGCTCGTCCAAGCATATTTGATTATTTTTAAAAGTAAAAATAATAGCCGTTCACCACAACAGCCCTCTCTTAGATCACTGCACATATTAAGGTGATCAAAAGTAAATTCATCAATGACTAGGAGGATAAGTCATCTATTTGTAACAACCACTAGGATGTATCTCTTGGGCCAGTGGACATGTCTACCAGAGCGTGTGCACCTTGGTTTATCACTTGTGGGAATCAATTTTTTTGTCTTACAAGTCCCTAAGAGACTTTTGTAGTATCGGTATCCTGTACTACAAAATCAGTTGATGCTCTTTTTGTTTGTTGAAGAATTGCTGTATCTACCTGGTCCATGTAAGCTACTTTTAACCGATCAGCACTGACTGTTTTCTGCTTTCCAGTGACATCAAGTACGAAATACTTGTCACATCGCTTTACTAATTAGAATGGTACATCATAAGGTGGTTGAAGTGGTTTTATTACTGCATCCATTCTAATCAATACATGTGAACAAGTTAGAGGATTTTTCTGCAAGTACGTTTTCCTTGTATTTTGCCTTGCTGGAATTGTTTTCAGTTCAGACATGTACCGACGAAGACAATTTACGTAATCACCAGGATCTATGATCTTGCTTGCTTGCTTGTAGGAAGTACAAGTTTACCAGGTAAGCGTAAGGATGCTCCATAAGTTAACTCGGCAGTGGTGTAACCTAGATCCTCCTTTAACGTGGTACGGATACTTAGGAGAATAAGAGGTGAAAATTCTGTCCTATTTCGAGGATTTGTTTGTGCTTTGAGTGCCTATTTCAAATGGCAAAAAAACCTTTCAATTAAACCGTTTGAAGAGGGATGGTAAGCTTTTGTCCACACATGTTTTAAACCAAGCATCATTGCAAACTGTTTGAAAAGTACCGATTCAAATTGGCAACCTCTGTCTATAGTTACAGTAGATGGTACTCCAAAATTTGCAACCGAATGTGTAATAAAAGTTAATGCTACCATTTCTGCTGTGATTGTGATAATTGGTACAGCTATGGGTCATCTGGTATATCTATCAATGCAAGTAAACAGATAGGCATAACCATTTGATGGTGGAAAAGGGCCCACAAGGTCCAAATGAACATGACTGAATCTGGCCTCAAGGGTGGCGAAAGTACCTATTTATATCTGAGTATGACGCTGCACTTTAGCACGCTGACATTGCATGCAATTACGTGTATAATTTTTAATGTTTCTTTTCAGTGACGACCACATAAAGCGTTGCGTAATAAGTGTGCAGTATGTGTTGCTCGTATTCCTGGATGAGATAATCCATGGAGAGAAGAAAATGCTTGTTTTCTGAATGCTTCTGATATATATGGAAGCGGATGTCCAGTAGACATGTCACAAACGATAATTTGTTCTATCGGAAGGATTTGAACTTTGTGCTATTTCAGCGTGGACAACTTTTGTAATTAGAACAATTCAACATCATCAATCTGCTGCTGGGCTATCTCTACGTCATCAAGGATAGTGCTAGGAGCATAAGGTGTTTGCAATGAGCTAACTTGAGAAGGTGACAGAGCGTCGGCGACTACATTATCTTTTCTAGCTATATGCCGAATACCTATTCTGCACTGTGAAATATAATCTAAATGATGTATTTCCCTAGGAGAGTAACGGTCTTGTTTCGCTATTAATGCAAGAGTCAAAGTTTTATGGTCAATAACGATTTGAAAGTTCCTACCTTCAAGAAAATGTCTAAAGTGCTTCATTGCCAAGTATATTGCGAGCATGTCTCGACGAAAAGTACTGTACTTCATCTCTGTTTTCTGTAATTTTTTGGAAAATTGATCAATCCCAGAAACTTGCGATCTTGTCGTAAAGATGTAGGCTGGGGAAAATCCATCATAGCTCTAATTTTCTCTTCCTAGGTACAAATACCATCTGAACTGATATGATGTCCAAGAAAATTTAGCTCTGGAACCTTAAATATACATTTGGTTTGGTTGATGACTATGCCGTGTTGGCTCAGACGTCCAAAGAGACTTCAGAAGTGTACATTATGTTGTTGAAGATCATTACTAGCAATAAGCAAGTCATTGATGTATGCATATACAAAATCCAAACCGTGTATTGTCTGGTCAATAAACCTTTCAAATGTTTGTGCGGCCTTTCGGAGCCCGAATGGCATACGGATAAACTCGAATAACCCGAATGGGGTGGTAAGTGCTGTCTTGGGGGTGCTGATGGCTCTACTGGTATTTGATGATACGCCCGTGCCAGGTCAATTTGAGTGAATACTTGCTTTCCTTGAATAGCTACAGTAAAATCGTGTAGGTGTGGGATTGGACACCTGTCTGGTATTGTCACATTGTTGAGAGCGCGATAATTGCCACATGGTCTCCAATCTCCCTAAGATGGTTTTGGAACCATATGTAAAGGGGATGACCTAGGACTATTAGAAACTCGAATTATCCCAAACTGTAACATGTGATCAAATTCTGACTTTGCTATTGCTCATTTCTTTGGTGTTAAACGGCGGAGACGTGCATGTACTGGCGGTCCCGTTGTCCTGATGTGGTGGGTGACACTGCTTAATATATATGTCGATTTGTAACTTGGTTTGGTGATTTGTGACAACCCATTCAAGAGTTATTGGATATACTCGTTTGCTTGTGGTATTAAAATAGATAAACTTGGCAAGCTGTCGCTTGTGGTTATCCAACGAATAGTTAGAGTTGTTACAAGCATCCACTAATTTCTTTTTCTCATATCAACCACAAAAGAAAAATGGCGTAGAAAATCTACGCCAATGATAGGTGTTGGTATATCTGCGATAATGAAAATCCAAATCCACAGATAGTTCCGGCGTAAACCAATATCTAGAGCCATGGATCTTTGACCATAGATGGTGATAGTATAATTATTCACTGCTTGCAATACGTAAGGTGTAGCCTTTTTTTATCTGATGATGTAGTTGGAATCACACTTACTTCGGCTCCTGTATTTATTAAAAAACTTTGCTTTTTTTTTAATTATGTGAAGTAGACGACTGTCATTTTTGTTACCTAAGCTTGCCGTCAAAAGTTAGTGACTTATTCTTTTCCCGGAGTTGAAGTAGATGGTAGTAGATGATTTTAAGCTCAAGAATCATTCAAATCAAAATATGTACAGCAAAATTTTGTTTTTGTTTGATTATATACTATGGCTGATATTCTCAAACTTCAAACAAACATTAGTGGTGATTTTCTACTATAATAATACTTTCAGCCTAATTTTATGTGTACTTAATGGTACGTTAATTAGTTTAGTTAGTTTTATTAACGTAAAGAAGAAATGTAACTTCTTAAATCTGTATACCTTCCTAATTTCACGAAATCATCTTTTAATTACTCGAATTATCCACTAAATCCTTCCTAAGGGAGGGAATTTATATCCAGTAAATGTTTAAAGGGATAATAATTAAGATTTTAAAGGCTTTTAGAATATCTGCCGTAGCTCTTACGACGAGGAAGACGATGATTCAAGAGAGAGAAAGAATATAAAATTTGATTATTTTCAAAAGTGAAAATAATAAAGGTTCACCACAAAACCATTAAGTCGCCACTCCATATATCCTTATACGTGCTGGTTACTCAACGATGTTGATAGTTAATCCCAAGCTAAGTTAAAGAATGTAACTTTCGGCATCACTTAATTGTTCATTAACATAGTTGATTAAGCTCACCTACGCTAAATTTGCCAGGTCATTTCAGATATTAAATGTTATTTAACAAGATTTGAATTATTTTAATCTCTTTACATTCTAACTTGTTGGAACATTCATAACAAGTGCTAAATATGGTATGAACATAATAAGAGATAATAACGGGTGTAGTCTGTCTTTTGAATTATGGAGGTCAGTGAGGCGGAAAAACGCCGAGGACGGAAATATTTAAAGAAAATATTACTATTTTGTACTTTTTGAATGCTTAATTTAATTGAAGAACAAAACAAAAAATAATGAGGGCACCACCTCAAATTCTAGACATTCTAGCATATTTTCCCTATCTTTTAACATAATGTTACTATATTGGGGCCGTATGACCCCATCCACCTTCCCTAACTACACCTATGGTGGAATTAATTCAATTATGATATAACACACTACCATCTTCGTCTGCTTCCTCCATCATTTCTCTAAGCTCTGATTGGTAGGATTCTGACCAAGTGACCTCATTACAACGTCAAGCTCACTGACTGTTATTGTCCCGTCGCCATCTTTATCAAACAGAGAAAAGGCCTCCTTGAACTCTGAGAAAAAATGATATGGTAGCTTGATACTAAATATATAATATATTACTTTCCAATAAAATAAATAAAAAGTCATCAAAACAAGAAATCTCACATTCAAATTGTCATTGGATTGTTTTAATCTATTAGCAATGAACGAAACGTATGGTACAATTAAATAATTATTTGTTTGTTAATATTGAACATTAAGTTGTACTGCACACAACCCGTTATCCTCAATGAATAACATTCCATCGCTGTAGGGAAAATATACGTTGCAAAATGAACAATGTATGTTGCACGTAAAATGTATTAACGTTTACATTCCCTTCACACTGTAGTGTATGGGATCAAGTGACGTTCTTGCCATGGATGAACGTTTAGTGAATTTATTTGCCAATGTAAAAAAACACTTTGTTTTCCACTGAAAGAACGATCTACCTAATATTGTATTTAATATATTAAAACTTGTAGCTTCGTTAGGGTGTATCAACCTTTTAAAGAATGCATTAAAGACACATGTTAACCAACCTTCTTTATATATTTTTCTTTCATACATGGTGTATAAGTTGCATAAAATAATTTTGAAACTCTTTCTGACTTTGATAGTTACCGAGCAGAATATCAATATCATTAGGGAGGAAATTATGCATATAATGCATATGTGTGTAATTTATGTACATTTTTTGGTGTCAAAGCCGAAATTCGCAAGTGCTTAAAGAAATGTGCTCAGCATGATTGCCGGCTAGAGGTCTTAAACTTTACTCTACCAGAGCATTTGAGATTACAAGTGTCAGGACCAGGTCCAGCGGGTTAATTGGCGCACGAATAAGGTAAATTGTTGCATAAAATGATGTTTTTAATTCTTCGGGGGATTCATCCAAGTATAAAGAACACCCTTTTGAAAAGTAATAATAATAGAATTGATCATCTCCCGGTTCGAAGGGTGGAAATTATCAACAGTAGCTTAGCAACTGATTGAAAATGAAGAAAGGATCGTTGATCAAATCCTTTGTTGATTTGGATAAGTTTCCTGTTATTTCTGAGCTATTTTCAATGGAAAGGATATTAAATGCTTCTTCATAAATAGACACCTTCAACCCATAAAGTAAAGTACGAAATATAACTCTAGATCTTGCAGTGAATGAAACATAGTTATAACAGAGGCCTGATTGTGACCTAAACATCATATGTATTTCATTATGATGTTTGTAAAAGCCATAATATTTTATGCTTATACTACTCTTTTAACAAGGTGAGTACTTTAGTAATGAACTGTTTGGTATTTTCGAGATTTGATGGAAAATTGCAAAAGATTTTCATAAAAATTATAAGGAAAAATAATATGTAAAGATACTATAGTAATAAATCCATGAACACATTTAAACATTTATTTATAAAAAGCTACAACTTATTACTTCTTCCACCATGGCGACAATAATGGATGCCACTACACGTTACCAGGTTACTAACCGGAGTACATTTTCCCCTAA
The DNA here is from genome assembly GCA_020152595.1 of Chiridota heheva. Classification (NCBI taxonomy): domain Eukaryota; kingdom Metazoa; phylum Echinodermata; class Holothuroidea; order Apodida; family Chiridotidae; genus Chiridota; species Chiridota heheva. The sequence goes on from JAIGNY010000154.1 coordinate 1,294,048, forward strand.
TGATATTGTTATTCCTGGTAACACCTTCGTGACCTCTCTAAGGAATCGTTATGACAATACAAATGCAATGAACTCACCCTCTATTTGCTCCGCATTAAGTTGTACCCTCTACAAAAAAAAGATACAGAAATTTGATAACTTCCCAAAGGATCAGCTGGGTGGTAAAACATGACTCTTTTGCTTTATACAGCAAAAATATAGCTACAACGAACGTTTATTAATGCCCTGCACAGGTATAAAGTTTTAAACATGTCACAAGCAAACCTGATAATGATTAGATTAGAAAATCTATTCTAGAAGCGAATCGTTATTTCCCCTGATATTCAACAATTCGGTGTAATACTAAACTAAAGTATGTCACGGTTATTCTCCTTGTACCTTTCTTCGGAAGAGTAGTTCATCACACGAATGCGCAAATTTATTTGACTGTTTTTGTCTTACCGAAAATAGCTTCCAAATTTCGTCAGCTAGGTGAATTACAATGAAATTCATAGATGCTGATTTGCTACTCTGCTAACAAATGTTAAGGGTTTTAATAACAAATTATCTTAAATATTTCATAAAATTTACCAAAAATAAACACTGTAAGCCTAGTAAAGTCAGATATACTCAAAATTTAAAACTTGAATGTTTTTGTGGTTAATATAATTAAATTGGAACCAACCTACTGGTCGCATTCAAAAGGAATAACAGTTTTAGGTAATTAGCTCCTGTTGAGTGCACCCGTCTACAAAACGGAGACTTTTCGTTAAATATTAAACACTACTAATGCATTTATTAAGGATGTCCATATAAAAATTCCATGTAATCATTTCTGTTCTTTTCTCGAATTATTACTATAAAATGAGCTGTCAAACCTAAAATATATCGTATTTTAAATAGTTGACAAGCTATATCCCATAGGATCTCATCAATAGCCTTCGATGTTCCAGATCTGGTCTTCTGAGTTAATGTAGGATTCGTGATGCAGTTACAATCTTTCTCATAAATTTGACATAAACTTTAAAAACCTGCCTGAGATGGTTTAGTTATGTTTCGGAGAAATTTCATTTCTGGCTTTAGTGAAAATCGTCGTGCTTCTGCCTTTGACATCTGAAATGAGAAAGTAAATTTCTATTTATTGTAACTTTAAAATCTATTGTGTGCTATGCCAAAATATATCCATGTGATTTTATTCAGAGAGTTAGTGGGTTATTAGTAGAACAACTTTATCCTATCTCTCAGTCTCTCTGCAAGAATGGACTCTATGTGGCAAGGAGGACAAATGTAATGTTACGGCATTTAGTTTTCTTTCAGTACTCTTTCTTCTATTCACCAATGTTTTCAGGAATATTATGAAGAATTTTCAATACCTTGCTTGCTACGGTCTCTTGCACGTGTGATAAAATTGTTAGCATAGTACGAAAGCAATGAGCCGTTTGATATTTTCCGGATTTGATAAGCAAAGTCAAAAATCAGTCATAAAAGCAATTTTATAGAAAGTAACCATGGCAATAAATCCATGAAAACAACTTTCATTGTTGTATAATTCTGTTAAATTGATTTCAACAAATATTTAATCAATTAATACTTTCGTGAAAGTATACCATGATAATTTTCTATTGGTCGGTGATTGGTGAAACATATTTAATCTCCCTACTCGAATGTGCATGCAATTCGAACATATATAATGTTACAACATGACATTGAATTTGCAAGTGCTAGTATATCGACTTTTTATCTATGTTTTCAGTGCTATCTTAAGATCTTTGAACTGTTCGGGAGAAAACCAACTTTTGGTGTAATAAGAAATACACAAGAACTTGGAGCTTCGAATTCATTACACGGTCCATGGTGGCCGCCATTTCAACTTGTGTTAACTTTATGTCAATGGGATTTTTTACTGAGATCACGGGGGTATTTTTGGAATGCAATGTAATGTAATGTATGATGTCGTCTGTGGGATATGAAGGAATGAAGTTTATCGATCATTTGTAGAAATTCCCCAAAACTAGTGCCCTCACTTTTCGGTCTAGTGCTCCTTTAAATGAGAGCTAGAAGTGTAGACTCCTGTCGCACATGACAAACAGCACATCATGAGAAACCATATACCTATGTCCTGGAAATATCAATTAACTCTCTAAAATGTTAAGCCGTGGTCATACACCAACATTTGTTTTTCACATGATTGTTTTTCACATAATTGTTCCCATGTTTCGAGTACAGATTACCATAATTCAAAAAGAAATATGAGTTTAGTAGTTAGATAAACCATCTAAACTTACCACCAACCTTAAGAACAAAGAACTCAATCTTGTGATGTGTGTTGTTCTCTGACAGAAAAACATGGAACGAAGTCTGATGTTGAAGAAATGATGTTTCTAATTCCAAAAAATAACTAGAGGTTTACCTATTTCGACAAGGCTACAAAAATGTAGTGTTATGATTCTTTATCAAATCTTCCTCGATTTGTTACTCACCAACTCACCTCACTTTTATTTGCATTTTCGCCTAATTTGAGAAACAAACAACTTTTAACAATGGCCAAATTGAATGAGGTGAAGAAGGGACATTAGGGGTGAAGATATTAAAGTAAGGTAAATCATGCAATTGTCTACAAGTAATAATGATTACAAATGACTATCTATAATGTATAGAGGTTGAATAATAAAGAATAGAAGAAAAGAAAACAAGTAAATTATTTTCACGAAGTGTTCCAACGAGTATTGTCCAAAATTGTAGATGTTACTGTCCGTTTCATGAGCACATTAGAGCAATTCTCAATTTTGGCGTCTTATACATGACATCAGGGGTGTAGAAAGCTTTCGAAGAGTGGAGGAGAAAGGGGAGGGGGGGGGGGCACGACCTCTAACGGATACTTCCCCAAGTCATATGCATATTTCTGTAGATAATAAACTAAAGTAAAAGGGGCGCTTCATTTTTTTAAAGAGGCAATTTTTTTTAATGGGAACCCATTTCCCGTACATGGAAGTGACAAAGGTTGCCAGTTTCCTACTATTGGATCAGTAATTAAGAGGCATTTCATTTTGAAAGGGGCACTTTTGTAATATTTTTGTAAAGTGTGCGCAAATTTCCCCAGTTCTTGCACCTTTGACAGTAATTGAGGGAACTTTTTATTTTCAAAAAGGGCATTTTTGTTATCTAGCGGAAGGGGTAAAGGGGGGGGGGGGGTGCACGTGTCCCCAATGGCCAAGGTTCCTACACCTATGCACGACATTGATTTATTGATCAAGTCCAATTAGCCTTTGGAAATATTACTTATTACAGAACTTAGAAAAATCTGGATTCTTTGCAAGGTTTTACGTTCATTTTTGTTGCAAGGTTGATACTTCTTTAGTTTTTTTAAAGAAAATAACTTTAAAGTGTACAAATTTGGAACATGGGTCCTCAACTTTTTGTTTCACAACTGCTTTTAATTTAAATAACTCTATTTTATACTCCTCTTTACGGATGGTATATTCATGGTTTGTAACCGTGACTTTACTTTATTATGGAGTATAATGCATTATTCTCCTACGAATATGTCATGATAGAAACCCTACTTAGTAAAGGGTTAAACATTTCCAGTCTTAGTTTTTATTACATTGAAGACTGTGACAATATACTGATGGTATATAGATAGCTATGCTGCACAAACTGGGCTAGGAATCAATAAGTATAAGACAAAGCTCATGAAAGTTAACAGCAAATGTGCTAACAAAGTTTGTATCGATAACCAACAACTAAATGAAGTAAACCACTTCAGACACCTTGGTGCAACAGTAAGCTTACAAGGTGCTGGCGAGGAAGATATCCAAAACAGAGTCTCTAAAGCAAGAGTAGCATTGATGAAGTTAAATAAGATATGGAACTGGCATATTCTCAATATATTCAACAATGCAACTATTTAACTCTCTTGTCAAGTCTGTACTCTTGTATGGTTGCGAGACATGGAGAGTTAATGTAGCAGATAATAAAAGCTGGCTACATTTATGTTCAAATGCTACAGGTAAATTTTGAAGATCAGATGGCCATATGTAATATCTTACGATGAAATGCTGAGAATAACTGAATATGACAAAATCAGCACTGAAGTAAAAAGAAAAGGTGGAGGTGGATTGGTCATGTGATGCGCATGATCTCTATTAAGCACTGTGTGACAGCTATGACGTGAAAACCAAAGGGAGAAGGAAAGTTGGTTGTTCTAGAACAACCTGGAGAAGAACAGTGGAGAAGGAGAGGAAAGTGATGGGATAAAGCTGGTTGACAGAAGCCAGACAAGTTGCAAATAACAGTCCAATGAAGAGAGTGCACTGCAGCCTTATGGGCCAGGAAGCCTGAAGAGACTAGGTGAGATATAGATAGCTTCTAGCCTATAAGTTCTTTCACACCTGAATAAAACGTAAAAAAGACATTTAACATTAAAAACTGAGCCTTTTATTAAAAGGTTACATGTTACTTTTGATCGTTTGCTATTCCGTGAAAGAAACTGTGAAAGGCATGATGGAAGAATGCACCTAACTGCCTAATAGTTCCATATACAATATTCAAGGCATTGACAGTATTTCGATGGCATATAGATATATCATAGCTTAAGTTAATTTACACTTTATAAAAAATCCAGTTGAACATATGGATTGTTTTTTGTGGAAACTTTATCGTATTCGCAACCTTCGTTGAACTACAAAGGTATCATATGCTCTAAAAATATCACACGTAAAGAATACAACATCAAACAACATAAATACAACATTACAAATTTTCAACTATAAAACAATAACAATAATAAAGGAAAATAACTAATAATAATTCATTTGTGGAGAATGATAATGTGATCCACATTGTGATTCCGTGTATTGCTTAAAAAATAAGGTTTGCACAAGTTTATGAGAAGGGAGAAAATAATGATTTGATCGGTCATCTGATGATGTTTTAGGGAAGACAGCGGAAATGGAGACAAATGTTTTTTTAAATTGTTTTGCTCCAATGAAATGGATATCAAATAATTTGAATTGTTTATATTCTACATTAAGCCAGATATTATTTTGCAATGCATTATCCACATGACTGAAGAGGTTTATGTGAAAGCATCATGCATTGCTGATTTAGTTCCTCATACCTGTCAGAATTACCTTTATACAGAAACAACCCATTACTTGAAACTGATAAATCTGAAATGAATTCATTGAAACAGCGCAACGCTTTCATTTCATTTCTACATTTCATACTGTTAATCTTAGGGAGTTTTTGAAAAACTGATGATATTCTTGTAAATAATGGTGCCATGTAGTCTCGCTCATAACTCGTCAAGTTAACGTTATGGTTGGGTTAATACGCTTTCTTCCAGAATACGACGGGAAAAGTAGCCCAAACGTCCATCACATAAACAAAGGAGGAACTATTGATATATGTTCTCAAGTTATATTAGACACCGATATGAAGTAATATGACACAATCGGTTCGTCATCAAACCGTTTATTACTTTTACTGTCACTACAGTGTGAGGTTCGTTTTTTCGACGGTAATAAGACTAACATTTTAACATACCTCCGTCGAAGTTACCTTCATATATCTAAATGGAGATTTAATCGAAATTTATAAGTATATCATGTTCTGAAGATAGATAACGTATTCAGTTCGGTTCAACGTCTATCAATTACCCTTCACTATTACTGCATGATCTATTTGGGAGGGTTATTTCATCATGTGTAATGTAGAAAACCGCAAATGCAACCACGCGGGTTCTAGCGAACATTTTCTAGTAACTTAGTGAGGATTATTGTTTCTTGTAACATATTGGCTTGTATTAGTGCCATTTCTTTTTCCAATAAGGTGAATTATCATTATTACCCACATAGCAAAAGCAAAAAGTCATACAATAACAAAGATTTTTCTAGAACTTTTCTTGGAAAAATATAGTTATTTTCAAGGCTTAGCTTATGCATTGCTATCGATTTTAAATGTTCTCCACGTATTTTTTACGTATTTTGTAAGTATGAAGAAAATTAGGCAAAACCATCGGTTATTTTTGGCGCGAAGCACTAATTTTAAAATCTTGTACTTATATAGAGCTTACAAGGCGCTGTCTTTTCTAAGCTTTGTAAAGAAGCCAACCGTCCATACAAACCAACTACGTTTCTAAAGTCCTCATGGCTATGCTTTGCGGGCCTCAAGCACATTGATCTTCTTCGTAATGCCGTGCACCAGACGAAGAAGCAGGTCTGACATAACCCGCCCCAGGATTAATCCATGAGGCAGGCCCAAATTTAGGCAAATTGGTACGAAACGACTACCAGACAAAACATTACTTTTCTAGATGAAAAAAAAAATCTGAATTTTCCGAAAATACTTTTTGGACATCAATATCGTGTAGCTTTCTTGTTGATTTGATGATTTCCAAGATGGCCGTCAAAATGGTCACTACTGAAAGCAAGTAGTTTTTTTTTTTTTTTTAATTTACTGATAATTTAGCATTTCAAAGGTATTTTGGACCTTCTATGTAGATTGTCTAATTCACAGACAACTTTGAAGTTAGGGTTCTCTTGACAGAAAAACATCTTGGAAATACAAGATGGCTGCCAAAATAGAAGCCAAAATGATGGCCATTTTGTTAATTTCTTTTAAAAACGTATCACATACTTGACTTTTTTTATCAAACTGAGCCATTTATTTTTAAACAACTATTTTATTAAATTAAGAACATTGGAATGTACCAAAATTAAATATTGAACTACTTGAGATAACATAGGGACTTGCTACAAGGCATGTTTCCTATGAGTGATGGTCACCGTTCAGTCATCTTCATCTTGTTGGTGTTTTTAATATCAGAACAAGCTACCAATGGATATGTTTAGTTGTAAGGTATGGGAAAGAGCAAATATATACAGTAGCTCATGAGCTACGGCATAAATTTAACAAATTCCTACCACAAATATTATATATTTTACGAAAATGCATTCTGGATATCGATATCGAGCAGCTTTCTTGTAGTAATTTCATGATTTTCAAGATGGCTGCCAAAATGCTCACCACAGAAATGAAAACGGCTTTTCTTTATGAAACTTACCTGGGAACTTATTATTTAAAACAAGTGTTTGCCTCGTTGATGTAAATTTTCTCGAAGACAAATTTAAATTCAAGAGTTCCGTTGAACGCGAAACGTCTTGAAAACCCAAGGTGTCTTGGTGATTACTTTATTGAAACATACAGCATACTTCTTCTTTTATTTGATTGAGCCAGTTACTTGTGCAGAACTGTATTTATCAACTTAAGAAGATTTAAACTACGTGTGGTAACATATAGTTTAATTGCTACAGGCCTGTAAGGCCTGTTTCCTATCAATGATGATCACAGCCACCTCCATCTTCTTGGTGTTTTTGATATCACCCCAAAGGATAAGTTTAGATATAACGCACAAGAAAGAGCAAGATATACACAGGAAAAGATGATCATGATGATGCTGGGACGAAGTAAGACAACAGGTGAAACTGAAGATCTCTGATACGAAACCTGTACCACATGACCATGTCTACGAGGCTAGATAGGTACCGCGGTTCGATGGTTTTGCTGCTCAAGTTGGCAAGCCGGGCCGAAATTTCTTCTTGAAGGAGCCCTTTGATTGCCGTTTCTTGTAGTGTGGGAGTCGGACGGAGGACGCCCACTGTGTGGGGGCAGGTGAAATCCAGGCTCCTTTAGGCACCCCCAGTAAAAACCTGCTTACCTTTCTTTCCTAGCTGCAGGAACTGTCCAAACCATGGGGATGAAGGGTTTGTTTTCATTGCCAGGGCACAGTAAGCTTACCTGACCACTTTTGCAGGTTTGAGGAAGTTGCAGGTGCCGGGAGGACGTGAGGTGAGCGCAGGGACACTCCGCTCTTCTCGCTGTTACTGGCACGGTTACAGGTGACGAAGGGACAGGCATGTCACAACAACCATCAGTATTCTACGAAATTGTCTGCTCACGCTGCGGAGAGAACCACATCATCAAATCCTCCATCCCACCAAAACACAAGGCCATCTACGAACACTGCAAATCAAACCGCCGTACCTTCAGATACCTATCATCACCTCCAAGTATCCTCACTTCATCGATACTCCCATGACATCACTGCAACACCTGCCTCATAGAATATCAAAAGACCTCTCCCGTCCTCTCAAACTCAAATTTAATCTTAACTTAAAGCTTTAGTCCAAGCGCAAGTCACGCATATACCGAGTCTAATGCTGACCAATGCCGATCCGTTGGACCAAAAGTAAAGAGAAACAAAGTAGTAACTACTAAGTCAACTAAAACCACAGAAGCTATCAAATTGATATTGCAGTCAACGGCCTGCGCTCTAATCATTCAACATAGTCAGCCGACACCAGCGGTGGCGGAACAAAAACAGATTGTGGGGAGGGGGAAGGAGGCTTAAATGGACAGTATTTTTCGCTGAAGACAAATTAAGGCTTCAGCGGCTAGCGCGTGGAAAGAAGCATATAGAGTTTGGGATCAGAGGCCCGCTCAATGATCCCTTGTGTGGTCCAGGAGACGAAGCTTCCGAAAGCTATGCAATTTTAGGCATTGATGGAGTTAAAAAGCAATCAAATTACTTCAATCGGATTACAAATCTGCTTTGATTTGTTGATGTGTTGATAACCAAAAAATGCATTATATTTTAGACATTTTAGAATAACATTTCTTGGGGAGCTACACATGCTTACCCCCACCCTCTTCCCCTAAAGTTTTATTAAAGAGGCTGGGCCTCCTCCATTAGTGAATGGGGCCCACGTTAAAGTGTGACATTGTAATATCTTGAATTGTTCAACGGGGCCCCCTAAGTGAATAGGTTATAGTCCCCCAAAAACCTTAATCCGGCCCTGCAACACCGACCCCAAAGGATACGGGACGCATGATAGTCTACCTTGGTCAGCTAGCCAAATACCTAACCTTCTGTCTAATCCACAACCTAGTTGAAAAATTGAACGATGAATTTCCATTCCATACCACCCTGACCAAGAAGCCTCCATGATCAAACACCACAGTATGCATCGTCACAACAATCATTCAAGACACAATCACGTTCAACAATGAATACCAACAAATCTGGAATGACTTTCACACCACCTGGAACAAGCTCGCCATTCAAACCACCGAACTTTGGCAACAACTGAATAATAGTCACCTTCTTCCATCTGATTCGGAGACCACCAACATCAAGTGCCAATCAAAAGAACCACCAGTCAAGGACATACTATACCAACTTTCACATTTACCATCTCAAACCAAGAAAAAAACACTCATTAATACGGCTCATTGACTTGTCAGCAAACAAAGCAAAGACCCGCCTTCTTCTTCAAATTTTAAACGTCATGTCTGCACCTTACGGGCCCTACCATGGTTGTTCACCGTCTGTTTGATTAAATGAATGATTTCCTTGTCGTCCGCTACCCATCGGCCGCCGTTACCTTGGCCCATGTTCCGTCCGTCAGTATCATCAGTATAAGCCATGTTAGCAGGGACGGATTAAGACCCCATCATCAGTATAAGCCATGTTAGCAGGGACGGATTAAGACCCCAACATCGGCACTGAGCACGAGTAATCAGTGAGTAGAAGAGTGGGTACAGGGGCCTGCTTGAGCGCCCATTGAAAAGCTGGTGCGGCCTCAAAAACGTTTAGAGAACTTGGTGTGGTGATGAATGACGCCGCCACGATCTTGATTTATGTTCCGACCAAATCCTTTTTTTATTGTTATTTGTCTCAATCCAGTTCAAGACTTCCGAACAGAATGGCACACCAATGACCATGCAACATTTTTGCTTGGCAATGCCAGCGCCTTTTTAAGCCTACAGGTCACCATGTTGAACCAGCTTGATAATAAGAGGTCCTCTTGTCCTTGCCCCATTGTCATAGTGAGAAAAACATGAGCCTTGCTTGGAATTTAAACTACTTCAAGCAGGAAAGTGTCACATTCATGATCTCCAAATGTTTCAATATTCCTAAGATTATTTTCAATACTCTGGTGAAAAACCACATAATTGTTTGTCTGCATGGCTCAGCTTTTTGGGAGGTAATCTAATTCCATAAACATGCACTAAATTAGGAGAATGGCATTCGTTATTGGGTATTATCAACCACTGTCATGTGACTTATTTTAGAAACTGTATTATCATAATTAGTATTACCTCGCATTTTAAACGCAATATATACATGTAATATGTACATGTATAACACACATCAGTTGTCTGAAAACTAAAACCAACCAGCTGTAAATTTTGAAAGCTATTCATCTGAACCGTCCAGAAAGCATTTTATCATCATGTGACCATCCTAGATGTATGTTGTGAAATGCGTTTGGTAGTCTTTTTGGTACCGATACACCCCTCTGGCTCATGGACTATAGATCAAGCCCGGGCCTTTCGGCTGAAAGGCAGACTCTCTACTATAGAGCCAACTAGTTAGCTAATTTTAATTCAAATGTTTCTAAAAATAACAATTTGTTTATGAGATTAGATACTTGAAACAGTTCAAACAGCGAAATTATACCAGTACAAATTTCAGTTGTTTTAAGGATACTTTATTGGTCTAGCCATACAATTTTATCGCAATATTAGAAGAAAACAGCTGCAAAACGTATATAATCGCGTGTGTTCTACATGATCTTTGAAATAGGGTCTTTCCGGAAATTCTTGGCATTGCAAATGCCAGTATGTATTGATATTGTTAGTTTTGTCTGTGGTGCCTCTTTTTCAGTTTTTGTTAATAGGTTCTGCATTCCCGGTACACTTTATTGCTTCCAAAGAGTTTATACTTGAATTTCTATGGAATACATCCACAGCCATTTATCCGTACAATCGATTATGGAAATAGAATACATGTGTGCTCCTCTAGCCTAATAGATTATTTTTACAGTTTTCCAAATATTATCCTTTTTGTCATTTTCAAATATGATATTGCACGGGGAAAATTGTCTTGCAACAGCAGGAAAATGTGTAAAGGAATGTATAAACAACATCATTTTTTAGCACATTTTATTAATAAAATGAAAATTAAATCAATTGTAAATTTCAGAAAGATCTGACAAATAACAATTTGGAAGTCAAATAGAGCCGCCTCTGAGAATATTAAAGTTAAATCGTTCTGGAACAACGAAGGCGTACAAAGCCGGTGTTTATGCCCATGTATTGTGATGCAAGCGGATGAGAGTCCATAATTATCCCTGGACAGAACACCAGTCCATCGCAGGTTAACTCCCCAGTAGTACTAGTACTGGTACTCATTTTACAACTGAATGGACTGGAGGAAGTGGAATAAGGTTTATTACCCAAGGACACAATTAAGAACCAGTCATGGGAATCAAACCCAGTAACTTTGAAATGAGTTTGACTTTCTAGCACTGAGCGACAGCGCTATGAACTAAGCGGAAATTACAGGGTTTATCAAAACAGCTTTTAGAAGCTAACATAAAAACGTGAATAATATTCTGCAATAAAATTAAAATGAATGTACTAAAATATTGATATACATTACATATTGCGTGTACAATAACAATATGAGATTCCTTGGCGCCATGTTCTTTCAAAAGATTACAAACATTGAAAATTGCGCGACCATATTGTCAGTTTGTTGCTTCGTTAATTGAGGTCTGAAGCCGAAAATGGTGTCCACTGTAGCATCCATTGCCAAACTTAACAGTGAATAACATACAGATGGAGTACGTTATTTCAGTCTCATTAAATTATAATGAAAAATACTGATATTGATTGGATTATTGCAACAAACACGCAACCTAATCGTTTCGTTGCTTATTGTTAGAATACTTGTCTTGTCTGCCATATCGCTTCATTGATCTTGAATACTATACGAAATGTAAAATGTCACTTGGTTCATCGTATTTTGTGACACACAACTATGTGCGATTTTGTGTTTATGCTTTTGGTAGCAGTGGAACACCCTATACAAATCTACTTGTCTTGAAATACGAAAATGAATTAGAGGCTTAATTCACAATTGACTTATACACCAAATATCTTGATACTTTAATTTAAGTATTCATAATTGACTTATACACCAAATATCTTGATATTTAATTTAAATTTGGTTCGAGTAATTAATGCCGCCATAAAGAAGGACAAATAGGGCTAACGAGCAGCGTGAATGTGGAATCATGGGTACAAGTTATTATACTGCCATCATCCTCAACCAAACGTTTAAAAACACAATGTACAAAATTAGTAACCCGCAACATTTAACCACCTGTTCAAGGACACTGCAGAAAATTATTTGTTAATATTTAAAATAAATCAATGAAAAAAAATCTCTTAAGTCAGCTATCTAATGACTGTTTTTATTATGTTGTATGTATTTCAAAACATATCAAGGATTGAGTTGATATATTGCAATATGAGCTTAATGAATCAACTAGTATTATACCCAACTAATTACTATTAAATCTGAATTCTAAATCTAAAATCTTCAAAGTGTGAGTTATTCCTAATGAATAGAAATTATAAGATTTTACAAATGCTCGCAATCTGTGAAATATGCCCAATGAATTAAAATTCTACGATTTACAGATGTTCGCAATATAATTGCCTTCAACTGAGGAAATATCATTTTGTCCTAAACTAAAGGAATACTCATTTTTCCAAAACCAACTTGTTCTAAAATTAAAAAATAACAACTTGACCTAAATTGAAGAAAAAAAAATGGCCCTAAAGCAGGAAAAAAGACGAAATTACCTTACATTGAAAAAAAACACTAAATTTTCACAAGACCCGAAAAATACCACTCTAACCTAAACCAACAAATACACATTTTCTTTGAAATAAAGATACATCAATTTACCCTAAATTGATATGTATTAAAGTACTTAAAGCAGTAGCTACATTAATTTGAAAATCAAATCAAATTTGTCATTGCAATAGAAATACAACTAAAGTAAAGAATAAGTTCACATTACCGTTCGTGTCGGTGCTAGAGTTGTTAGTACCATAATAAAGGACATACTCTACAATATCTTCCTCGTGGGCTACTTCTGCTTCCACCTCTTATATCGAATTGTGGCTTGATGGCAATCACATAAATATACAAATCCCACAACGAATGACTAAGCTGTTTGATCAATAACTATTTGCAACGACTAAAACATAGCCAATGTTGCACTCAGAGAGATTACAAATTGCAGTAATTAACGCGTGAAGCAATGCAAATCTTTTGTTTTTTTATTGAAGAAAACGACGCTGTTGAAATTCCTTGTTCAAATGTAGCCGTAGAAAAAGAGTGCTTCCTGTAGACGGATTCTGCATCACTAACAACTCAAGCAAATAGTTGTAGTTATGATTGTATTCGTTCATAGATGGCTGATTTTGCTTTATTGCACCTGTGGAATAACAGTTATCCAAATATATATGAAGCTGTCAGATTAGAACTGTTTCTTTCATACATCCTTTTCATATGCATCGATTTGCGTAGAAAGTAGTTTGTTAAATCAAATAAATTGTCTATTAGTATACAAGTATACAGACAATAAGCTGGTAGATACATGAAGTCTAAGCAGGCTTTGTACACGAAAGAACAAAAGATGAAATATAGGATATAGGCTACAATGTTTAAATTAGATGTGTTATACTACTGCACAAATTGCCGCATGATTGCATTGCAATTGGTAATTTATTATTTTCATGATTGCTTTATAAGAAGACAAAAAAGCTCGTTGGAATATGTTATCAATGGGGAGAACACATGGGAATTTGCTTATTAGACTATCTGTTATTTTGACATTTGGACGATTACTTGTGAAAATACATACCGGTGTGGGAACTTCCCTGCTCAGAATGTCTTTTTATGATTGTAAAATAGCCTTAAATCTTTCCTGTGTTGGTTTATATCAAACCTTCCTTACAGCGCTGTCTTGACACCCAAAACATATTCATGACATTAATCGGTTTCGGTTGAGAGGATATTAATAGAGTGCTGCCAATAAATATTTGGAATTTTTGTTTAAGTCATAAACTATCATTGCACATGATAACAATGATTGATGTTGGCAATTTTTGAAAATTTATCTTAATTTGTAATCTATAACTAAATTGAAGTCTATTCCAATTTTGTCTATTCCAATTTTTCAGAATCCCTATTTTCTTATCAAGTATGTCGCTTTTATCAGGATAAGAAGATTTAAAACTTTTTCTTAGGAGTAGAATTTATTAGGAAATAAATTAAATAATATTTCAAATTCGCCACCAATTAGAGAGTGAAAACAAAACAAATGTAACCAATATTAACATAATGAATCAAAGTAAAGTGGATTTTGCAACAATATAAACCGAAATATTATCAGGACGTCCACTACAATCCCAGAAGTGTCTTAGTATGAAATGGTCAGGAGAAATTTAACTTTGATTTAGCTTAGTAGGAGGAACAATTATGCAGACGGTATTCACACACAGTGATTACTGTGAATATTTGAAATTATTTTTATATTTACGGGAGTAAATCTAAGATGGAAGAGGCGTAGTATCCATGGTTTTCACGTCACATTATCTGGAACATAATGTAAAGGAATTTTAGTGTGTATACACTTACTTTTGGCTTTGCAAAGAATAACACAGCATGAAGTGACCTGCAAAATGAATTGGGATGCATGTTAGCATATAAACTTAGTAATCTGTTTGGGAAAAAATAGTAGATTTAGTAACATTTTTTATCTTCTTTTTAAAAATGTTCATATTGTTTAGGAGTTTTAGCGTCAAGAAATATTTCAATGCACATTTAATTAGCGTTAAAAATCCTTGGAAAGAAATTATAAACAAACGTTTTCTGAAGAGAAAAAACCAATCGGACAGAGGTATAGTTCAGTGGGATTAATTTGATTCTTGATTATTAATTAGATATGTTTCCTTTGCAGAACAATATCCTCCAAATTACTAAAAATGAAAATGAAAATTTTAAAGCGTAAAAATATCTTAACAGTGTGAAGAATCCTGGCTAGCTGCTTCTTGTTTGTCAGAATGAGAAACTATTAAGAACCGCTATTCTCTTCTCACCATTCCACTGCAGATTTGATTTCAGCAATAACTGCGTTTTTCTCTTCATCTCATAAGAATGCCATATCAATAAAATAGTGTGAATGTAACATATCTGATTACAATCATTTTTTTCTTCTTCTGAATTTACGCTTCAAAATGTTGAAGGTTCGAAAGCTACATTGAAACATATATCAAATCAGTCTCAAAGCTCCAAACTGTATCTGGCGGTCAAGGATCTGGCCAGGAAGTTATGCAAGGAAATTACTTACTTATAGAGGGAAGTCTGTGACAGTTATTACGCCTTGAGAAATTCTAAAAGATGTAAGAGATTGCTGAAATATTGTCTTACAACTTATAAGAGCTGTGGGATTTCATTTATCATAAAAAACAACTGTACAATAAAACAAAAGAATGAATAGTTAATGTCGCCATCACTTACAATTTATTTTGAAATTAGAGGTTGTTTTCGCCTCCGCTTTTTTTGTATGTGTTTTGTTATTTGGATAGAAACGCTTAACATAATAGGGAATGGATAGGAATGGAGGGAAATTAGTTTCAGGTTGATTTTCGTTGGGCCGTAGTTTTCCAGTAGACATTTTTCAGTAGAATATGCTCTACAATTAATTAATGCCCTGAAAAAGAAATTTTCTAGCCCTAAAAAGATCAAATTAATTGGTTTCTGGAATCAAAGAAAGTTAAAACAACTTGGAAAAGAAAATTATGGATTGTGAATATTGCCTGAATAAAACTGAAAAAAAATACATGACCCACCATAAATTATTCATAAGACAATCAAGTGTTTTTATTAGTAGACAATTTTTAGGAAGGGAGGGGAAGGGGGCAAAGGAAACAGTAAACAAAACAATTTTTTTTTCCCGACACAACATAATGAAAAATTACATTTTAGAAAAAAAATTATTGAAGATGATTTTCGTGACCGGAATTTGTAACTGAAAAGTCGGCGGGTAGTTTTGAGGAAAAAGTCAGATATTTTGATGGAAAACTAAATAGGCCTAAATTAAATTCGGTATTTGTACTTTTTTAAATCTTTTTTTGCGAAATGCTGTCTGAGGGTTTAATATAGTGGAAATCTATTATGCAAAGACAGATCAAGATTTGGAAGAGATTTTAGGGATGAAACTTGGTCTGCCTAGAATTTACGAGATAGATTGTATTGAGGTTGGGAATCATATATAATAGTGACGGGCTGGCCGAGGTTAGTACTCTGCAGACACACAGAGTGCTAATATTTTAGTCTCTACTGTTCTGACATTAAGTCACTGAGTTGCCATCAGGTTGATCTATCATCCGTATTCCAAATCCAGGCCAAACATTCCAGAATTGTCAACTATCTAGAAACAAAACATTGTTCATTTCTAATCATTGAGCTATGCAAGTAGGAGAGCAGTTTCCATAAATAAACACGTTTTTCACTAAATTTTGAGAGAGAATTTCATATATCCTTTTTTATATTTCAAAAAGGTTGGATGGGACATAAGAATAAGTCTGGTTTCATTGATTTCTAGAATATTAATCAGTAGATCACGATTGGGCAGTTTCGTGAATCATTGTGGATGACCTTGAGTCAATGCGTTGCTGATGAGTATTCAAACAGCAGGATTATTGGTATTGGTTTTGAGGATGTGGACACTGTATCCAATAAGGATTTGCTATTTTACCAGACTCAAGATGACGACGAATGCACATTGCATCTTGCCTTATTTTGACATTAATTGATCAAAATTACCGCATACAAAATAATGAAAAGGTACAATTTGATACAATTTAAAAGATATATTCATCAGAATATTTGTAAATATAAAATGGTATCTAAAAGTAATCAAAACACATTCAAATCATGGGCTGCAAATCAACCTAACATCTTACATCAAGTTGAGGGTAACATAACAAATATATTGGGGTTTGTAAAAACTGGAGGTATAAAACCAATCGTAACTTTTGAATGGAGTTTGTTTAAAACTATGAAATAAATTGACAAAATTAATAGATGCTAGGATAAGTAAACACAGGGTTGGTTGAAAAAAATATCGAAAGCTGATGACCTCACACTTTTATTTCGGTTGTGTAAAATTTTAAACAACTTGTGTAAAAAGTTTACACAACTGCTGTTTACTATATGAACCTAGCAACTGTTGTGTAAAAGAGTACATAACTAGTGTTATGTAAGTTTCTAAACAGCAGTTGTGTACTTTTTATACACAATAGCTGTTTAAAAATTAGCTTAAACAACCCAGTTGTGAAAAGCATTTTACACAACATGTGTTCACTTTTGTTGTTTAAGCAACCCAGTTGTGTAAACATTTTATTATTTTTTCACAAGAGTGGCGGCTCCATTATTCTTTATGGTTGGGGGGGGGGCGGGTGGACTTTCCTGGGATCAAAATAGATGCGGTAAGCTAAACAATGTGCTCAAGAACTATGGATAGGCAGTTCATTAACAATTTCAAGGGTAAGTGGACAATATTTTAATTACTTTGGTTACTAAATATAACTTATTATAAACTGAATGTGATTTCAGTTACCCCATTATTAGCATCACCCTGCATGTCCTTGATCGAACCAAACAACATTCTGCATTGCACTGCATAGATGCATGTAATGTAAGGCCTATAAGGCCATAGTATGCACATAGGCCTAGGCCATAACGTTAATCTGATTTGTTAATATCCCAGGTTCATGTTAACCTCGCGGATGACTGGAATAACATCCAGTTTATTATAAAACTCATATTTAATAACCGACGCTATTAAAACATTCTCCACTTACCATTGAAATTGTTAATGAACTGCTGATTCAGACCCACAACCGTAGTCTACTCTCTATTTCGCACGTCAGCATTCTAGTACTGGCCATACAGGTAACGCGCACATAATGCATGATCACTTAAACTTTACTGATCGTTGATTGGGTCTTTTAAATCACGTGTTTGATTTTTTTACACAACAGTTGATTAAAGCATCAAATTGGCGGCAATTTATATTCATTGTTGCTTACAATGACAGTTATATTTCACACAACCCATTTTTTAACCAACTTGATAATAATTACAGAGTGCTGATTAAAATACGTACATAACCATTTCTAAATAGCACTTCATTTAAACAGTGGATTTACCAGCTTACAGTGCACTAAGGGCCAGGTAAATTGATACGATCTTAAGCATTAATTCTCTTATTGAATGTATAATTCGAAAACCCAAATAATGGAATATCACTAAAGAGTACCTGCGCTGGAACAATATTTGACAAAGTAAAATTGCAGAGGAATACATGATATTATCTTCTTGCTAGAAAGCGTAAAACTGCCTCACAATTTCTGAAACCTCGGGTTCAGTTATGAGATGAACAGTTTATAAACAGAGTTATCTCAACCATTCATATTATCAATATCTTCATTCTCTTTTTAGCGTGAAAATGGACACAAATTTCGAGAACAAGAAGCATTTCTTATTAACGTTTTGTATAAGCAATTCATATGTGAACTATATGTCATTGATCTACTTTAGAAATACACCTCATGTAAATTTGCCTTCGTTAAAAACGTTGAAATGAATCACTGTGACGTTTCTACTTCGTTACCCTCTACTATGGAAGAGCCAGTCTGCCAGTGATATACCACGCGAACACTTCTTGAGACTCATAAGAAAAAATGTGAATTGGAAAAATAAAATTACTTGGGTGAAACTTCCAGACCAATGGACGATTTAAAGAATCTTAAGCCGTGAACCAATATGCATAGTGGTGATATGAATTGATTTGAAAACTTCGGATGCTTTTAATGTTATTTGCTATCACTCTTTTTAAAGTGATGTCTTTACAAACAAACGATTACTAAATCAAACATTAAATGACAAACTATGAGTGTCCGTGTGAGATGGTGTTTTGCTATAAAAATACTGTACGAAAATAGTATGAATGTACACGACAGAATTGAAACATCTCAAATACGATCAGAGTTCAAAAGATTGTAATATTTTCCCATATGTGTACAACAGCAAGCTCTGAATGTCAAAGCCGTCGATTCAGCCATTCTAATTTCAAAACTTTCTGAACTCGCTTGCAGAGAGGCAAGAGGAATCTCCGCGTTCTTTCCAACGTCGTCCCTCACTTTGAAGTCATCATTGTTACGAATTCTATGCAAAAAAGAAAAATTGAAATAAGTGGTTCTTGTTGTTATAAATATATGAGCATTCAGTTTTTGTGGTCTACCTTTGTGGCTAAAAGTCAAGGGGAAAAATCCCTTCTCCCCTCCATCAATGTTATTAGTCAATTCCAGCTTTGTTCCAAAGCACATCGCATCAAGTTCTGAAATTGAGTGATTTTGCCACAACACTATACTACGATCTGGCATGGAAAAAAAAGTGGAACATGTAATTATGGTAGTTGCTGGGAGCTTACGTCACCGCTCTAAAAATTTCTTGTCGACCTTGGTTGAAAACAATTTTTTTTTATGTTTGATCAAAGTAAATACAAATATAAATTGTTAAAATTGTAATAAATTGTTAAAAAATTATTAATTGTTGTTATGAAAATACGGTTTCTGGTGATTTTTAGAGTAGTTTCCCAGCTAACTGTTGATTGGGTTAAGTTGATTTGAGATTAAATCAGTTGATTTAATTTTCAGCATGCAAAAGATGTAACATATATTAATTAATTAATTTTGTTAAAAGACAAAGAAGTTCAATTTGTAAACAGGATTGATACAAGTTTTGCTGCTCTCATTTCAGACGTTTACTTGTAGAAACGACAACTGCATCTAATTCTTCATATGAGAGAAACAGTATTTAAAGGTAAAACATCTTTAAAAAACATATTTCGTTTTCGAGTTTTGACTTATTAAAGTTTGAATATGTTACATAATATGCTGGAGTTTATGGCGTATTAAAGCGCACACAGCTCAGAATATCTAGAACCGTGACGGTAATGGCATTTCCAGGTAAATTTTTTGTGTTATAGATGGCGTGGTTAAGATAAAAAGCTTTTCTGGTAGAGGTTTTGTAAGAAACCTTTGGATAAATTATATATTACAAATTGGCATATTGAAATAAGAATATCCAAGAGCTCTAAAATGCCAAATTTCGTCAACCATTAATGGTTGATATTGTTGTGTTGTGATAAATCTTAAAACACATTCCCTTAGCGTAAACTATTTAAACTTTCATGCAGGTCAAAAGACCTTTTAAACCTCTAAGGTTAGAAGCAGATCTTATGTGAAGGCCTCTATGATAGTCATGATCTTTGTTTTACCTTCGTAGTTTACTTGTCCATCTCCGTCAATATCAGCCTCCCTAATCATCTCGTCCACTTCTTCGTCTGTGAGTTTTTCACCAAGATTCGTCATCACGTGCCTCAGTTCAGCAGCGCTAATGATAATCAAAAAAGGAGTTATTTTCGGTGACTGCCATTGGCTTTATTTTCTGAAATATTATAAGCAATGTAACAGCCACCAAGAAATGATAAAGTGCTGTCACAATGGTAGCAGAAACAGATAAATACATATATTATGCATGGGCATGTCGTTGAATATGATAAGAATATAAATCTAAAATGGAAAAAGTTTCAAGACGTTTACGTATCGACTTATACAGTACATGTGTCTAGTTAGGAAACTTAGGTGTGCAATATTTTTCACAGGAACAAACTGTTATATCTGTAGTGTACATATGAAAAAGCAGTGACGTATACATTTAAATAGTGGAGGTACGGTGAAAACTAATGGATTCTTGTAAACGAGGGGAAAAGATCTCGATAGCCTATTCTGCCCGTATCAGACTGAATTATCGTTAATATTGGACTGAAAACTTATATTTACATTCATCCTAACTAAAATATTCGATACTGTTGAAAATAAGTTATTTTATTTTGCTTTTTTTGTAATATGGAACTACTTTACTTCAAATGTTTGTAATAATTTCTTGATATCTTCGTTAATTTAGATTTCAAGGAATAAAATTACACCTCGCAAAATGTTACATTTTATATTACATAATTCCATTACTTTAACTTGTTTTATATTTTACCACAAAGCTTGAACAAAATGGCTATATGACGTCTATTATCGTAGGTGATTTAAAAGTTCCTTAAGAAACCGGAATGCTAGTCAAATCTATTCATTTATAAGAATTGAAGATTTCAGATGATATTGTAATCTTCATCTCACCGTTTTTAAATCACATTTTAAAACTAGGCATGTAACGATTAAATTTAATTTTAATCAGTTCGGTTCGTACCGCCGATTGAGGGACTCAGTAAGTCCCACGATGGGAGACCCTCTCATTCCCACTGAAGTTCCAGTGATATATGGAAGCCACCATTTTAATTGTGAAGTTTTAGTCATAGACGCTTATCAGTCGTTTCATTGAAGGTTTGTAACAAAGTTTGTTTTCTTCAATTTCGCAAAAGTAAAACAACTTCGTTACTATCACGCACTTATTGCTAAATAATTTTCACAAACCTCCAAGTTGTTTATTATAATTTCAGAAACCTTGTTAAAGTGCGACTGCCTAACGGTAAATACATAATAAGAATTCATCACTTTTCTTCAAATTTTTCGAAAAACGCCCGATGAATTTTAAAAGCGCACGGTGAAAAGTTAATTCATATGCCAGTATTTCAAATCGTAAAGACAAATTTCAACCCTTTGCGGTGGTTGACTTTCCCGCGCTCGAAATGTGTATGATTCTTATGTTATTCCTATACAAGCTTTGAATTTGGATAAATGCATTGTGGAATACTTCTGTAAAGGATCCCTTGTTTGGGAAGAACAAAACTGTTCTCCTGGTCGGAGGTACGAACCGGACTGTTCATGAGAAAGCCTCTTGAAGGATGACATTCACATGATTTTGGTAAACGATTAACAATGACTAATTAAAACTTGACTTTAATATCTGTGTATGCATTCATGTGAAGAAATAACATGCAATGTAATATCAAAATAACTGGAATGAAATGAGGGGAGTATTGTAGCACGATTACAACACTGCATAATGATTTTTGAAGATTGTACATACAAAAACATGCATATCAAGTTGTCGAATTAAAATATAGTCACATGATTTTAGGCATTTTTTTGAAGATTTTCATTGTAAAACGAATTTTTCGGTCGTGAAATTTTATTTGGTAGTATCAAATTTAGTTACTCATTTCAATTATATCTGAAAAAGGCATGTTTCAGAATTGGCCATAAAATGTTTTAAAAATGTTTTTAGCTGCAATAAAAGTTAATTGAGATGAAAACTACCTGGTGGGACAAGGGTGGAAGGGGCTACTTGTTACCTCGCACATAGACGTCCCATCCGTTGCTTTAGTAATTGCCGTTAACCCACAAACCATATCAGATCATTTGATAAATTCAAGAGATATCGTATAGTGTGAAATTCAAGGAGGTCATTATGAGGGCTATTTATTGATTTTTATAACTTCAGATTCAATTCTTGCAACATTAAGCCCCGTTTCGTAATCTTTCGAGCATAGCTTACTAAATGATTGAAATCTTGAAAAACTTTGCAACATAGATGTTATTCGTTATTATAATTTTAATCATCAAGTTTTCTCTTGTATGATTTACTCCGGTACATTTTATGGATATTAATGTCAGGTGGTGTTTAAGTAAAACTTTCCACGAGGTGCATAACAACTTTGAAGTGATATCAAAGACAATAGAAATACAACTTTTCAAATGAAAACGAATGTTTTACGAATAACAGCTTGTGGTTTGGTTATTAGTTTTTTGTATTTCTTAACCAATTGGATACATGAAGAAAATTCAAATAATTCAAAAGTAAAATTCAAAGCACAGATGTGATATGATTTACATTTAAGAACTATGTTTGCCTAATACATTGATAACCTACATTACCTTTCGTAACTGTACCAATTTATTGACTTGAAAATAGCAATTTGGGAAAACACCGCTTTATATATTAAATCAAAATTTCAAAGTGCGGTAAGTTACAGACATGATTCTTCAAACAATTTTTTGTACGAATTACAATTCATATTTTGTCTAGCTTCAATCAATTAAACCATGAATTGCATTCAAACGGACAGCTGTAATACGTGAATTGCTTCTGCCTGATATGGTGTATGATTTAACGGCACAGATCGCATGCAAGTCAATTATTGTGAAAACGAAATATAGCTTAAATTTATGTAAATTAATGTATGTTCTTCAAGAGCATCCCCAGCAACAAGGGTATTAACAGAAAAACCATATTCCATCCTATTGGTAACCTTATTGCATGATAAAGAACTGTTTTAAATGGTCAAACTTCATCTTTTACGACCAAGGACAGAGGAAAAAATCAAATACAATTGTGAAGAAACTGTTTAAAGGAAAGGTATCGTCCCATAGATAAATTCAGAAGTGAACGCCACCGAGATGTTAACTCACTTCCAGTTCTCAATTTTCCTTATTGATTGGAGATATCTGCAATGTTATTGATCACGCATTCGCAGAACATAGGAGCCTACGTGTGTTATCGATAACACCACTAATTTCTTGCAATCAGTAAGGAAAATTGAAAACCGGATGTGACGAAAAATGCAATTAGAATTTACGAAATGGATTTTACACCTTCATTTTCATTACAATTATAAGTCTTTCTTTTTGAAAATTAACTAAGGTACTTGAAATAATATATTTTATTTTCGATGATAAATCACAGGTATACTTCACCACATGCTCCCTCACCAATCTCCTCAATGATTTTAAATCAGAACATTTTGAAAACAACTTTTGTTTAAATACACGAAGAATAGAAGAATGACCTTCTATTATCAGTCTTATGTCATAAATCTTTTCAACACAAACATACTTTAATTTCAATGTCTTTATACATATGTCTTTTTAATTCTTTCTTCACCATTTATCTCATTACACTCTTTATTGCCTTGATCACATAAGATCATAATTGACCATCAAGCAGCTACTAGTAACTACCATACGAATGGGACGTTCAGGTGTGTCTAAATATAGCGTATACCACAAGTTACCTAATGTAGCCATTGCCATCCTTATCAAACACCCTGAAAGCTTCCCTGATTTCCTCTTCACTGTCTGTGTCCTTCATTTTTCTGGCCATCATTGTCAAAAACTCGGGAAAATCAATCGTTCCATTACCTATAAGAAGCAGGAAATAAGGGGGTAGGTCAGCAAATCATATCATGCACATTCGTAAGAGGGTTTATATAATAGCCATTCATATCAAGCAATTGAATGTTAGTCTTTAAATGACACCTAATACAAAAAATCCAATTATAAAACTTCAATTTCCACTTTACAACGCAATTTTTCATGAGTATTTTCTTTGATAAATAACATCATGTGTTTTGACAAAATTGCGTTTTCATTTGAATGTCTTATCATATCTATAACAAAAATAAAGAATAAAAAATGTTCCACTCCCTAACCAAATGAATTCTCAAAGGTTGGTAATGAGAAAATGATTTACAACTCTGCTTTCTTTTGACTTTTCCATTTATATACAAAGCAGTGAATATGTGAAGATGTTCGACGGCACTTGATTACAAACAACGAGTAACATGAACCAGCTTTCTATTTGACATGGTCTAAGTTTGTTTGGTGTTCGCGTGACACTTGCAATATATCTATCTCATTTTGGAGCGGGTTGTTTTGTGTTCATGATTTTAGTTGCCAGGGGACAAAAATGGGATTGAAATATATTCAATTCAAAGATATATTACAGGCAAAAGTAGGAGGGAAGGAAGGTACAATCATCAATAATGTAGCGAAAAGTGGGAAAAGTAATTTGAAGATTTCCAGGTTTTTCTGTCAATGCTTGGGTAACGCTGTGACCGTGCAACTGTAATATATAGGTAAAATATACAATTAATCATCTTAAAATAACAAGGAATTAGTCGCAATTGCCTTTGTTCAGGCGGTAGGAAACTTACTTAAGGTAAATAGGATATCAAGAAATCTTAAGATTAAGTTCAGTCCGAATAAATGTATATTTTCTTGCAGAACTTGCCATAAAATAGGATTCATGCACACATGCAATGTGTCTAATTACAATATCCCCAGGTGGGATCTTCAATGGCTGCTGCTTTTTCAAATTCTGTTGTTTTTTCGTTTAAAATGCGGAAGATCTATTTTGTGTATTAGTACGGATGTTGTTCTTCTGTCATAAGAAAAGCAAAAGAATTGAAATTAACATGGAAATATAATTTGATAGAATAATTTTAAAACGTTGTTCTTCGGAAGATACTATTTTGTGTATTAGTATCCGGATGTATTATAATTTCCCTTTACTACAAAACAGGCTTAAGGTTCTCTTAAGTCATAAGAAAAGCAAAATGGCGAATTGAAATTAACATGGAAATATAATTTGATAGAATAATTGTTACATAGGATTACTTATCAATTAAATATTTCGTAAATAATTGTTTCAAGAAAATTGATCGAACTTATGCTTAGAACTAATGTAATACGTAGATTACATCAAATGTACAATACCCCAAATGGCAGTTCGGAAGCAACCCAAAAAACTGGGTACTTTGAAATACCCAACAAATTGGGTACCTTTATGTATTACGTCATCGTATGAGCCTACACATTTGACTAGCCCACACTAAACATATGGGGTTTCTCATTTTCCGCTCCGGATTGTCCAAAATTTCAATGGATAAACTAAAAGTTTGGAGACGGGTAGTAAATAGATATTAAAACTTTTTGCCGCTGCTTTTTGATATTCACTGTCGCCTTTTTGAGAAAATCAATAAAACAGATTATGGGCAGTCTGTTTTGTTCATTTTCTCAAAAAGCCGACAAAGAATTTCAAAAAGCATCTCCAAAATTTCAGGGTATCCAGTGGAAGTTTTGACAATCCGGAGCGGAAAATAAGAAACTTCATATGTTTAGTGTGGACTAGTCAAATATGGAGGCTCATGTGATGACGTAATACATAAAAGTACCCAATTTTTGAGGTATTTCAAAGTACCCAGTTTTTCGGGTTGCTCCCGAACTAAATGGCAGGTTTTGGTTTGGTATAGATTCCTGCATGTGGTCTGTCGGTGGTACGATACAATGTCGTAACACCACGCAGAAGTAAATATTGCAGTACGGGCTCTAGAGTCAGACGAGACTCAAACCTTTCAACAAATTAAAACCGTGTTGCTTATCCTCCATTCATAAATAGAGGATAAAATAGCTATTTAAAGGTTTACGGCTGTTTGATATATGGAGGAACGTCTAGAAAATCGCTACTTGTAATAAATTTATAGTCTTTGTAGAAATAAATTTACAACCTTTTTGCTATTGCAGGAATATGAAACTTTATGTATTTTTCGAATACCTCTAAACATTGCAACATTTTGTTATTTTTTCACCCAATGAAATAACGACGGAAAGTTAATTAGTCCTTTAATTGGAAAACTTGAAGTGAATAATGGTAATGAGTAGCGTTTCCATTTACTACATAAGATAACAAACATCGATTAAGATCAATATTTGCGATGCTCGGATATAGCAAAACCTTTAACATAACTTAACACTTAATCACTGAGTGATGCTTTAATTAAAAGCCAAATAATCCTGGCTCTGGTATACACTGGTAGATCGATACGTGCGTGTTTGATAAACAACTGTTAGCACCAGCACTTATTTAACCAATTGATTGTATGCAGTACCTGTCCTTTCTTAATTGTGAACATTCTTGACATGTTTTTATGTTATCATGTTCAAAATGAACAAGTTATTTAATAGTTATCTACTTATCTATTAAAATAATTTTGCAGAATCCTAATGATTTTCTTCACTTTGTTAAGAATTCAATGAAAATAAACTTTATTTACTTTATTGCTACGCATAATTTAAACGATAGCTCTCGTGTCTCCATAACGTCCTTTAATATAATGGAACAAAAGCAAAATCATTCAGAACAAATTATTTCCATAATTTCTTACCGTCGGCATCAACCTCGTTAATCATGTCTTGAAGTTCCGCCTCCGTTGGGTTCTGACCTAGTGACCTCATAACAGTTCCCAATTCTTTGGTGGTGATGGTACCATCGCCATCCTTATCAAAAAGGGAGAACGCCTCCTTAAATTCTGTGGTGGAAATAATGGATAATAATAGATTATTGCGTTCGTTCTTTTTTGTTCATTTTATGAAATCGGTATAACCAGGAATGTACATGTAGGATACAACAGCCTGATATTTCAAATGTTGGGCATTTAACTCTTAACAACAGTAACCATTTTTAAAGGTCGCATCGCAATGTTTCTTCTTGCATCCTCAGCCATAAGCAAAATAAAGAAAACAAAACTGAACACTCATTCTTTACTTACCAGCAATCTGTTCTTCTGTAAGTTGATCTGCCTGAAAAAAGTAAATTTTCAATCAAATGAAAATATAACAATTGATAAAAAAGTGAAACAGTATAGATTGACTTAAGAACAATTGTAAATGAATCAATCACATAAGAGGGTCGGAAAAACTAAAAGAATTTGTTTAATTTCTTTCTCATCAATGGCTCTTGTATGTTGCTTTTATTTGCATATTAAAACTTGATATGTTATGTACATGCCGCGGTATGTTAGATCAATTTAAATAATTTGACTAATTACTTGGCAAAATGCCAAAAATAGATTTCTAATTTTTAATTTACAAGAATTAAATTAATATTCTCGTTATTTTATCAATATTAGTAAATATTCAACTTTGTTAACGACTGAACTCTAATAGTATACATTGTGTATAAGCAAATATTTTAATACTTGTTGCAACAACCGCGATATCAACATTCATCATTATTACATACAGACAAATACATATTGCATATGATCTTAAATCATGTCATACCAATATACTTGCGGAAAGTTGATTCACCACAAAGCAAATAGATTTTGCTTATCAGTGTGTGGAGAATAGTGTAGCTCATATTTAGCTCATATCAATTTTACATAGCCATTAAGAGAATTTAGATTAAAATTAAAAACATTTCTTAACAATGATCTGATTGCTATAATCGGGTCTAGTTTGCAGCACATAAACCATTTTACCCTACTCTAAATATCAAATATCGTCCCGTAAATTCATTCAGAAAGCAACGTCATCTGCTGAAAGCGTCACTTCCGGTTTTTAATTTCCCTTATAGATTGCGAGAAATATGTGATGTTATCGGTTACACATTTGCTTGACCGAAAATAGAGGTCTTCACGTGTTATCAATAACATCACAGATTTCTCGCAATGAATAAGGAAAATTGAAAACCGGAAGTGACGTAATCAGCATAGCGGCGTTCATTTCTAAATGTATTCACGGGACGATACCTTTTCTTTAGGTAAAGGTATTTACTCAAATGGTGAATTCGAAAATGTGCTCATCAGAATATGGAAGAAGTAGTGAGTGGAAAATGTAATTTGATAACCAAGAAAACTAATCTATGTGAAAACTGTACTTACTGTAGGAGTAATCGTTTTGACATGCATCATTAACGTAAAATAATTTCAAAAGTAAACTTTTTCACGGTTTCTCATCATCGCTTTTTAATAATCGCGCTACGATATGACTTTTTTATCCATAAATTTAGCAAAACTATCTGTAAAATAGTATCCCCTTTATTCCCTTTATGTTCAATTAACGACATACACATCTTCCCCTGATAATAAATGGTTTTGATCAAAATAGCTGAATATTTTAAATGCTTGACAGGATTGGATTTTTGATTGCTGATCGTAAAGCTATGTTTATCGTAAACAAAAACACACGTTGTAATATCATCTGAAACACTTTTAAGATAAACAGCACTACTGCAAAATAAGCAAACGGGGGAAAACAGGGTAAAGAAAAGGACAGGTTTGGAAAACAATCAAAGTGTCATTATTACTTAATGCATTACAGAGGGGTGGACAGTCAATAATTTACATAATGCAGATGTATCGGTTTTTGAAAAGGTTGATACGGTACTTTTTCAGGAATGGGTATTGGAGTTTAAAAGTGATAGTTTTGAAAAAAAGAGGTCATGCTTGGTAAATAACTGTGGGTTGTTGCGCATTTCAAGACTTAAATGGCAGTTTGATATGTGCACAAAGACAAAGATCGTGCACCTTATTAACATAAAAATTGTTGGCATGCACATGCGCACACCGCAAGATAGTTATCAATATAAGAACCAACAATTTGTGCAAATAACTAAATCAAAAACTTTGTAAATGATTTACCATGTAACCGACATTTTGTCAAGATATGATATTCATAAGTAATATTTTGGAGAGCACAATGATGTGCTTAAACATTCCATCGGTTTGGAATAGACATCCCAATAATTGAGTGCAAACAATATAATTTCTTCCTCTATGGTTTGGAAATTTTTTTTGTTGCAGATATTCAATTGATTGTTCTTCAGTCTGTCAGTTTTATCTGTATTTTGATTCATGATTTCTGTTGATGCTCATATTGATATAATATGTTGATACTTATATTAATATAATATGTTGATGCTCATATTGATATCATATGTTGATGCTTATATTGATATCATATGTTGATGCTTATATTGATATAATATGTTGATGCTCATATTGATATAATATGTTGATGCTCATATTGATATAATATGTTGATGCTCATATTGATATAATATGTTGATGCTTATATTGATATAATATGTTGATGCTTATATTGATATAATATGTTGATGCTCATACTGATATAATATGTTGATGCTCATATTGATATAATATGTTGATGCTCATATTGATATTATATGTTGATGCTTATATTGATATAATATGTTGATGCTCATATTGATATTATATGTTGATGCTCATATTGATATAATATGTTGATGCTCATATTGATATCATATGTTGATGCTTATATTGATATAATATGTTGATGCTCATATTGATATAATATGTTGATGCTCATATTGATATGATATGTTGATGCTCATATTGATATAATATGTTGATGCTCATATTGATATAATATGTTGATGCTCATATTGATATACTATGTTGATGCTCATATTGATATAATATGTTGATGCTCATATTGATATAATATGTTGATGCTCATATTAACATAAAATGTTGATGTTCATATTGATATAATATGTTGATGCTCATATTGGTATAATATGTTGTTGCTCATATTGATATAATATGTTGATGCTCATATTGATATAATATGTTGATGCTCATATTGATATAATATATTGATGCTCATACTGATATAATATGTTGATGCTCATATTGATTTAATATGTTGATGCTCATATTGATATAATATGTTGATGCTCATATTGATATAATATGTTGATGCTCATATTGATATAATATGTTGATGCTCATATTGATATAATATGTTGATGCTCATATTGATATAATATGTTGATTCTCATATTGATATAATATGTTGATGCTCATATTGATATAATATTTTAGTGCACTTGCGCTATATGACGTTCATTCTTAGAATGTTCAAAGAGCAAAAAGCGGAAAAACAGCAAAATTCACTATTTTGTGCTTAGAAATTCAAACATTGCATAAGCTGGCGAAAATATGAAACTATTAATTGATTACATAACGAAAGTTAACAACCCTTTTATTCTTTACAAAAGTATTAGATGTGGCAAAAATGTATTCAAACTGTGTGATATGAATTTGGTGAAGTTCAGCTGCATGACGTCCGGAGTAGCTCTACTCAAAAAGGGAGAGTTATTTGACCAAGATGAAGCGCGTGGCTTAGGAAGCATATAACAGATGAGATATCTCCCATGATCAATACCTTAAAGGAGCACTAGACGGAAAGGCGAGGGCTTATTTTTAGGGGGTTCCCCAAAAAATAAAATGCTTATCTAGCACGCAACGGTATAGCAAATTTCTGGTTAATATGAATATTCAATTAGCCTTTTCCTTCACGTCGTCTGTGGGATATGCATGCATAAAGTTTTTTGACCTTTGTGGATTTTATTATATATCTGTAAAATTCGCAAAAAAGCGCCCTCACTTTTCGGTATAGTGCCCCTTTAAGGATAATGCGTGGGTGATATAAAAGGTCAGCATTTGTGATTTCACTTTGGCTATATTAACGGATCTGTATGAAGATACAGAACTAATTTGTTTTGTTAAAATTTGATTATATGAGTAAAAATGTTTTAGATATTTCCTTGCAATAATTTCCAAACGATATTGGATTACAGGTGTATTGCACTGTTGCACATACTTTTTATTCAGTATTCTTAACAGTTTGAAAGTTTAAAACAACCAGGTGTAGTGACCCCCACCCCTTTCCTCACTCAAAAAGAATGTAGTATAGGGATGTGTAGATTTTCCCATCACAACAAAACACATCCAACTGTTTACAGCTCATTACATGCAGGTTAAATTAAGGTTGGGTGACTGTTCAATATAATCCCATGTGGGGTATCATCCTCCAACTAGACTTGTAATCGGAGAAGGGTAATAATGGGCATACACAGCCAATTCAACTATTAACTTGACTCACACGGTCATTTCGACGTGTCTGTGATGGGAGAGGAAGACTTTACCCTCGGCTGTTTCACAAATTTCAAAAATAACTATTTGTGCTTTTTTATGCTCTAATTATATCACTGGTCAAGTATTACATTTTCCAAGCGTAAGTGTGACTCTCAAAACATTTGATTGAATATTAAACTTTTGGAGTTTTGCCGAATGTAAGTGTGACTCTCAAAACATTTGAATGAATATTTACCTTTTGGAGTTTTGCCGAACGTAAGTGTGACTCTCAAAACATTTGAATGAATATTTAACTTTTGGAGTTTTGCCAAACGTAAGTGTGACTCTCAAAACATTGAATGAATATTTAACTTTTGGAGTTTTGCCGAACGTAAGTGTGACTCTCAAAACATTTGATTGAATATTCAACTTTTGGAGTTTTGCCAAACGTAAGTGTGACTCTCAAAACATTTGAATGAATATTTAACTTTTGGAGTTTTGCCAAACGTAAGTGTGACTCTCAAAACATTCGAATGAATAATCAACTTTTGGAGTTTTGCCGAACGTAAGTGTAACTCTCAAAACATTTGATTGAATATTCAACTTTTGGAGTTTTGGGTGATGACCCATTCCTAAGCCTATGTTTAATATACATTTCAAGGATGACATACACTCCTATGATTTAATTGTCAACACGTATTCCTATTAAATAGGCATTACACCAAAAAGTGGGCCGTATTTTTAGGGATCCAAAATGCTTATCTAACCCGCAATGGTATAGCAATTTTTCTGGTTAATATGAATTCAAGTGGCTTTTGCTCGACGTCGTCTGTGGGATATGGAGGCATGAAGATTATCGATCTGCTGTGAAAGATCGATAAGAAATTCGCAAAAATGAGCGCCCTTGCTTTTGGATCTAGAGCTCCTTTAACATTCGAAAAAAAAAACTGAATGACCCTTGCATGGTGACCTCCGATTCCTTATAATACAACAAACGATAATAAAGTATATCGTCTGTTAATGTCATATTACTGTATGTAATTTCAGAGTACATACCATATCGTTTGGCAATTTGTAAACGTATAGGATCGTTTATCAACGCATTAGTTACTATTTTTATAATAATTCATTCGCGAAGAAATCAATAATTCAATATGATTTATTGAGGATATAATCAGGTATTATAGTAACATGTCCTCTGTATCGTAAAATTAATTTCTTATAATGAAAAGAAACTATAAAATTACGCTCTTGGATTAAGTGGAGGGTGTGAATAGGGTGTATGCACAAACGTTTCTAAAATGCTCTTAATCACACCTACAAAAGGAACAAGGCAGGAGTTAGTTATTGTTGTTAGGATAAAGGTATCAAAAAGTTCCCTACTGCTCACCTTAAGATCTTGTGCCTGCAGTAAAGATTAATGAAAGTATAGAAACACAATGAGAGGGCACAATGTTCGACTTATATAGTTTCTTAATATCATTTTACTTTTCGCTATTTACGTTAACTTATTCACAAATATTCGCACAAAAGTAAATTATCTAAATAATGATATATACGGCATATAGATACAAGAACTAGAACCAAATGAATGAATTCAAGAAGAAATTAAGAATTTATTGTCAGATTTGCATCTTTACAAATCTTTAAAAGTTTGGCATGTTAGTATTAATGATGAATAATTCTTGATCAATCACTCTGGATAGCTGAAGATTTGTTAATATTCTGTATGAAAATTGAACTAATAAAAATTGCATATGCAAAATACATGAATAAACAAATCTTTTTGATATATTTTGATACGTGCGGAGAAATAAAAATCAACATAATCGAAACACATCGTACGTTATAATTACTAGTAAAGATAAGTTTTAATGATAAATCTAAATTTTCCGTTGATCAGATTTATTATTGTTTATATTCAACGACAATAAATCTGGGTACTTAATTAAGATTTCGTAATAAAGACTCATTTGTAAATTGCTCTAATCCATTACCC
>JAIGNY010000154.1:1332500-1370625 GCA_020152595.1 Chiridota heheva
CCAAAATATAGAAGAGCTTATTACCTTTAGGTGAGATGGCTACCTAAAGTGTTTCATAACTAGCGTAGTGTAAGTTTAAACACAAGTCAATACAGATTTGCAAAGATGAATATACACAATCAATTCTCGTCTCCCGCGCAATGCGGCATTTTAAAAACGGTGCATGGGTATGCAAGCTATCTGGTAGCGATATAGTTCACCATCTGTCGCACGAATATCCCATGGACCAACTCAGAATGCGTTACGCGGTAACGTGCATACGTGAAATTCCTCTTCTTACTACTACCGTGACTCGACATTTACCTTTATCAGGTTTGACCAATATTACAGTCAGTTGATTAGCACAGTTCCCGATGACATTGAGGCTGTTGATATGTTAAGTAAATAAATTGTACTCAGTATGGCGGCCGGCTGTGTAGAGTTATAGCATATCATCAAATACAGCTTTTATTTCCCCTTATGGAGCCCATGTATTTTATGATAACGGCTAGGCTTGTTACCAAATTTGATTATGAGGAAACCTTTTTCGATCATAATCAAAAAGGGAATGTCTGTGGATTAATTTCTTAAAAGGAAGATAATAGTTTAATCTAAATATTTACTTTTATCCGAGTGAAATGGCGAACAGAAAGGACACGTCATAGCAACGGGATACATGGACGTTATGCAAAGCTTACAGTTATATTGGATAAGTGTTTACATTATATCAATACTTTGAGATGAAGGGTTTATAATCGTCGTAATCAGTAACAAAACTGAATCTAAAAAAGTGTTTGGGTTCTAAACACCACTATCAGTAAATCTTAACAAATTTAAAGGATATCATACGGATTTCATCATTCTTAATAGATAAACGTGCCCTCAAAACCTTCTTATTGTATGTCGGCCAAAGCTGTATTTGCAAGCATTGAATGGCATAAGATGTAATCCAATATCATTTGTCTCCAGAAAACGAAAGTCCCTGACAAAAGTGTAAATAAACCTTCAGATTGATTCGATTGAGTACGGCCCAGGCTAAGTATTTATCTTTTTTTAAATCCATATATGCACTAAACGTACCATATTTTTTTCTTCTTGCAAGTTTGGTATGTTTTTTCAATTTCATTTGCTTAAAGGCCACCTACCGTGATTAAAATATGACGGTGTACATTTTATTTCAAAACGATATTGTTTGGACTATCAATGTAAGTGCACATTGTACAATTGCGTTTCGACCAATCAAAACACACGAATTGAAAACTATTTACCGCCACGTTATAGAGACGATAACTGGCCTTTAAAATAAATATTTAGGCCTAACCTTATTTTTATTTTTATTTAGTTGTTACGTTTATATTGAACAATTGCTAAGCTATGGTTTGGAGGGGATGGAATCTCAAATTTGGGAGGCAATGGATAGAATTGATGGGCGGAAGTGTAAGCTGTATTCCCATTCATAGCAACGCAAAATCTGCTTGCACTTCCATTTGTGAGGTATATGTATATGTGCCGCCCGAGCAGGTGTTTTTTTTTGCACCATTTTCGTAGAGTGCAGGTGTTGTTTTACTTAAAAAAATCAAAAATAAATTGTACTAACTTTTTTTTTTTTTTAGTACAAAATTGTCTTTTTCATCATTTTCGTAGTTACAGGTCAAAAAAATAAGGATTTGCTGTGTTAATTTTGTACTGCTGGTCCATTTTTACACTACTTTCGTTAATTGAATACTCATACTGAAGGTATTAAAATTGATTTCTTTTATCTGTTCATACTGCGGATATCAAAATTGTATATTTTCATACTGCATTTACCAAAAAATATGTTGTGTAGAAGCTCCTTGGTTGTACTGCGGGTATATTTTTCGGTTAATGGGCTGCACACCCGTACCACTTTTGTTATGAAGTGCCCGCCCCCACCCCCTCTCGGGGAGCGTTATATCTGCTGATACACACAGTTTGCTAATAGTGGTATGCATTCAGCAGACTCCTTGCGTTCATGCATTTTGTATAATGAAAAAGAAAATTGTTGAACCTTCTGCTGATACACCAGTTTGCTAATAGTGGTATGCATTCAGCAGACTCCTTGCGTTCATGCATTTTGTATAATGAAAAAGAAAATTGTTGAACCTTAATCTGTTATTAGTATATTCGAATAAAACCC
Source organism: Chiridota heheva (assembly GCA_020152595.1). Lineage (NCBI taxonomy): Eukaryota > Metazoa > Echinodermata > Holothuroidea > Apodida > Chiridotidae > Chiridota > Chiridota heheva. The sequence continues at coordinate 1,334,638 of JAIGNY010000154.1, forward strand.
TAAAAAGCAGTAGTTATTACGTTGAGCTCTTCATATTGGTGTAAATTTACGTCGTAAAATCAACATACCTTTAAACCGAAGAATCAACACATTTTGTTTTCTAGGTGAAATTGATGATACAGGCCCGTAGGAATGGGATGTATGACGGGTGCGTTCGGACCCCCCCCCCATCCCCCCGACCCTAACTTTTACGCAAATCTCACATACCTCCCTATAATTCATGTGAAATTGAAAACAAATATTGTGAACCCCCACCCCCATCTCCGCCCCTTCCCCAACCAATGAAAAATCTGCAAGTGATGGTTATCATTTTATTTATATTTGCCCTTGTCAGCTTGTCAGCTCAATAATTTACACCATATATTTTAATTCCCCAGATTTACATACGTTTAACAATTTAAAGAGCTCAGAAATAAAATAGGCTACATGGGCATGCATGTATTAATTTGTATATTGGTTGAGTAATTAAAAACTGAAACAGATCATCCTTTAAAATTTGGAGAAATAAACTCTTTTTTGAGTTAAGGCCGATCAAAGTTGACTGTGGGAACAGTTTAAAATCTTCAGGTAAATCTTTACATTTCTTTCCTAAATCTTAGTCATTGAGTTCAAAGTCTATTCCTGTTATATTGGGGCATGAATGACTGAAAATCTTTTGGTCAGAATTTTCTGCACCACTTCAAAGAATTATGATAGGCATTTGACAGTTTGAAAAACTAAGGAAAAGCGGAAAACACTAAGGTTGCCCTGTAATAAATCAGAAAATTTGCGTAGCAATGATGCATGAGATTTAAACCGTTGTAAACTGATCAATGTTTGAAACACCGTTTGACCAATTTGGATGAAATTATTTGTATCGCTTTTTAATAGAATTAAAAAGCAATTTAGTCAAAACCTTTAGTCACCCTTCAGAATGGGGGTGCTTGATCCTAGTATTCTACCCTGGATACGTTTGTTTATTTGTTATACGCCTAAAACTATATATGCTGAAAAAAACTCTATGGCTACAACACTATACATAATCAATTAATACGATAAAAACCTTTCAAATACTCGAGTGTAAGGCAAACTTATGAAATCATATATAGTTCCCTCGTATATTGGTCAACACGATGTTGCCCTGACTATCTGGCTATGTTTGCACAGCATTGCGTTTCTTATTTCATTTTAGCCAAGTTGAAGTTTTGTCTAAATTCTTTATTGATTTAAAGTCCATATGGTCAAAGAACTTTTGACCATGCAAATTACATCAATATTTTCAACTGTCTTTCCATATATACATACATCACCAAAGTTGTATTGTTTAAATTAGTGGCGCAGTCTTGTTTACGATATATAGGTATATATGCAGATATCGAATATTATTTCAAATATATATTTTGTTGGCTATAATATTCATATTAGCGAGCGGACTCCGCGGAGAGGTAAAGCAATATTTTTAGAAGAATTATTTTTATTTTTATGAAGAGCATAACAAATTTAGCAAAAGCAGCACCAATGGAAGGTTCTGGGTCAAACCTCCGCCCTACGGGGCCTTCGCATTCATCTGAGTGCTATTTTTACGTCTCTCAGTTTCACTTCCTGGCCTTTCTTGCAGTTTAGATTCTTACTACACATTTTGATCCAAATAAACGACAGAGAATATATGGAACGCTGTCAATAAAGCGTAGCGGAAGTCCAGAGCGGAATTTGGGGGCAAGTCACAAAATCAAATTTGCTTATCAAAATAGTGTGTGAGTGTGGAGAGAGTGTGGAAGGTAAGGGGTTTACCAATTCAAAAAACATTTTACCAAGACATTTAAATTCGGAAAAAAAAAAATGGGCGGGAATTTACCCCTGGCTACACCCTCCCTCTCCTTTTCTGAGATTCGATTTTTATTTGAATTGTTACTTTGAGCCGTTCTTTTGTTTATCAATAACTGCAAGAGTTACTACTTGTCAGTTTGTGCATGAGAGCATATTTGTTTTTGTTTGCTATGTAGGCCTACCAAGGCTTGATGAGTACCTCTTGCCTCCTGGGTATTATCAATTTTGTCGCTGAAAAGAGGAAAATGAATCGCCGAAAAAGGCTCTTTTATCTGTTTATAGCTTACAACGGTGACAAAACTACAGTACACTTAGATGTATGATATATATATTGTTTTAAGTAACAAGAACACCCTTTAAAAAAGGGCTGTTGTGGCAATTAATATTTTGCATGGATAGCAGTGGTATGTCTAGGGGGCTATTGTGCGCTTAGCCCCCTAAAGATATCCTTACTCCAAAATTTGGTTAAAGTTATAAATATATTTATCTACATGAAAGAAACTGTATCAAACATTCAAATGAGTAGAACACAGAAGATGTCATTTTTTGTATCGACTGAGTTATCGTTAATTTCCGATCAAAACTGTTACAGTTTGCAACAAAACTCATCTATTTTGGACCAATTTTGGCACCAAATTCATGCATTTTGACCTAATAATTTTCACTTTTGGAAAAATTATTTTCAGCTGTTTTTGATCAATTTTGGGTCAAAACCAATTTTGGACCACAATATACGACATAGAACCAAAAAAGGTGGTGAAGTTTTCAGAGCCTTGCGTGCATGGTCTCCACCCCACAATAATTTTCAAAGTAATCTGACAATACAATTTTTAGATAGGCCTTTACCTCACACGCGCTAATTGGGAAAAATGGGAAATTTTCGTGAATACATTTTTTTTCATTTTCAGGGAATTTTCTTCATTTTAAAGAAATTTTCTACATTTTTAGAAAATCTTCTTCAACTTCTACAAACTTTTTATTAATTTTAGGGAGATCTTGGAAACTTTCAGTTTGGACTACGATCTACAAGACATACGGCGAAGTTTTTATAATGTCAGGGCCATGCACGCATGGTCTCCACCCCACAATAATTTTCATTATTTTTTTAAAATAGGCCTTTATTTTTCAATCAAAAGATAGCGGGTAGTAGCAGACCTGTAACCGGCGTGGCTTGGGGGAGGGGAGGGGAAGGGGGGGGGAGGGGGAACTTTTGAGTGAACGAAACACGTTTGTTGAGAAAGTGCCATTTTCAAATTAAAAAATATAATAAGCACCCAGAATTTAAAGATTTGTTTGCCCTTTCATTCGAAAAAGGAAACTCCCTTTCAAGTGTTCAAATTCCTGAACACCCTAGGAACGCTTTCTTCATAATGTTTCTTTGAATCTCCTAAAGGTACTGTGGTCCCCTCAGAGATGTAAACCTGACAAATAGATCAGGAAAATGCAATCCATGCAAAAAAATAATTGCCACAACAGCCATTTTTTAACTTCAGTGTTCTTGTTAGGACTTTGAATGGAATTTCTGTCGTGGCCCCCAGGCGCGACCGCCAACTTTTAATTGAGAACTATATTCTAAATTTTATCATATGAAGAAAATATTGACTTCAAATTAAGTGCTATTTATTGAAGCTTGTATTTTAATGGTAACTATGATACAATCAATTTCAGCAATGCTAATTAAGAAATTTATCACGTTGTTTTTATTCGCAAAAGTCATGTAAATTGGCAACGTTGAGGACTGTAGACGAAAACTTCTGGTGCCAATCCAATATTTTAATAGCCAGGTTTAAAAAGTGATATGAAGAATGGTATTATTTGGACATTTTTACTGTTTCAGAAACATAATAGAATATATCTATTACACCAAAATATTTTTTGAAGAGTCACAAAGAGATAGTGAAATTTGAATTGAACGAGGCTATTCCCCGGCTAGTCCCGGCTATAGCATATACTACGGTCGTATACGGTCAGAATAATGACTACACCGGATGCGGTTCTGAAGTCTAAAGTGCTAAGTTAACAGCTTAATAAATTGTTAGCGTCCATCACGTACACATTGCAATCTTGCAACCCGTCGGCGTGGGTAGATTTTATTTCAGGAGAACCAAGTTGCAGATCGTCTTCATGTATTGTATCTAATCTATTTTATGATGAATAAATTAAAACCTACATAACTTTGTTTTCTTTATTGAAGGGTCACGTTTGCTTTTCGCTTTTAAGGGTCTCTCCTAAAAAAAAGATATATATATATATATATATATATATATATATATATATATATATAATATATATATAATATATATATATATATATATATATATATATATATATATATATATATATATATATATATATGAATATAAAAATAAAAGAATAATAATCAAAGAAAAAATACTGAAGGCCGTTTTTAGATTGGGAAGGACATAGGCGTAGGAAAGGGGTTCTATTTAACCGGTTGCATGCATGCTTTTGATGGAAGTGTACAATTATTAAGATAAAATTGAAAACAAAAGCGTACAATTGTTGGAAATTTTGTTTGATTTTGCAAACACTTCAGTGCTTTCCAGGACAGTGCTTTCCTGGAAAGTAAAGAATTTTCCTGGAAATTGAAGAAGATTTCATCAAGGAGCTTCAAGCTGTTAATTTTACGAAAATGAAGGAAATTTCGCAAAATAAGAAGAAAATTTCCCCCAAATCGACAAAGATTTCCTTAAAATTCATGAAAATTTTGCAGAAGTTGAAGAATTTTTTTTCTTCTGGTTTTTGAGGGGAGGGGTGGGGGATATGCTATGATATTTTTAGGGAAAAGCTCCGCCCCTTAATACACGCCACTGCTTTCTTTATTACTATCCATACAACACATTTAAATGCCACGACAGCCCTATTTAAAGGGCGTCCTTGTTGTATATTTGTAACGTTTTTACTACCTCCCGATTTGTAAAATTAATCATGTAGTATTGTCTTTGATAGTTTTCAAAATATGTAAATGTAATTATTTGGATTTATGAACGTTTGTAATTATTCTAAGAATTTCAAGCGAGGTCACATGGCGGATTTTGAGCATGTATATTACAATACCAGTCCTGCCGTTTCCCGAGGGCCCACGACAGAGAATTTCAAGCGAGGTTATCAAAGATGGCGCATTTTGAGCATGTAGGTTATAATATTAGTCATGTCGCCTTCTGAAGGCTAGACAGAAAAAATAAGAGTATTGAGTATACGTATATAGCGTGCATATACATGCTTACGTGTTTGAGAGTCTCAGCTTTTAATTCTGAATCAATATAAGTACTGATAGCGGATGCTTCACAAGTGTATAATTATACCCCAATACACTTTTGTCAATGCAATGCACTCCTACTACACAAATAAACTAACGTACCATATTTTTTTTTTTTTCTTTTCAAGATTCAATGTAAGGGGGCAGTGGACATAGACGGCGGGAAAGGTGCGGGGCGGGGCACGTGCCTTACTTTTATCAAAAGTTTAAAATGCCTTTTTTCAGAGAGGAAAAGTGCTCTTTTTCTGAGAAAAAAGTGCCTTTTCAAAAAAGGACAAGTGCGACTTTTTAGAGAAGGAACATGCCCTTTCAAACTTTGAAAAACTTTTTCTACAAGAATAGCCTATATCTAATATTTTCTTAAAGAAAGTTACACAAATATTGCCATAAAAAGACATAAAATTGTGAAATTTCACGCGTTTCGCTCGCGTACAGTACACTATTCTGGATTTAGAATGACATCTTTTGTACACACCGTTGTGCAGAATGGGGGGATGATCCGACCTTTCGCAGCCAGGCTCCCCCTCCCTCCCCAAAAGTATTGGACAGGAGAATCAATCAAATCATGTGCGGTCCAAGTTGTCATGACAGCAATCAGTGATGATTCAATTTTTAGTGGCGTGTCTAAGGGGGAACTATTAGCCCCCCTAAGAATGACCGTAGCCCCCCTCAAATTTTGGCAAAGCAATAAATATAATGAACTGAAATATCAAATTAACCATACAGAAAACAGATGTTGGCAATGTTTTTATCGTAGGACTGAATTTTGGACCAAATATTCTCAATTTTGAGCCAAATATCTTTAATTTTAATCCCAAAATCTTTAATTGTGGTTAAAAAATCTTTAATTGTGAACAAAAAAATTGTTCATTTCGGATCAAAAATCTTCAAATTTGGATCTGAATCTACAACATAATAGCAAAAAAGCCTTCAGATATAGATGTAGATTTTAATAAAAAGGCAATCAGGGCCAAGCCCCACCCAACGCCCTACCCTCGATAACTTTTAAAGCAATACAAAGGTCTTAACTTTTTCTTCCGATGGGACAAAAATCACTTCTCTTGAGTGGTGTAGAAAGGTTAATTTTACGATGGAGAAAGAACTCGAAATTCTTCCTGGTTACACAAATTGCACTGGTTAATTGGCGGGAAATTTCCTTCAATTTTCAGAAATTTTCTTCACTTTTAAAAAATTTGTTTCAATTTCCGCCGCATTTATACTTTTTAGGTTTTTTTTTTTTCCTTCTTCAATTTCTGGGAAATCACTGTCAATTTCGAAGCAAATATTGGCAATTTTATTCCCAACTGGGAAACAATTATTTAACAGGAAGAAACCATTTGAGGGAGATGGGTTGCTCTGCAACTTCCTACACCTCTGCCCTGGCCCCCTAATCTTAAACGTGTTTCAGGTGCCCTTAATATGTTTATGGGGCTAGAAATAGAAAGGCAGACACGCCCCTGGAAATTTTACTCCTAAATGTTCCTTTATTTTGAAATTGTTAAGAAATTTGCTTCAACGATAAATGAAATTTTGAGAAATATGAAACATAAACAAATACAAATCTACAAGATAAAATGTGCCAAAATGTTACATCCCACGGTCCATCCCATGTAAACTAATTTGGTTTTTGGAAAGATACAGTAATAAAGTGTTGCTACCTTACACAGAGAAATTGGCAGTGCGACGGGTCGAAGCGTTATACGGAAATCGTTTATGACAAAATACAAGTCACGATCACGATCATTTGTTTTAGATTAGATACAAGACTACCTTCAATGTATTTGAAGCCCATAACGTGTTTAAGTACGTCCAAAATGCATATCTACTACTAGTACAAATTTATGTAACAATGGCATTTTACCCATATTTGTTAGGCTAGTATTACAGGAGGCGTAGAAAATTTAACATTAGGCTGAAATAACAATTATGTTTTTGTCTCACACTGTCTGCTGGCTGGCTGCTGCATTATTTAGTTAGTATTTACATCCCTCAGTACGGCTTGACATTGAGTTGAACGGCCAGCCATCACTAACGACAGCCTAATACGAATCTTCATACTCCCAACTTATTTGCTCTGATTAGCTTATGACCCTAGGCGTATGGCCTGCACACAAATTTTTACATGCTAGCCTTAACTTGCAAAGCCAATGGGCTTCAATGTGTGTTTTCAAACAAAAGTTGCCTAGGAATTCTGTGCAACTTGATTTTTGGTATGAAGACTTCCATATTTTAACCTGAAAATCAACACACGGAATCTTGAATTAGTTTTAGTACACCTTGAAGTTGTAAATATCGTGATAACTCAATTGCTTTTTTAAAAGGATAGGTTACAGTCACATTTTTCGTTCAAAAATAAAGTTTTGACAGATTTTCTGCAAGCGTCTCGACAAAAATGTGATACACGTAAGTATTTTTCCCAATTAATAAGAAGATGGGACGCTTGAAATTATTGACTTCATTTAATCGCCTGTGTAAGCTTGAGCATATAGTGCCAGATTGCCTGATGTTTGGCCCTAGCGTGAGGCCTAGTTTAAATTGTTGTGGGGAAGATCTTCCATGCTAATTTTTGATGGAGGAACTTATTTTCATGATTTTGGTGCACAGTTGTAATTCTTTTGTAAGTTAGGCTCACACTTTTAAGTGCACATCTGACATCTTTCAATAAATCTTAGTTTTCTGCATAAAAAAATTAAGATAATTCCAGTTCTTAATAGCCTAAACACAGGAAAACTTCATATTTCAACTTCAGCCTTTTGTTTAATATTTTTGTATTATTTCCACTATTAAATATAGGCCACACTTGAAACACCAACTAGGGGTCAGGGGTCAATAGCGTTAGGCTCCCTATGCAGTACCTGCCATTTCCACAAAAAATTTATTCCTACAAAAATGCCCTGGCTTACCTGTGCTTGTGACCCCAACAGTCATGAGAGGGATATCTTTGACACCTGATTTTTGATTTAAAAAATCTCTACCCACCTCCTGTATGCTGAAATTCCCTGCTGAAAATACAAATAATAAATCTGACCCAAGATTTGGAGGAAATTGAACTTGGAAACCATTATAAATTTTATTTTGGTCCTGTAAATGGCAACAATTCTGTGTGTGATATTTGATGGTCTACGTAACTGAATACTGCAGGCCCTATTGGTCATTTGGAACTAATGTTAGGTCCTAAAACCATTAAGCTATGTTAACACATACAAAATTATAGATCATTTTTGCAAAATGAAATTTTTTAAATGATATACTACACCAAAGTTATTGTTAGGGAAATTTTCAGAGCAAATGAGTAAAATTTTGATATCAAATTTTCTCTGAGCACTGCACATTTGAAGACACATTTTCAAGACAGATTTCAAAGCCCATTGACATTTGTTTCAGCATGTGTTAGAGCTGGAAATCACATGTTGTACGTGACTTAAATCCTTCTAAAGCATGGGATGTTTTCCGAACTTTAGTTTTGGAGAATGTAAATAGGTTTGTCCCATTAAAGAAAGTCTGTAGGCATCATCCGCCAGTGTGGATGTCTCGGGAGCTTCTGCAGGCTGTTCGGAAAGATAAAAAAAGAAGTTGTGGCATTGTTATAAACACAGTGGGTGTCCTGCGGAGCTTGCTAGATATAAGGATCATAAAAAGTTCACAAAGGGTTTGATGAGAGATACTAAAGTTCTTTTTAAAAAATGTTAGAAGGTTAAGATTAATCCTAAGTCATTTCATTCTTATGTTCGCTCAAAGCAAAGAAACAAGGAGGTGGTTGGTCCCCTTCAGGGTAATTATGGTGTTATTATCAATAGTGGTAAGGATATGGCTGAGGTTTTGAATGACTACTTTGTGTCTGTTTTTACTAAGGAGTCCACTGCTGATGATGTTGTGGATTATCTTAGTGTTCACTCTCCAGTATCCATTAAGAATGTTGATTTTTCATTTGATGTTGTGTCTAAGATTTTGAAGGGTTTGAACTCAAATAAAGCAGCTGGTCCAGATGGTTCACATCCTGCTGTCTTACATAAGTGTTCTGATGTTCTTTTTGTTCCCCTGAGTATTATCTTTTCAAAGTGCTTTGACGTTGGTGTTGTTCCTAGTGATTGGAGAATTGCTAATGTCACTCATATTTAAAAAAAGGGTGACCACAGTTTGCCTTGTAAATATAGGCCAGTGAGTCTTACTAGTGGTGTGTGCAAGGTTATGGAGTCCATTGTTAGGATGTTGTACTAGATCATTTACTGGTCAATGATTTGTTGAATTTGTCCCAGCATAGGTTCTTACGTAAGAGGTCTTGTGTTTCTAATTTATTGGAGTTTCTTGATGATGTTACTAAACTAGTTGATTCTGGTCATAATGTGGATGTTATCTATCTAGATTTCCAAAAACCATTTGATAAGGTTCCACTGGGCAGGCTCATGATGAAAACAAGAGCACTTGATGTGGAGGGAAAGTGTGCCAGTTGGATATATTCTTGGTTAGTTGACAGGTCTCAAAGAGTTGTTGCTAATGGTGAAGTATCTCCATGGAAGAAGGTTACAAGTGGTGTTCCTCAGGGTTCTGTATTGGGTCCGCTCCTTTTCTTAATTTTCATTAATGATATTGATGTTTCCCTTGGCTCCAGGATTTTTAAATTTGCTGTTGACACTAAGCTGTACAGGATTGTTGATGATGCTAGGGATTCTTCACTTTTTTAAACTGATCTGGATAAGTTAGTTTCTTGGTCCCAAACATGGCAGATGTCATTCAATGTTGATAAATGCAAAGTTATTCATTTTGGTCAGAGTAATTTGGCTTTTGATTACTGCATGAATGGTTGAAATCTTGGTTGTGTTGATCAAGAAAGGGATCTAGGTGTTAACATTACTAGCAATCTGAAGCCTTCTAAACTGTGCTTTAGCAGCTGCAAGGGCAAATGGGATGCTTGGTTTGGTTAGAAGAACTTTTAGTTTCTTGGTAGAGAGGTTGTTCTTAATTTGTATAAGCAGTTAGTCAGGCCTCACCTTGAATATGCTATTCAGGCTTGGAGTCCCTTTTAGAAAAAGGATAAGTTAATTTTGGAGCAGGGTCAGTGAAGAGCCACTAGACTTATTCCAGAAGGAAGGAATTTCTCTTATGAATCTAGGTTGATAATTCTTGGCTTGTTGAGAAGAGTACATGGTGATATAATTCAGGTTTTTATGTTCCTATCTGGTAGTGATGCTTTGACTTACTGTTATTTCTAGCATGTTTCAGCTAATCCTCATGTGACACGTGGTAGCAGTTTGAAGTTGACCAAAGAGTTCTCACGGATAGATATTAGGCATTTTAGCTTTTCGCAAAGGGTTGTTAATGAGTGGAATGGTTTGCCTGAGTGGGTAGTTAGCTCCAATTCTGTTCACATTTTCAAAGTCAACATTGATAAGTTCTTGACTAACTCTGGGCATCTTTGATTTTTTTTTGTGGTGGTGGTGGTGTTAGTTTGGGCTTTTTATGGGGTGACTAACCCTTCTTAGCCTGTAATCTTGTTATGTTATGTTACATATTCATACAAAAGAATTTGTACCTGGTGCAGGGGTTTGGGCCTAAGAATTCATAGTAATGTTTCAGCATAAAGGGTGATCACAAATCTTGTTGTTTTTTATGTTGAAAAGTACATTGAAGAAATGTAAAGCATGATAGTCCACAGTCCATCACGTAATTTACATACTGTGGAATGGCCGTAGCAGATCCCTTGGAGACCTGAGGGGTTTGCTAGGGTCATTCTGCAGTCTGTCACATAATTCACAGACTGTCAACTGGCCCTGGGAGACCCTAGTGGTTTACTAGGGCCATTGTGTGGCCCGTTACATAATTCACACAATGCGGAATGGTGCTAGCAGATTCCTGGGGAGACCCTAGGGGTCTGCTAAGGCCATTCCGCCGTCCCTCACATACTTCACAGACTGCCGAATGGCCCAATAACAGATGAAGGTAATTGAAAATCTGAATCTGTGTGAATTAGGAAATTAACGAATTATATTCCTTTGTATCTTTCAGGTGATTCCATATGTAGCCAGGAAGAGACAGCTGGTAGTGAATTACAATTCTACATTTCTCACAATGACATCCATCATCAAAGTGACCCCTTTCTCAGGGGTGCATGATGAGACCCCACCGTGTTACATGCTGCAAGTAGATGAGTTCAGGTTTCTCCTGGACTGTGGCTGGAATGAAGGGTTCAGCATGGATCTCTTGGAAAATCTGAAAGAGTATGATATCTTTTATTTCCTGTTATCTTGCTTTGATTGCTAGAGGGCTAGTGAGATTTGGGAGGCAGGATACTGTAGCTCAATGTAGGTGACACTTTACCAAGTCAGATACTTAACCCTTACTCTACCACGCGGTGATAGTATCGCTGTTTTCAAACCATTTTTTTCTAAAAATAAAATCGGGACTTTACCACAGTCCTATAGGAGTAATCCCGGTATTATTTTAAAGTACTTGAATATTTCTTTCACAAAATGAAACTTTTTCATAGGGGTCATATTACATAATATTTAGAAAAAGTACATCGAAAAAAGGTAAAACTCAAAAATTGCTGAATTTTTTTTTTTCTTTCTCTTTTTTAAATCTTACGATAACTTCAAGATCACATTTTTGCTTTAAAATCAAAGATGCAAGTCCTAAGACATGATTGTATTGGTTTCTGGTATAATTTTTATAATCCCTACATGCAATATTTTGTTCTGGAAAAATTTCTATAAAATTTCATGAATTTCTGCCATTTTTGACCCGTTTTATTTTTTTAAATCGTGTAACCCAAACCGTACATCACACATACTTCGTTGAACTGCTGTTCGAAAGCGCTTAAAATTTCCTTTCATTTGATATATAAATGAAGGCATACCCCCCTCTATTTAGAAGCTATCCTATACGAAATATATTACACCTCTCTAATTTGAACGTCTACGTGGTGCAGAGGAAATGTACGCGACTAGCATGCGAGGGCTCCGGGTTCGTGTTACCGTGACCACTGCGTAATTATTTTTCTGCTGCAGCTTTCAAGGGTTGTTTGACTTTTATCATTTTTGATGTGTTTTTATCTTTCCTTTCTTTCTAGAAATTATAGATTAGTATCATTGGAAAGGAAATTTCAAAAAGAAGCTAAATATGTTACACAAATCTCTGTTTTCAATACTGACAAGAAGTTATATTTCTGCAAAGATTGACCATTTGTTGTCCAAATTTAGCCAAAAATTGCTTAATTTGCATAATTTTGTCCAATACTCCCTAAATTGGTTTTAATTACTCAAAAGATAAGTATCTTAGCATCTATTCCAACCAAATTTGTAACGAAAGAAAATAAAAGGAAAGTTGTCAAAAATGCATATGAAAAAAAAGTTACGAAAATTGGGGTTGCTTTTTTCAAAGCCCTGGTAGAGTAAGGGTTATTAATGAGTCTAGGACTACATCTACATAGTTTAGTTATTTACAAACCTGAAAGGAAGTAACATGTCATCACTCTCTTCATTACCACAGTGGGAAATATTTTTGACTAAATAATGCAAGCAGATGAGTGAATGCATGATTTCACAAGGTTGATAGCTCTCAGATTCTGATGTAAACCTTCTGTTCCAGCTGTTGTTTGGAAGGAACAGTTATAATACCTAAAGAAGTCCCAGTGAGCATATGAAAATCTCAAAACAGTGTACAGTTGTTTTTGGGACATATTTTGGTGGCTGTGTGGTTATTAGAGCTGTGAACGTTTAGGGATTTTAGTAAACGTGTACACGCCAAAAAAAGCGAGCGTGTATCGTGTACACGAGTTTAGTACCGTAATTTTCTGAAATACACCAAAATTGCTCCAAAACTACAGGGCGAAGTAAAAAAAATCGCGCAACTAGTAGGGCAAAAGTACTGACTGCATTGCCCAAATAGACGCTGAGTTTTGCTTTCCAAATCGTAAACAGTTTACTTTTACAGTATAAATCATCATTTTTATGGAAAATATGCATGGAAATTCAGTTTAGATAGAACAGATAACTTCCTTTCAATGTCATTTAAACTCAACATCGCGTAACTTGTTTGTCCTATTCGCTACGGCTTTCAAAGTTCTGTGAAAATCTTGCATATTGAGGCCTATGATAAACCTCGCCGTAAAACATTTCAAAACTACGCCACTACCAGGAAGTTCTGAAATATCAGTCCTCTCAAAGAAATGGCCGCCATCTTTGCGAAGCATGCAGAATTTCAGCTTTGTTAAAACCTTTTTCTGTTTATTTATTATGCAATAATTTTTCTTTCTTGCAAAATTTATTTGACTCATCAGGTAATATTTACATGTAAATGTACTGATTGTCACGATTCAAGTGTTTTTTGGTCGATGAAACGGGCCTTGATTGCGTGGGATTTAAAGCCTTATGGCCTAACGTTAGGCCTATTGTTAGTTTCACTGTTTACTGCTGCACATTCGCGGTGCATTTTACAAGTTAAATTACTCAGATTTCGGCGAAATCAAAGTGCATAATATCCCCATTCATTGGTGATTACTGCGCATTTGTGATTCGCATATTTAAAAAAGATTATGCTAATCGGGTCTAGAGTTTGTAAAAAATTATTGATTGGAATTTTGTCAGCCGAATGTGTGTGTGATTTGAATCATGAATATTGATTTTCAACGGCAAGACACTAGGCCTATAATGTATGAAAAACGATTACTCGCAATGAAGTATTTAGTAAACGTTTACAAGATTTGCGAGCGTGTAGCGAGTACACGCTAAACGGTCACAGCTCTAGTGGTTATACGTTGCTCTTAATTACCTCCGCCAACGAAGTTGGACGGAGGTTATGTTTTCGCCTCTGTTTGTCCATTTGTCTGTTTGCCATCAAGATATCTCAAGAACTGAGGATTGGATTCGGATTAAATTTGTTGTGTGGTTTTGCTAGTGTTTAAGGAAAAAGTGACTAAAATTTGAGAATATTGGAACAGGGAACTGAAAATGTGGGGTGAGGACATTTTGTCTGTCATCAAGATTTCTCAAGAACTGATGATTGTATTTGGATTAAATTTGGTGTGTGGTTTTGCTACTGGTTTAGAAAGAGGTTATTAAAATTTAGGACATATTGGAGTAGGGGTTGGGCAAAAAGGGAAGGGGTGGGAATGTGTTAGGGTGAGTTTGTTTGTCATATCTTAAGAAGTAGTTACTGGATTTTGATTAAATTTGGTGTGTGGTTTTGTTCCTGCGTAAAAAGAAGTTATTAAAATTTGAGTGATATTGGAATAGGGGAAGAGTGCAAATGGGGGTTGGGAACATTTTGTCTGTCATCAAGATATCTCAAGTATGATGATTTTGATCAAATTAGGTGAGTGGTTTTATTTCTGCTTTAGGAAGAAGTGATTAAAATTTGAAACTTATTGGATTAGGGAAGGGCAAAAATGGAAGGGTGGGGATATTTAATGGCAAGATTTATCAACACTTAGTTGGAACTTTTCATCAGAATGTGTTAAAAAATGAATTTTCTGGACTCCAAGAAAATCAAGTGAAGTGGTCTCTGGTATCATTGAAATCAAAACAATTGGTTTTGTCATGAATGAAAATAATGGAATGTTAATCTACCCTGTAAATAGCACAAACAATGAATGCTTAGCCTAAATTAAACTGAAAACAATGATCACAAGTGATGATCCTCAAGTGTTTAGATTGTAAATAGCAATACAGATCAAGAGTGAAAAGAGATTGTTTGGGGTTATAACTTGGTGGATCAAGGGTTTCTGAGGTTAATTGTATTCTGTAGGGGAATGAACAGGGGCGGGGTATGCACTCTGCAGAGTACTGTTTTTCTAGTTGTCACTATTTAAAACGTCTACCTCAAATACACTATTTGTTAATTATTTGAAAAAGCTCTGTCAAATAACATCTCTCCTGTTTCTATTCCACACTCAGACCTTCTTCTCTCCATCTCCAACTACATCAACAAAACCTGGCAAAACTCCTGGAATTAGGAAACCAGTAATAAACTTCACACCATCAAACCCAAAGTCGGGACCAATACCCCTATGCATAGTTGCAACCGCAGGAAAGACATTGTTGTCACCCGCATTTGCCTAGGCCACTGCTATCTTACTCACTCCCATCTCTTTCTTATCCGGCTCCCCTGCCCCACTTGCAACATTGATCTCTCTATCAAGCATACTTTCTTAACCTGTCCCCTTTACCAGAACTCCAGATCTCTTCTCTCCTCACTCTCCTCAATCTTGGACCTATTCGAAAATAGTTCTTTCTCAAACATCATCAACTTCCTCCGCAACAAGAACCTCTACCACCACATATAATCTCCTCCCCTTCTACAACTAATCTTACACACCCCTTTCTTTTCACCTAACTTTTTCTCCCACATTCAGCTTTTTCCCTTTATCTCCCTTACAAACCTTCCATCTCCTCACTATCCTTACTCTTACACCATAATTTATTAACACCCTCTTGGCACATTTGACTCTTGACTGTTGTGGTGCCGTTAAATTTTCAACAATCCAAACCATTTGAAAAGAGTAATTGGTTTCCAATTCAAAAATCACATATTTAATTGACATAGTTTGTATGTGGGAATAAAGTTGTTTAGTTGATTTGTGTATTTACATTTGACAGGAATACATTTTGATACCTTATTCAGAAGCTGCTCAGGACTTGATTTAAGAGCAGGGTTTGTACTAGCTTTGGATTTTTAGGAGGGGAAATTTCCTCTTTAAAAAAAAATATGGGAGGGATTTCAGAATTTTAGTAGGAAATTTCCACAATTTATAAGAACTATTATACTAATAAAAATAACTTTTTACTTTTGTTTTGTATTTAAGGTAAAACCTGTCTTAAATTATATTTATTTCCGAAAATTCCGTAAATTTCAGGGCTGTACATTTACGTTTAGCAACCTAAAACGTTGAATTAGGCGATTTTTTGTTCGTTTAAAAGTGACCTTTGACCTTGAGTTTCGCGAAAAATCAGGAAAACTTTGAAATGCCAAATAAGCCCCCCTGACACCTAGCAACATGCTGTGCTATCATAACCAAGCTTTTTAGTGCAATAAATAAGAAAAATCTTTGCTATAAAACTGTTTTTATATGCCACGATACCTAATACTAATTTAACTACGCCCTAACCACTCCTTCTCCACCCCTTCCCGGGAATCTATGCAAATTCTTATACCTTCAGCTGGACACAGCCATTGTTCTACATGATTAGTTTTTATTTCTACTAGCAGCTGCCATGATGAAGAAACTGACTGTAAATATTTTTGTAATAGCCCCCTCTAAATAGCTCAGAACATTCAAGAATTAAAATGAAGTTCCGAGATAAGGCTAAGCCGATAGTTTTTTTGACTGCTTAAAATTTTTGATCTAATGCTGTCGAAGACTTGAGATTCTTTTGTTTGAGATGGCAGTGCAATTGGATTAAAAATATTGTGCGACACGTGCAAATCAAAGAAGCTTACGATTTATTTTAGGTATCTTTGGTACAAAGAGATTTCATGTCTAATGGCTAAAACTCATATTGTGATTTTAGGCTTAATGTTATCACTGAATGCTTAGCGTGGATTGAACACTTGTCTTAGCAGCCCCAGTAGCTAGCGCGACATTCCTCATTTCTTCTAATTTTGTGTGGGATTGTGAGAAGTGATTGTGCAATTCTTGCAATCATGCTGCTAGTGCAATCCCTGTGTGAGAGGGTTTTGGAAAACAGTCATTATTCTGTGGGTACCCATGAACTTCAATAGTAGGGTAGGATGGGTGGGGATGAGCACTGCTTGGTGAGGTAGAGGTATTCGCTGGGGTATTGTACAGGTTCTGAAGATGGAAAGCAGAGAGATATTTGTGGGGATGCGACCGTTTATCAGTTAACCGATAAACCATTGTTACTATCGTTTACCGTTACAAAGATTAGTGTTTTGTTTAAATGAAAATTTGGCTTTAAAACTTTTAATTTAAACCATTCCCCATATATCAACCACTTAACATTCACTTTGAGAATCAAATTGTTCAAAGAAAATCAATATTTTTGCCCTTCACTGCATAACGTTTGATTTCTCCATCTTGATGAGCTCAAAGTCATGAGAATACAAGCTAATACATACACAGTGTGCTACTGTAGGCCTAATCGTTACAAACAATGCTAAGCCTATTTGTAAATGGCAGCAATGTTATTCTGTCCTCTGCATAGCTTTATGCAGTATAGTGAAAATATCTACTTGTATAGTGAAAATATCCACAAAATGTTGTGCAATAATTCCTTAAATGCACCAAAATCATTATCTTGTCCACTTACGTAGTTTTATAGCAAAGATAATTGTGGATTATCTTTAAACTCTAGATTCGGCCAATGTCGGCCATCTTACCATTCACTGCTTAAACAAGGGAGCATTCAATCAACAATGCATCACACTCAAAATTTACCTGGCCTCATAATCCAGTGATAAAAGACAGACGTCCATAATCTTGATGGGCATTTGTCAACAGAAAGTGTATTAATTGGGTATACAATAGGATTAAGATTTATGGATTCAATTCAATTATAATTTGATTGTTGAAGAAGTTTTTTCTTTTTAATGTTTCATGTTTAGGTATTGAATAGAACATGTAATAGTTGCAACACCCTCTCCAAAATGGCTGTGGTAATAGCGTACTTAACACTGATTGAACAGCTTATTTATTTAATTCAAAATCTTGATATTGCAGTCATTTATGAATGGTTGCAATTTATTAGTGTGTTATTTGTTTTTTGTTGGAAAGATGTGTTTATTAGAGTAAATCGCCAGATACAGTATTTTCAAAGTGAAGCAGATTTCTGATGCCACTCATGCTAGCCTAATTGTTTACTGTATGAAACAGGAGTGTGTGCAACAAGATACAACATAAACAATGGGCCTAATTCCATCTGACTTTTCGGCGTGTTATCGCTTAACTGATAAACGATCGATAAAGATGAACGTTTATCGTTTAATGAATTAAACGAAAATGCACATCACTACTAATTTGAAATGGAAAATAAATGGGCAGAGTGGCAAATTTAAAGTGTCAAGGTTCATACCACATGATATGTGGGGCACTAGAGACAGAATAGAGTGGAATGTGTACCTTTGTGTACCTTAGAGTGGAATCAATACAGAAGCACATTAGTGTACCTTTGTGTTTAGGGGAACTGTAAACGACATTGAAAATAGGTAAGGCAATTATCAAAATTAACTTTTTGGGAACAAAAGGTAGATGTTTTGTGAAAAGGAGGAGGGTGGAGCACCCCTCTAAAAAAAAGCCTAACTAGGGCCCCTGAGTACTAAGGGCCCCTGAGTACTAGGGGCCCCTGAGTACTAGGGGCCCCTGAGTACTAGGGGTCCCCTGAGTACTAGGGGCCCCTGAGTACTAGGGCCCCTGAGTACTAGGGGCCCCTGAGTACTAGGGGCCCCTGAGTACTAGGGGCCCCTGAGTACTAGGGCCCCTGAGTACTAGGGGCCCTGAGTACTAGGGCCCCTGAGTACTAGGGGCCCCTGAGTACTAGGGGCCCCTGAGTACTAGGGGCCCCTGAGTACTAGGGGCCCCTGAGTACTAGGGGCCCCTGAGTACTAGGGGCTGAGTACTAGGGGCCCTGAGTACTAGAGGCCCCTGAGTACTAGGGGCCCCTGAGTACTAGAGGCCCCTGAGTACTAGGGGCCCCTGAGTACTAGGGGCCCCTGAGTACTAGGGGCCCCTGAGTACTAGAAGCCTGGTGGCTTGCTAATAATGGTACTAGGGGCCCCTGAGTACTAGAAGCCTGGTGGGTTGCTAATAATGAACTTGTAAGGTTTAATCTCAGTTTCAAGTTCAGTTGCATCCTGTTGCAATGCTCATTGTAAATTTGTAATTTCATCTCCACCAGACATATTCACCAGATTGACGCGGTGCTTCTGACTTATCCCGATCTTCTTCACCTTGGTGCTCTGCCTTATTTGGTCGGCAAGTGTGGTCTTGACTGCCCAATCTATGCAACCATTCCAGTCTACAAAATGGGGCAGATGTTTATGTACGATCTATATCAGGTAAACATACAGAACAGCTTCTATTTTCAAAATAGATTTATATTGTTAAAATGGACTGGAATAAAGCATTCACATTACCATTATACTCCTTTTTTGATACTTAATACACTCTGTACTAGAATAGCAAATAAAAAATATAGTTAGCTATTATAGTTATTATAGAGTTTTTTAACTACCAAAAAAGGAGTATAATGGCAATGTAAAGGCTTTATTCCAATCCATTTTGACAATAGAAATCCATTTTGAAAATAGAAGCTGTTACAGTTGCAATTTAATGTCAAAGATTTCCTTAGCTGAAAAAAAAAAAAGACTATCAAAGTGAAAGTAGAAAATTTTCTTCTGAGGCATGTGATTCGACAAATCATACGTCCTGGTTTCCCAGGACAACCAATTCTTACTTGGCAACCATGACATTTGCTTGACCTGCCGGGATGGATAATTTGTTTTCCAGCAAAATTTGCATTGCATGTATGCACAAATATTTTCACGGGCTACATTATTTACTTTCAGGATAATTACAAATTCAGATTCTCTTGCAAGTTGATTTATCAATTCCTGATATGAAGCTGGTATATTTTGAATAGTTTTTTTCATGTTCTTCCAAGCTGGGACAGTCTCGATTATTATGGTTTAGCATTCTTTTAAGGAAGATAACTTTTAAATCTAAGTCAAGTTAAAGATTAAAATGAAAAACATCTACTTATTTTGCTGTTGCCAAATTCTTAATTGTTGTGAATTCTTCCTTCCATAAATCAAATTGGATATTAAAAGCTGGAAATCTTTACTACACAGCTCTATAAGGTTTTAAATTCACACCTTTTCACATCAGTACTTCTTGAAATCAAGTTCACAGGATATTTCCCTTTCTGATAACATGTAAACAATATTCAAGGAATGATTGCAACATGCTATTTAGCATTGGTAAAACCATTAATATGTCAGTTAATGAACAAATCATACGATTATTGACTTCAATACAGTTTTTTTTTTCTTTCTTTATTCACAGTCCAGACACAATTCCGATGAATTTGACAATTTCACGCTGGATGATGTAGACTCAGCCTTTGACAAAATTATTCAAGTAAAGTATTCTCAGAGTATCAATTTGAAAGGTAAGTTGTCTTAAAGAAAAACGTGTTTGTTTCCCAGAGGGTCCCCAACCAGTGCTTCATCGCTGGTTTATCAAACAGCTGTGGACATCTCTATATAACCGTAGCTGTTGAGAAAGGAATGTAAATTACCCTACCTACCTTAAATTAAAACTGGTCTTTTTAATTGCATACCAATCTCATTTGTAATCACGGCTGTTTAAGCTTTTACGACATGCAGGTTGAATTGAATAGTTGTATGCTCCTCCTGATAACGCAGTGAGCTATTTCAAAGTTTTGATGGAGCTAATATTAGGGGTACTAAGAACAAAATTTTCACTTGGACAAATTGTTGAGAAGTTGCTTCAGACATATGTTTCTTTTCCTCATCACACCCCTAGCTTGATTTAAAAAGGGGCAGGGTGCTAGACTTGTTGAGAGGCACATTAATGTGAATGCAAAGTGCTTCTTCTTATCAGAGTGGAGTCTAGGGGCCCCTAAGACTCAAGCTCCTCCTTGGTGAAGAAGCTCTGGGATTTTAGCTATAATCTCAGAATGAAACTATTCTGATTGATTAGGACCATTCATGAGCCAAACAGGACAATTGCTTACTATGCTATCATTCTGTGTTCTGTATCCATGTAAGGTATTCATTTATGAGGTTCATTAAGATTAAGATTTATTTTTTCAATTTTATTTCTGAGGGCAGGGTAGACCCCAGGGGGGGGTGGGCCTACAGAGGGGCGGGGCAGGCCGCCCTTGTGAACAGCAATGCTAGGGGTCTGCTCATAAAAGTTATACTTGCCTGCACAAGGGAAGTGTATAATTACTTTTATAATAGTATTTTTAGTGGTAATTCTTGAAAATAATTGCTGCACAACACAACACCATTTTAATTGCTGAAAAGTTAGAAGAATAGAAGTTCGAAAAATATAATCAATCAAGTAATAAATTTGATTTCTTAGTAAAAATAAAAGAAGAAATGAGATGTTGAAGACAATTCTTCAAAAATGTTGTTCTTTTCTTTCACTGAGACTGACCACTAAAGGAACCATTTATTCAAATCTCACCAAGGGCTCTGTGCAGTGTCCTTCAGCAAGACACTTTATCCCGTGCTCCAGTTCACTCAGCAGTGAAATGAGTACCAGTTTCGGCTGGGGAGATACCCTGCGCTGGACTGGTGTCCCATCCAGGGGAATAAAGAACTCTCATCCGATTAACACATGAAAACAGTCCCAAGCACCAGCTCAATAAGCCCTTGTAGGCTAGTCGAATTAGCATATGACCTACAATAATTTTAAATTAAATATTTTTTGGTTTTAATCAGTTCTATATATTAAAGAGACCATATCTTGAGCTCCACACTTCATGATGACGCGACCTTTACCTGATCAATAAGAAAAATAATGATTAAGGCTAAAATATTAGCATGGAACTGACCTACAATAATTTTAAATTAAATTCTTTTTGGTTTTAATCAATTCTAAACACAATATATTAAAGTAAACCTTTAAAATCTTAAAACCTCAAAACTTTATTGACAAATTGAGCCTTTAATTCCCTTCATAAAATAATTAAAAGTTTAAAAGCCTTTGATTAAAAATTAAAAGGTTTTATTCATTGGTAAGAACTACATCCATTTAATACAAAGTTCTCAACACACATTTAAAAAGTTGCAGGTCATTTCTGTCTCCAAGTTGGATTTTGGCGCCACCAACTGCCTTTTGCCCCAGAATAATGTTAATCCAGGGACTAATAAACAATGCATATATTTAGCAAAATAATCAATTTTAACCTTTAAAAAACCTTTATTTTACATTAGTAGCCTTGTTTTTTTTTTTTTGCTTTATCATGCAGCTAAGTAATTAATATATGTCATGTTATGCAAATAAAGCCAAAATATGCTAATTAGAGGGGCGAATGGTGAAATGCGTTATTTTTGTAACAGCTGGTGCTACAAAGCTGATTTTGGTCTTAAACAGTTCACAATCAGACAATGTTCATGTTTTTATCCATTTTAATAGACAATTTTTTGTAGAAATTACCAGAAATGCTAGTTTGACCTTGACCTTGGTTCCAGTTTGACGATTGTATATCAAAAACGGAGTGTCGGATTGACTTTATTTTAGTCTCATTGTTCAGAAGTTGTTATTAATACTACTGTATATATAAAACTTTTAATCACATGTGACCACTAGAAATTCCCCATTTTAGCATTTAACATAAAAAATATCAGAAATGGTTCCATTGACTATTAATACAGACAGGGGCTGCAGAGGTTGTTTAAATCTAGGGAGGGGGGGGGGGCACAGTATGGGGGGAGCACAGGATCTGACAGGCATTTCAACTATAATATTTTCAAAGCATGTAGCCATGCAGTATATCTAACCTTTTGTCAGGCCGTAAATTATTGGTGGTTAATTCTGCCTTATTTTATTTTTAATTCACAGCTTAAAAATGTAATGATATCTTAGTCCAAAATTTGGTAATATAGAACAATTTTATACTAAAATCTACAAAAATTAGAAAATTTATAGGTCATAAGTCTTGAAGTCAAAGGATTTTCATTTAGATCATGATTATTCAAATGCGGGAAGGGCACGTTAGCTTTGTCATTACAATGGCCAGGTTCAAATAGTAAGATGCCCCAGTATTGAAATTTGGGGTGGCTCGCACAATATAAAAAGGCCTTATTTGGAATAATTTTGACTGTTATAAGCTGGAAAACAAAGGTAGGCAGAGGTGAAGAATTTCTTAAAGCTCAGTATGTAGGGATGCATGTGAGCCCCGACTTTTCTTTACAGAAAATTCAGAATAGTGTATGTGCAATAAGGCTTGTGAAATTTCACAATATTAGTCTTTTTAGGCCATTATTTACGTTACATTCTTTAATGAAAAGATCAGATATATATAGTGTTTGAAAAAAGGTAACATTCTTAACTACGATAGTGTAAAGGGGGCAGCAATGATGAAGTACACCAAGCTTTTATGGGCAATTGATAGACTGAGGCATCAATTATCAATCCAACATTCATGTATTCTGAAAGTGTTCCTTGCTTTTTAAGCAGCAAGTTACATTTGGAGTGCGACCATGCAGGTGATCAACAAACAAGATAACTATACACAGGCTGGGAAAGCCAACTTGGTATACTTGCAGATTATAGATCTCGATCTGAGTAATGAAAGTTGCATGTACTCCACTTTAATAAACATCAATTGACAAGCAAAAAGACAATGACTGTCTCCATTAGTAACATTTGATCTACCGCTTAATTATAAATGAAGATTGACGACTTTCCCTGCCAAAGAACACCTCCGAAGTGTAGTACTCCAGCTTGGTGGTTTCATACTCTCATGTCATATCTCGGATCGGTAGCATTGATGTATTAATGGGAGGCACTAGCATGGATGGAGTGATTGCCGAATGTAAGTAAGAAACTAAATCAATGTGGAATGAAAATCATACCTTAGAGCAGTGAGAGCTCTCAACAACTGCATAACGCCCGTGCTTTCTATTTTGATAGAAGATATCAAGGATGTCAACATCTTAAGATCTTGAAAGTATATTGATGTTACAGACCTTTGTGAGGAAGATGCAGAGTTTGTTGGATTTTTTGATGAGAAGATCAAGATAGTTTCCAGTAGAAGTAAAAAATCAGAGCTGTGGGTGCTAAATATACACCTTGTTGAAAAAACACAGCTGTTCTTAGCTGCTGAAAAAACATGCATCTGGGAACTCGGGCATGTAGCTGAAAAAACATGCATCTGGGAACTCGGGTCAACATGCCTATGTAGTATACTACCAGTATTGCATGGCAGCATCTGCACAATTTGTATGCTTGGACAGAAAGAATATACTGTACCTTTACGATAACTCAAAGATAACCATCTGAAATTTACCAAGCATTTATCAAAGGTCATCACATCATCACAAGAACAGACAAATACTGTGCACATTTATGTTCAACGACTTAATGATAGACATGATAGAGACAACACTAATGTGATGCATGAAGACGAGGAGAGGGCGAATAAGTTGGAAACAATGTTTGGTTTGGCTTCTGACATGCCATCTAGAGCACAGTGGTCCTTTAATTAAGTTAGGTGATCTCTGTGGCTCACATCACAAAAGTTCAGAACAGCATAAAGATACAGTATGTTCCATGGAAGAATCAAACAGGATACTTTAGACTCTGGAAACTTCCAACAGTTTTTGAAAAATGATAATCCATTTATCAGTGAAAACTGATTTAAAGAACATGGTCAATGACCAAATATTTGGTGATAAAGTGAATGTCCTAGATGCCATTAGTATTGGTGAAGGAATCATGAACTTATCCATGGATGAAAGAACCATTGACCAATTTAAATTCAGAACTTATCCATGGATGAAAGAACTATGGACCAATTTAAGTTCATAACTTATTCATGGATGAAAGAACTATGGACCAATTTAAATTCAGAACTTATCCATGGATGAAAGAACCATTGGCCAAATTAAATTCAGAACTTATCCATGGATGAAAGAACCATTGGCCAATTTAAATTCAGAACTTATTCTTGGATGAAAGAACCATTGACCAATTTAAATTCAGAACTTATTCATGGATGAAAGAACTATCGACCAATTTAAATTCAGAACTTATCCATGGATGAAGGAACCATCGACCAATTTAAATTCAGAACTTACCATGGATGAAAGAACCATTGACTAATTTAAATTCAGGTGCAAGAATGCAGTGGTCACAATATCTAAGAAATCATGTAGTAATTTGGTGATGAAGAAGATCAGATCAACCCAGATTTGAAGTCAATCAGACACTCCGTTCTCGAGGTATGATTGTCAAACTGGAATCAAGGTTATAGGTGAAACTAGCATTTCTGGTAATTTTAACAAAAAATTGTCTATTATAATGAACTAGAATGATAAATAATGTCATGGTTCGCATGCCCATGCAAATTTACATATATCATATGACCTGCCCAATTATCCATCCCACACTATGACCAAAATGGCATCCCATGTCCCACATGGCATCCCCGCCCCATGTCCCACATGACAACCCATCCATCTCATGTCCCACATGGCATTCCACCATATGTCCCACATTGCATTCCACCCAATGTCCCACATTGCATCCCACACTATGTCCCCCTTGTCCCACATTGCATCCCTCCCTGTGTCCCACATTGCATCCCTCCCTATGTCCCACATGGCATCCCTGCCTATGTCCCACATGGCATCCCCTCTCTATATCCCACATTGCATCCTTCCCTATGTCCCACATGTCATCCCTCCCTATGTCCCACGTATCCCTCCCTATGTCCCACGTATCCCTCCCTATGTCCCACATATCATCCTTCCCTATGTCCCACATGGCATCCCTCCCTATGTCCCACATGTCATCTCTCCCAATGTCCCACATGTCATCCCTCCCTATGTCCCATGTATCCCTGCCTATGTCCCACATGGCATCCTTCCCTATGTCCCACATGGCATCCCTCCCTATGTCCCACATGTCATCCTTCCCTGTCCCACATGGCATCCCTCCCTATGTCCCACATGTCATCCTTTCCTATGTCCCACATGGCATCCCTCCCTATGTCCCACATGCCATCTTTCTTTATGTCCCACATGGCATCCCTCCCTATGTCCCACATGTCATCCTTCTTTATGTCCCACATAACATCCCTCCCTATGTCCCACATGTCATCATATTTCGGCTTTATTTGCACCACATAACATATATTAATTGCTTAGTTACATTATCAATCAAATTTAAAAGGCTACTAATGTAATCATCAGGTTGAAATATTGTTATTCTTCTATATGCATTGTGATTATTTTCGCAATAAAATGATCCAACTTGGAGACTTAATGACCTATCTTTTAGTGTGTATTTCGTATGTAGTAGTTCCGCAACTATTTGATTTTTTTTAATTAGCATATTTCAGCTAGTTAACATCTGATGGCCGTGTCGTCATGAAGTGTGATGCTCAGGATATGGTCTCTA
This sequence comes from Chiridota heheva, assembly GCA_020152595.1. NCBI lineage: Eukaryota > Metazoa > Echinodermata > Holothuroidea > Apodida > Chiridotidae > Chiridota > Chiridota heheva. The sequence goes on from JAIGNY010000154.1 coordinate 1,360,833, forward strand.
TACTATATAGGATTGATGAAAAAAACTTTAATTTAAATTTGGTAGGTCGAGGTCATTTTGACTCGACTAGCCTATTGAGGCTTGCTGGAATAATTGGGATTTAAGTTTAACACTTCATTGGAAGAAATCAAAATAAGCCAAGATATTTTTACCTTGTGGAAAAACTCTTTTGGTGCTGTGATATTGATATGCAGTCAACCCTTAAATGCCTGCCGAGTTCTAAACCTGACTGCAATTTTTCGGAACAGCTTTTTCCAGCTTGATTTTCAAAAATTTCCTTTCGTTTTCTGTCATTACAAGTTTCTTTTATATGAATGCTAAGACAATGAACTTTACAATAAAGAATATAAAAAATTAAAATCAAATAAAATAAATAAAAAATCAATATGATAATTTTGCAGAAAAATATGGCATTTTTTAAAATTCTATTAGCTTGTATTTTTTGCTTGTGAATAATAAAAATGGAGCATTTTTTAAGATAAATAAGTAGTTTTTGACATTCTCTTTTCTTTAAAAAACTCTTAATTTTTTTCTCCAATGCAAACCATGTGAAAATAAAACAAAACAAATTACCTCTGTAATTACGCACTAAATAACCCCTATAGCTCAATACAGCATTGAATTCATGACCTTCCACACAACACGCGTGCAGAGCTGAACGCTGAGCTGTGTAACAGACTGAAATCATTGTGTTTGTTATAATCGTATGATTTTGAGCATGATTGCGACATTAAGCTCAGATGGGATAGTAGCATTATACGTATTATTCAAATGATCACGGAGCTACCATTCTAAGGATGTTTGTAGTGAAGGGCAGTTGTATTCTGTTGAGGAGCTACAAATTTTTGAGAAAAAAATTGTCCAAAAAAGCAGAAAATCATGGAATTTTGCAGAAATTTTGCCAAAAATGAGATTGATGATAGGTACTGTCAAAATTTGACTGGATTTGCACTCTTTGAAGTTCACTACTAATACACATGTTTTGGGGCAAAGGGAAGGTCCTGAAGTATAAATAGTAAGTGTTTGAAAAAAGATGGAAACAAATATTTTTGACTTTTTTTCTCTCTCAAAATTTTCAAAGTGAGTTTACTCAACAATATAACCCTCATAAAAAATGTTGGTTTATTGATAGAACTAGAATAGCTCTTTCAAATTATACCGTGATCAGTGCTGTAGGCCTATGGTAAGGTCAAGATTTTATTGTTTGAAAATAGCACTTCTAAATCGACAATAATATTGTCGATGTGGCGTTTAAGGGTTAACAGTCAGAATCTGTTGCATTTAAACCCATATGTACACTCTGAAGTCAGGCCAAGGTAAATTTTGTATGGGTATGATCATCTTTTATGAAAAATAGTAGTTAGGAAATTTTGTTTTTCATTTTTCATGTCAAAATAGATTTTTCTTTCACTGCATTTTCTTTAGAATTTCTAATTATGAGTTGTTAAAATGCTTGAAAAAATGAATCAATTGGAGCATGAAATTAGGATTGGTTGGTTAACCCTTATACTCTACCGCCTTGCGATATTATCGCCGTTTGGGTGCCCCATCTTTGTAACCCTTACTCTACCACGCCACGATATTTTCACCGTTTTGGGTGCCATATCTTTGACTCCACCTCCCAAGTGCATTTTAAAGAAATTGCTGGTACAGTAAGGGTTAACTGAAGCCACCCTTTCATTTTTATATAGCTACAGTACATTGACAAATGTGTATAAGATTCGGTTTGTATTTTCTTATGTAGGTAAGGGTCACGGCTTGACCATCACTGCCATTCCAGCTGGTCACATGGTTGGAGGAACGATATGGAAGATTGTCAAGGATGAAGAGGAAATAGTTTATGCTGTAGATTACAATCACAAAAAGGAGCGCCATCTTAATGGGTGTGTCCTTGAGTCCATAAGCCGGCCTTCTTTGCTGATCACGGATGCTTTCAATGCACAGTATGTACAAACTAGAAGAAGGCTACGAGATGAACAGTTAATGAGTGAGTTATCAAGTTTTGATGTTTGTAAGAATAGAAACTTAGAAAGTTTAGAAGCCATCACTATCTTTTTACTTTTATAGAAGTAAAGGGTTGAAGTGACTGACACATAAGAATTTTTTATTTTTTTCTCTTCCAAGATAAATGTAATTATTGCAAGTTAGAGCAATCTTTGAATTTTGTAACAGTTTTGATTAATTTAAGTTGTGGCAGATCAAATTTAAACATTTAGTAATACGAGCTAAAGTAAAACACTATATCACACATGCAAATGGATTTATCAAACCTTTTTTTGTGGTATCGCCTGTCACTTATTATTCCCCTGATAAAATTTTGACAGGTTACCAAGGTTTACTGAAGCTACAATTTTGGAGGTGATTAGGAGGCTAAAGGAGTTATGTATAGATTTCATTTTTGTTCATTTGAGGGTATCTAAGGTTAGGCAGTAGAAGAAAATTTCATGTTACAAGCCTGGGGGAGGGAGGGGGAGAGAGGCAGGGGCTTTTCTTCTTCTTCCTCAGTAGGTTCAACCACAGAATGTTCAAGTTTATATGCAGTGTCATTCAGAAATGATTCAATTGTTCAGTCCCTATAGTTCAGCAGATATCACCAGAAATTTTAAAGTCAGTTATTTATCATCTTCTCTCTAATTTTACAGCAATTATCTTAAATACAATGAGGAAAGGTGGCAATGTTCTTGTAGCAGTTGACACAGCCGGTAGAGTAGTGGAACTTGCGTTGCTTCTAGTAAGTGCCGATTCAAATGTTGGTTTCTTTAAAACAGTTCAATAGGAGGTCATTTTGAGTTGTATCCTATGTAAAATAATGTAACATCTTAGCTAAAGTCTGTTGGTATTTGGTTGCAGGCTGGGTGTGGGTTAGAAAATGCTGTCAACAAAAGGAAAGATGACAAACTTATATTTATAATGTTAAATAACTTGTGCTGGCTTCTAAACGTAATATAACAAATACATCTTCCAAAGGAGTACATAAAAACAACCAAAACCTAACTCCCCAAGCAAAGAGAACACACAAACTGAACAGAACTTAATCATAACCAAACTCAATCTTAAGTTCCAATATACTCTGCTTTTCCTTTTAAACTAGTCTACTTAATTAGTGAGTTCTTCCAGAAAAATCCTCTGGATAAAATTATCTCCTTCCTTCATCATGCCTCCCTTTACAATCATATTTAATTCTGCTCTTCCACCCCCTCTCTACTTTGTTTTTGTTTCACCCATGCACCTCCCCTCTCAATCACAGCTTTCTGACCTTATGTTCTTGAATTTCTCTCATTCTCCCCCTGATTCCTTTCCTTCCTACCTCTAGAATGATCTGACCTCTCAGGCACAATTTGACCTTCGTTTTTGTGGTGCCGTTAAGCCCTCATCAAACAAACAAACAAAGATTTCCCTTTGTCCTTAATTATGTAATCTAAAGTAATGTGCAGTTGAACCCTTTGTTCCTTTCCTCCTTATACCCTGATTGGGAGGAAAGCCAAATCATATGATGACTTACAACAATAAAAGGTATAGCCAAAATAACAGCTGCATGTCTCAATTGCACTACAATTCCTGATGCATAAAACAAAGAAAATAACAACAAGTAACAACAACAATGAAATGCATAGAACAAAGAAATAGTAACAACAATAAAAAATAACAGCTGCATGTCTCAATTGCACTACAATTCCTGATGCATAGAACAAAGAAATAGTAACAACAACAATGAAAGGTATAGCCAAAATAACAGCTGCATGTCCCAATTGCACTACAATTCCTGATGCATAGAACAAAGAAATAGTAACAACAACAATGAAAGGCATAGCCAAAATAACAGCTGCATGTCCCAATTGCACTACAATTCCTGATGCATAGAACAAAGAAATGGTAACAACAACAATGAAAGGCATAGCCAAAATAACAGCTGCATGTCCCAATTGCACTACAATTTCTGATGCATAAAACAAAGAAATAGTAACAACAACAATGAAAGGCATAGCCAAAATAACAGCTGCATGTCCCAATTGAGCTACAATTCCTGATGCATAGAACAAAGAAATGGCAAGAACAACAATGAAAGGCATAGCCAAAATAACAGCTGCATGTCCCAATTGCGCTACAATTCCTGATGCATAGAACAAAGAAACAGTAACAATATGGGGAATTTGGATAATGTGCTTAGGAACAAAACTTCAATGGAGCACCACATATCAACTTATCTTGGCCTGGTTTGGGGCTTTACAATAATGTACACTATAGGGTTAAACATCTGTGCCATTTAGGCACTGTGAGAGGGTCAATCCTCATGCACATGTTTGACCAAGATCATGACTGGACATCACAACACTTGCAGGGATATCGGCGTAATGATGTCAAGACATCTTGTTTGTACTTGCTTGTTAAGGGAATGACGCTCTTTTATTAGCAAAATGGTGGAACTCTTTTCTCCCCTATAGTTCGAGGACAAATGGCATGACAGTTTCATAACCATGTCATTTAAGATTTTTGATTGGTAATCATTAAATCACTTTCATTCTTTTTGCCTTGTTATGATGAGCTTTTCAGTAGATGATGCATTCAGAGAATAACCAATGAGCTTGCTGCTTTCTCAACAGGATCAATTGTGGAGAAATCAAGAGTCTGGGTTGAGCGCCTACAGCCTTGCCATGCTCAACAACGTGAGCTACCATGTAGTGGAGTTTGCTAAGTCCCAGGTGGAGTGGATGAGTGACAAGGTGATGCGAGCCCTGGAGGACAGGAAGGGCAACCCGTTCCACTTCAAACATCTGAAATTGTGTCATTCCATGAAAGAACTGAGCAAAGTGCCTGAACCAAAGGTAATGTTTCCATCCATCCTTCAATAAATCAATCAAACAATCAATGGATCTTATTGGGGAATCAGAAGATAACATTTGAAATTTCTATCTATTACTAACTCAAACATAGAATTGGTAGTAATTGTTCTATACAATTGTTTATTTGTGGGAGATAGGCATTATAATTCTCCTTCTGTCATACATTTTGCTATGCTTTCTAAAGTACTAGCAGTTGCTCCATCAACCCTTACTCTACCAGCACTTTTTACAAACACGCTTAGGAGGTGGAGTCAAAGATGGGCACCCAAAGCGGCGAGAATGTTGCCGTGTGGTAGAGTAAGGGTTAAGCACACGCTGATTATTGAAGGGTCCTCTGTCTTCCAAGCAGCATAGTCGGGCTCGTTCCGCTTCGGTGGGCCACCCACCCACCACATGCTGCATTTATTTTGGAGTGGGCACATTATCTGTGGGTAGATTAACCCTTACTCTATCAGCACTTTTTTGAAAACACGCTAGGAGGCGGAGTCAAAGATGGGCACCCAAGATGGAGAAAATATCACCGCGTGGTAGAGTAAAGGCGAAGCTCAGACTGATTATTAAAGGGCCCTCTGTCTTCGGAGCAGCATAGAATACACGCTTGGGAGGTGGAGTCAAAGATGGAGCTCCCAAAACGGGAATGATATCTCCGCGTGGTAGAGTAAGGGCAAAGCACAGGCTGATTAATTAAGGGCCCTCTATTTTCGGAACAGCATAGAAAACAAGGTTGGGATGCGGAGTCAAAGATGGGGCTCCCAAAACGGCGATAATATCTCCACGTGGTAGAGTAGGTGTTAATTGTATTTAGCAGAATCACAGACAGGGATACCATTGGTGCATTAGTTCGGAATTTTGTCATATTTTATTGAGTGGCATAAGTAGTTCAACATAGAAAATAGGACTAGGCTCTGTAGTTACATTAATATTTACATGGTGTTGATACATTTTCAATCTCACATGTAATATTTTTCAGATCTGGAAAAGTTTTGATTGTAAAATGAAATGTTTGACTATGTCAGAGATTGTGACTTTGTGGATGAATTTCATGACATGTGATGATATTTTCATCATTGTAAAGCTGTTGAATGCACAGAATAATGTTACATGGATGTTTATTTTACAATGTACACAACAATATCTGCAGCCATTACCATAGTCTTATAGCTGCCTGATTGATGAAGAATATTTATGTCCATGTCTCCATTCTTGACAATTTTCATTTGTTTTAACAAGGGTTGTTTCTGTACATGATGTAATGGTTTCATGTTTGCATTAAGTAATTCAATGATATACAGTACTGTGTAGTTGTAGCCTAGGAAATGAGATAAAGAGTTGACCAGTAAGGTTATACATGTCATACATCACAGACTGTTAACCCTTACTCCACCAGCACTTTTTTTAAATGCGCTTGGGCGGCGGAGTTAAAGATGGGGCACACAAAACGGTGATAACATCGCTGCGTGCTAGAGTAAGGGTTTATCAAGGGCTGATTATGAAAAAGGCCGCTGTCTTTACGCAGCAGAGTTGAGTTCGTTCCGCTTCAGTGACCCGCTGGGCTGTCCACCGGGATCATGCTGCATATATTTTCAAACTGGCACACTTGTCGTGGGTTGATTAACCCTTATTCTACCTGCACTTTTTTTGAAAATTCACTTGGGAGGCGGAGTCAAAGATGGGTCACCCAAAACAGCGATAATATCACCGCATGGTAGGGTAAGGTTAAATAGGGTGGCTTGTTTATTTAACTTTAAAGGTTGCATGTCTTACACCTGTTTTTGGAAAGGTGTTATTTTTGCAAAAAGAAAAAATGCTTATACAATTGAACTTTAACACCACCAGAAATGAATATGATGAACTTATTATACAAAGTGCATTGCCCTAAAAAGAAACCTACATTGTGGCAAGACATGCCTGTCTATTTGACATGACAGATGACTATAATATCAACTAAAGAAATAAGAAACTTCTAGATATCTGTTTCTGTTTCAGGAGGTAGAAGAAAGTCTCAAGAATGTCACAAATTTTCTTGAAAAAAGAATTGGGAATAAGTTCTGCTTTTGCTCTCTCATATTCCATTTGCACCCTAAATTTTGTTGTATTTCACCCAGCCTCTCTGGCACTCTTGATTGGAGACCTCAATTTGCCACCTACCTACCATGAATATCAATATTTTTTATCATCAGACCGTGCTGGCTAGTGTGCCAGATTTAGAATGTGGGTACTCCAGAGAGCTGTTTGTCCAGTGGAGGAATGATGAAAGGAATCACATCATCTTGACCAGTAGAACATCTCCAGGGACCTTGGCAAGGACGTTGATTGACTATAAGGAGGGTATCGCCAAATTACCAAAAACAATCAGAGTAAGTTACGATTGTTTAAATTATATATTTCTTTTTTTCATTCTTATACAAAAAAAAACGACCACAGATTTGTTAAAATTTCCACTTTTTATACCAAACCTTCATATAACAATGAAAATTATTCTTGCTTTCCTACCCTTTTAACCCATATTTTGCCATTATATGACAGCCATTAGCGTACATTAACAACACTTTCATTTTAGACAACCATTTTTAATATTTTATGTGGTTGACTTTTCTCCATTTATCAGATTTCCCTAAAAAACTACTTTTTTCCACATCATGGTGGTCAACATGTTGGTTTTTATATGAGGTATGAATTTGGTTGCAAATGGTGGAATTTGTAGGTTTTACTAAACCTGCGTTGACAACCACATTGTCTATAGCATATAATTTGTTTAATTCAACACATGTACACTAAAAACATGATGTCATGGCCATTGACCCGGCATTGACCACCACTGCCAGCCAACGGTCAGTTTTATTGTGTAATGGTGATTTCTGGTTGAAAAGGTATGATGGGGGAATGAGTGTCAAATACAATGTTGGAAAAGGTGGTCATTAAAGGCCAACCAACCAATGGTTGTCAAACATGGGAAACAGGGAAATAGTTCCAAATGTGCTCTTGTCAGACAACCATGGAAAAGGTGGAAAATCCCGATGTATTTTATTGATAAAAAACAACCAGGTAAAGTAGAGGACCACCATTTTTCTGGTGTTTTTTGTTGTTGATGTAAGTGAATAAATCTGACATTTTATAAGTGTTTAAATTTGACATTTCATCACAAAGCTAGAAAAGTTTGAGAAATATGGCTATGGTAAAGCTAGAAACTGAGAAAAATATGATTGAAATTGACTTAACATCACAAAAAGAAGCTCAAGCTTCCTAAGTATTTATTCACTTAGTCAGTCCAAGGATGTCAGTAAATCCCCAGGAATTTTTCCCAAATCCAAGATCTTGTTGGATTTGCCAGTAAGATTATATACCAGCTGTTATGCAAGCATTTTATGTCAATTTAAAATAGATATGAAATTTTGGTTTTGCTGTCTGTTCCCCTTAACTCTCCCAGGGATTCTTTATCAATTTCCTATAGAGTTTACTTTGAATAAGTGCAGGACCTTACACGTGAGTACTGCTCCTCAGGTTCTCATAGTGCACATTTGCTACTTATATCCCTCTAATCATTCCTTCTTTTCTGTGAAGCTTTCAGACACAACTTGTTGAACTTGTTTTTTATCATTTTTTTCTAAAAGATCAGCAAAAGAGTGAAGCTGGAGAAAGATGAGCTGGAGGAATACAGACTGAAGGAAAAAGAAAGAGAGAAGGAGAGAAAAGCTGCTGAGACTGCAAAGAAGTGAGTTCAATTTAAGCCATAAATTGGATTGGATTATTACAGGATGCCCTACAGGTGGACCATCAGATCTCTGAAAAGCCAAGATGGGAAAACTTTTGTGTGGTCTAAAACAAATAGTCTTTACCATTACAATGTTGGCATCCCTGGAAATGACAGGGCTGATGCAGCCGCTAAGCTTGCCCTCAACCTCCCCCTACCCCATTTCCCCAAACCCTTTCTGACATCAAACTGCTTATCGCTTCCCTTTTTGTGACCGCTGGGAAACCCTAATGGGACTCCCAAATTGAGAACAAACTTCACGACATCCAGCCCACTATTCCGATCAAACCCACCATCCCGATCAAACCCACCATCCACAACCTCTCCCGTGTCAACAACGTTCACATTACCCATCTTAGAATAGGTCACACCCACCTCACTCACTCCCACCTCTTTATTGGCTCCCCTAACCCCAATTGCCATTGCACCCTCACTGTCCATCACGTTCTCCTTGCTTGCCCCCTGTACAACCTTCCCAGAGCTTTCCTCGCTCCCCACAACTCAATAGCTGAGCTCTTCTAGAAAAACCCTCCGGATAAATTATTTCCTTTCTTCATTATGCTTCCCTCTACAACCATATTAAGTCCTCTTCTCCCACCCCCTCTCTTTCCTTTTTTCTTTTCTTCACCCATGCACCTCCTCTCTCGATCCGAGCTTTCTGGCTTTAAGTTCTCGTGTTTCTCTCATTCCCCCCGTTTTCTTTCCTTCCTACCACTGGGATGATCTAACTAACCTCTCAGACACAATTTGACCCTTGCTGCCGTGGTGCCGTTAAGCCCTCAAACAAACTTTACCATTACCTTTTCTTCTTCCTTCATGCTGTGCTTTAGTCCCACTTAGCTTACCTTTTAGATTGTGTCATTGGGTCTTTGTATATGATTTATCCTCTCTTATGCATTTTAACCTATATTGTGGATGCGTCAATGAGTCTCAACAATTAATCAATCATAATTACTCATTAATCTGTTACTCATTAATCTGTACCGGATTGTTTCTAGGTTTGTAATGATGTGTTGATTATGGCAATGATTGGTTCTTGGAAATGACTGGTTCTTGGTAATATTATTTGTATTTATTTTCTTGGCCCTGATGGGAATGATTGGTTCTTGATAATATCATTTGTCTTTATTTTCTTGGACCTAATGGCAATGATTGGTTGTTGGTAATATTATTTGTATTTATTTTCTTGGACCTGATGGGA
>JAIGNY010000144.1:2500-65000 GCA_020152595.1 Chiridota heheva
GTGATCAAGCGACATATTAAAGTTAAAAGAGAACCAAGCTTCACATACCTGTTTTACAAAAGTTCTTAATTTTCAAAAAATCATGTGGACTCATATTACATTTAAATAGAAACATATTTCCAAAATTACGTAAAGCTAAATCAAAAAAGATCTTCCAATTATTTGAAATAGGTGAACAATAACGACGAATCTAAGAACACTTTAGAGTAGAAATAAAAGATTCAACATGCAACATACGAAGCCCGCCCTCATCATAATCATTAATAAGCTTTACACTTTATGTGGTTTACCTTTCCAAATAAACTTATACAATTTTTTTTAAGTTCTTTGATATAGAAATGAGGGGGGTTTGGAAGCACAGTAAATAAGTAGACTAGTTGGGAAAGAGCAAAAGATTTAATGATAGTAATTTTGCCTATGGGTGTGAGGTCACGAGTTGACCATAGATTAAGAATGTTCTTAAGGCGAGATAATTTGGGCTGATAATTCAGATGGAAAAAATCGTCATGGTGAGTTGTAAACGAAATACCTAAATAATAGATAGGGCCATTTGAAAACTTAAGAATATAATTTTTGAGATGATTTGGGGGTATTTCGGTGTAATAACCAAGGGGGAAAATGTATGATTTATCAAAATTAATTACGAGACCGGAAACTTTGCCAAAGTTATTTAGACTTAAAATGGCGGCATCAGTGGACGACTTAGAACCGTCCGTAAATAGAACGGTGTCATCAGCATATTGACAAATTTTTAAGTTGTGAGACTGAACTAGCCGTTAGTGAAACTAAACTAGCTGTTAGTGATAATGAACTAGCAATTAGTCAGATTGAACTAGCTGTTATTGAGACTGAACTAGCTGTTAGTGAGACTGATCTAGCTGTAAATGAGAATAATAATTCTCAAATTTTGATCTGTTACTGTTTGTCTGAAACGTAATATGCTTTTTTAACTAGACTACCTTGTCAATATTTTCTTGCACCAAACTGTAAGGTAAATGTTCTAGATGTCACTAGTCTTTTATGACAGCCTTTGGAAGTATGTGTCTATGATGAACTACAAATAAAAGATCATTCAATATCAAAAAATATATCAATGCCTTACCCTGGTGTCAGAAAATGGACAACAAATCTTATTAATATATTTTAAAATGATTCTTAAAAAGTTCTACTTATTTTCCTGCTCCTCCCAAGTCCCCATCATTTTCTCTTTGTACAGCACATAAAAATGCTTGACATAATTTTGCACTATACAAATTATTGTTTTATAATAATAAAGTTATTGGTAAAGATGGTAATTATTGACCATTAACCAGTTACATGGCACTTTACTTTTTCTAAGTTGAGTTTTCAAAAGGACCGATAATGATAGTTTGCATAATGCATTAAACAATCTGCATCTTATCAGCAAAATGTAGTGATCCATTTCATTACTGCAGGTAAAAGAAAGAAAGATATAATATGAACTTGAATGAATCATCTCATGACACAATATTTCACATATAGCAACACTTATTTCATTTTATCATGTATGAAGTATGCTGTAAAAATCAGGATGGATGGAGACATCAGTCGATGCTCTATCACTATCAGTGGCAGCATTCTTCTTCAGTTGGTGTTGCTGCAGCTTCCATGCAAGCAAAATGGATGCTTGTTAAATACAAATCTAGTCCTGATAGTGCAATTATTTGAGCACATTTTTTCTTTTAGAATATAGTACATATTTGATTTCTCTGTTGCTCTACCACAGTCTTTGAGGGAAAATAAAAGGCAGTGATAACTTAACATCAAGACAATGAGATGCTGCAGTACTTTCCTCTTAAACAAATGAGAGATACTTGAACACAAAATTTTCATCAAATGATACTGTAGGTTATGAATAAAAATATGACATGTGAGGTAATAAAACTTGTGATGGTTTTGCTATACAAATCATTTAGGTTTTGCTATACAAATGTTTTTGACCAAATGTGTTTTTAATTGAAGTTTTAAGCTCTTTCAGTATTTCAGCAGAAGCAGAATTCAAATATTTTGCAAGTAGCACAAAGAGTAATTTCAAGTAGACAATACAGCATTTTAACAATGTAAACATTGACCCTTCTTACAATCTGGGCTGCAAAAATGAGTGACTTATATTTAAAATCTTAAATCTTTTCCCCCTAATTTACACTGTTCTGAAATGAATATCATTTGTTATTTCTAGATATACAGTATAGGGGCCTTGAAGCAAAATGCATGAAGGCATATTGTGCAAATCAATTGTTAGCTTTTTTAAGAATGAATTTATGAAGGTGAGAAAATGACTGCAAAATAATAGCAAAACTATAAAAGAAAGTAACACTCCATATTTAACCGAAATACACCCATTTTATACTCTTTTCAATCTACAATGGCAATATGACAGAATAAATGAAGTGTAATGACAGGATTTTTGAAGACGGTACATACTGTTACTGTAAAGTCCTGTCAACTGTCTACTGCTTTATATATACTGAATCAAAGGATGAAACTGAGAATCAACAGAGTTAACAAAATTTGTTGTTTATCTCAGTATTGCTGAAGAAAAAAAAGTTTTTCAGATCTACATGTACTATTAGATTGGTTTATGAGGCCTGTGAAAGCATGAAATAATCACAAATCTGCAATGTAGAACAACACGCATAAAATGTTTCAAATGATATCAGTTCTGAAGTGAGACAAGACTGAGAACAAGAACATCAAAATAGTGTATAGTACTGTAGCATGTTCTCCACTTCAAAAAACAAACAAAAAACACACACACAGTTATTTCTGCATTAATGCTCCTACTGGTCTAGCCAGATAATGATAAAGAGTATGCTTCAAATCAACTAAAAAAACAGCTCTACCTACAGACTTACATGTATGTGCTTAACTTTTCAACATGCCAGAATTTTGATAAAATTGTTTTTGGAACAAACAAAAACAAAAAACATTTTGCTGTAATTTAAATTAGTTAACATTTCATCAACTTTCTCTATGGCGTTGTGTAAGGTAAATATATTGCGTCTGTATGACAGTTTCAGAAGTTGACACAGAAGTCCTGTTTTTGATGTCAAAGATGACATAATAATTTTCAAATATTTCATAGTAGTCTTAAATTATCCGAATATGACCATGACTACTCCAACAAACTTAGTAGGACTACAAAACTGTTACTTTAGTTAAAACATACCAGAGAAGCCGGTAATATTAACAAATTTCCAATACTTTGGGACACGCAAACTAAAGTGGGATACTAGTATACTTTCTCAATTGTGGTATAATCTGCAGTTACTCTTAAGAACGTTACACAAAAAGAATGAGTAAAATTAGAACTTAGCAAATTATCATCATTGTTGTATGGTTACATTTTAAAACATTAAGAATACCAATCATAAGGTAAGATTTTAGTAAGAATATCAATACAAAGGGCAATCTAATTGTCTAACATTAACACAGAGATGATGCGGACAGTGATGTATGTATGTGATGTATGCTTTATATATTACACTTATGGAACTGCCATTTCCAGCCTTCACTTGGATCAGTTTTTGTCTGCTGAAGTTCTGTTATGTAATAATTGATGTGGTCAACTGCCCTATGTCGTAAATTATTTTGTGGGGTGACGCATAATAGTTTTTGTCTAATCTAAATTCTAGGCAGGAACTATTCAGTTATTGGTCTGACTGAGTGAAGCAATCAATGGAATAGGCTTCTAGGCCCACATGGTATTTGAGGCATGGCCATCTTCATAATCATATGCCTACTCTGTACTCATCGTTTATGAAAATGGCCTATTTTACATAACAATTTTGTCTGACTTCGCTAAGTTGGGTAACAAATTCGGCTAATACTACAGTTATAGACCCTAGTAGGCCTTAGTACTAGACCTAGCAGGCCTAGGCCTTACTGCCAGTGCCACTAGGCCTAGGGCCTAAATGTTTGGTGTATAAACAGATTGTTCTTTGGTAGGCCTAAATCTAGTACCAGCAAATCAAAAATTGTGGATAACGGTAAACAAGAATATAATTTTGTTTATAACCGTAAGCTCTGTCAATAATCGCACAACCAAATTAATTTTATTTTGCATAATTCTGTCCTGTCTATCTCAATGCATTGCCATAATAACAACCCAGTGTTGCGGAAAAGCCAAATGAGAATTTGGACTGGCATTTTTCCTTAGCATTTTCATCCACTAAAAGTAATTGAAGTTGGCTTAAATTTGACGACACTAATAATTCACTTTATAAAAGCATATTGAGCCTAATCAATAGTTGTCTGCTATGAAGAAAAGTGACTTACACAGAAAAAAACGACTGACGAATCTTATATTTTCAAAGATCATCATAAAATGGGCCACGAAAAATATTTATTTTGGAAACTTTACTGAGGCTGAAAATGCTCAGATCCCAATTTAGCCCGAATTTATAATGTCTTATACGTCATCTGATCTTCTCCTGTAGTGACGAACATTGAAACTTCATAAATTAGAGCAATTTGAATTATCCAGATTCATACAGAAGTGATCGTTTTACAAACCACGAAATGCTCAATTCGAACTTTAAGGTCAAGTCCTCAGAAATTAATAATATCGCAGTAACCAGTTCGGGAGCAACCCGAAAAGCTGGGTACTTTGAAATACCCAAAACATCATCCCACGGTCTAATGATACAGCAATAAATAATCAACGCGGAAAAAAGAAACCTTGTACGTTTACGATTGTCGATGTGTCCACAGTTGAAAGGTGTGTATTCAGAGTAAGTTCCACGGTTTCCACCAGATACAATTGCATCCATACATCCACGTACCGAGGCACCCACACACACACACACAAGTGAGTACGTACCCTACTTTATCAGTTCGGGAGCAACCCGAAAAACTGGGTACTTTGAAATACACAAAAAATTGGGTACTTTTATGTATTACGTCATCGCATGAGCCTACACGTTTGACTATCCCACACTAAACATATAAGGTTTCTCATTTTCCGCTCTGGATTGTCCAAAATTTCAATGGATATCCTCACATTTTGGAGACTGATAGTAAATAGATATTCAAAACTTTATGCCGCTATTTTTTGAAATTCACGGTTGCCTTTTTGAGAAAATTAATAAAACAGATTATAGCTTTGTTCATTTTCTCGAAATTGCGACGATGAATTTCAAAAAACAGCGGCAAAAAGTGTTTAATATCTATTTACTATCTGTCTCAAAAATTTCAGGATATCCATTGAAATTTTTGATAATCTGGTGCGGAAAATGTGAAACCCCATATGTATATTGTGGGCTAGTCAAATGTGTAGGCTCATGCGACGACGTATTACATAAAAGTACCCAATTTGTTGGTATTTCAAAGTACCCAGTTTTTCGGGTTGCTTCCGAACTGGTAACAGTTATATAGCAAGGTCATGTTCCCAATTGTTAAAAGTATAGGAAAATCTCATTTTAAGATATTTATGAAAACGAAATCATTTTACCTTTTTTTTTCCGTTCACAATGATTAACGTGTTAGAATCGATGTTTGAAGCTTATCCATGTCTTTAAAAACTGTTTTAAAGTTTTCACACACATCTTTTTTTTTTTTTAACAAAAACTATTTAATAAAATGAACCAAAAAAAATGTTGTCAGCAAAAATTCAACTTGCTGTTTAGTGGAATATTCTAAAACTTATTTGCAGACGTTGAATAATTAATCACAAACGTGCGGTGACTAAGAAAATGGCGACCAAAATATGAATCTCGGAGAACTTTATCCCGTCGTGGTGCTAAATAGGTAAAGATTTTGGAAAAGTTCTTTGGAAAAGTGTATTAATTAGGCGAATGTCCAAAAAGTAAGTTACTTTTCAGTCATCAATTTTCTACAACGTGTGAATTAAAAAAAATAATCAGGAATTATACTTAATTTCTAACAACCCAATCCCAATGTCGTCCCGTACTGAGGGATGTGTATAATAACTAGGCTATGTTGGGGCCATATAACTTGAAATACGCTTGGATGAATCAGTGGCGGTTTGTGGAGTAACTCCAACAAGCTATAGCATTTTATTAACGTTTTGAATGAGTCATATTAATGTTACTTGGAAAATTGAATAGCCCCCCTACACTAGCCTAAATGTATGTTTGCGCAATTCCAATATTTGTTTTGTGCACGAAAAGCTCTTTTTTCTTGGTTTTCAGCCAGTCTGGCTAAAAACTAATTCAAGGTGCAAAATTTTGATTTTGCCATAAATTTTGTAACACTACTAAATTGGGTGACTTTCGATAAATGACCTTTATAATTGATCATGGATGTACGTAAAATATTGATGGTAATAAGTTATTCTGGCTGTACTTATTGTGCATAAACTTATGTCAAATTTCGCAACATTATTCTGTAAGTGTAAAGAAACATTTAACATATGATGAACTACTTTTGGATAAAAAAAGGCCACAAGTAGTTATTTTCAAACACTGCGGCGATTAAGTCAGCTGGTCAAAGATTTGTCAAAATTATGAGGTTTTTAAGTATAATGCCTGAAGGCCGTAACACACCCAACGCGACGCGGCGAGTGATTTTTTTAGATAATCATACAAGAAACAAATATCATAAAATGCTTATAATTTTTGCTTACACACGATGAAGTGTACAATTGAAGCTTTCTGATGATACTGGAAAATTTGTTAAAAATGCTTTTTGGTTCAAACTGTGGAAAAATTTGCTTTAGTGGGGAGCAATTTTTTGTCGCGACGCGAATTTTACTTTAATGGGCGTAGAAAGGCCCTTTTAATAAATTTCCATCTGAATAGCCATGCAATGACGATGCTTCTCTAAAAAGAAGAGGTCAAAATGTTTCTTTTCCTTTGTTTTATTCAATTTTGTTTAAAAAATCGCTCTCCGCGTCGCGTTCGAAGTGTAATGACCTTAAGCTGCTAATATCAATTTCACAAAATTAAGGACATAGAGCATGAATCTGATGAAGCAGGTTAGATGCTGCATTTTTGTGTCCACTAATATGTGGATTTTATTTTTCACAAATTATTTTTAAAAGTATTTATGTAAAATAAGCGCTGCCCCTTAAAGAAGAAGAAGAAGAAGAAGAAGCAGCAGCAGAAGCAGAAGAAAAAGAAGAAGAAGAAGAAGAAGAAGAAGAAGAAAAAGAAGAAGAAGAAGAAAAAAAAGCACAAGCAGCAGCAGCAGAAGAAACAAAATCAGAAGCAGCAGCAGAAAAATTTGAAGAAGAAGAAGAAGAATATGAAGAAGAAGAAGAATCTAAAGAAGGAGAAGAAGAAGAATCTAAAGAAGAAGAAGAAGAAAAAGAAGGAGAAGAAGAAGAAGAAGCATCGATTAAGGGCAGTAGGTACATACTAAGCACAATAGGTCCACCTATCGATTTTCCCGGAAGACTGCTTCTATAACATTCATTTTTATTTTACCTCGACACTTTGAGAAACATTTTTTTCTTTCTAAAATTTGTCATGTTTGAGACCGACGTTTTAAAAATAGTTGTGATTTGAGCGACGATGTTTTTTAAACGGTGTGATAAGAGAAGACGTTTTTTGAAAACGTGTACGATTTGAGAACGAAATTCTATTTTCAAATCCTATTGACTTTGCACAGGAAGCAAAATTTAAGCGAAGAAATTTTGAAAACGTGAATGATTTGAGGAGACATTTTTTTCTGAAATTCATTATTTGAGAAACAAATTTTCTGAAACACTGTCATTTGAGGCAGTTTTTTGCTCAACTGTTTTTCATTTGAGAGGACAAAACTGCGTTTTTACAAGCAAAATGGCGTCTACGGGGAAATAATGTAAAACATGATAGCCATCTAACTTTAAATTGTATGAGCGCCATGATAAGCTCAATTACACCATACAGTACCTAAGTACCCAATGTATGTAAACAATCAATAATCCAGCCTGCTCCATCGATCGACATTCCATTTGGTAGATAACCAAAGGGCGAAGCGCTCTTTCTTTGGCCACTGGAAACATACCATGCGTTGAACTTACTTTTAAAATGTAATTCTAAAGTGAAAAAAAGCAAGAAGGAATGTATGTATTTCTAAACGAGAAAAGGAGTGGGGTATGAATTTATTTCTAAGGGAAATAAGGGCAGGGAGGATGCATGTATTTCTAAACAAGAAAAGGTTGGGGTATGAATTTAATTCTAAGAGAAAAAAGGGCAGGGAGGATGCATGTATTTCAAAACGAGAAAGGGGTATGCGTTGGGGGGAGGGGAGGGGGCGGGGGAAGTTATTACATATAGAAATACTATAGAAAAGAAGGTAAGAAAGATACAAGAAACACGTTGACACATCAAACTTGCCTTTTTTCCTATAAATTGACACAGCATTATCGTCAGAAAATAACTTGCAGGAAAAGGACGTCTGCATATTGGCACTGTACAGAACACAATACGCCAGAAAATAACACGCAGGTTACTAGGCGCTAAAAAACAATGAATATTTAAAATTAAATTTTAGAAGTAATAAACGATCAAACAAAAGTAACATCAGCAGTTCGCGGGATCCGGTTTACTATTATTTATCACTTATAAGTTTGCGATACAGCGCCCTCTTTTTTAAAACTTTTCTTTCAAAACAATGCCCGAAAATAAGACGCAGCTTTAAATGACATTAAAAACTACAACAATACACATTTTGTATTTAATATTGAAACAGGCGTAGATAACTCTTCTTCTTTTGAGAGTTCTTCTTTAGGTTTCTCGATGATGGTGGGTGGTATGTCAAGCTTTAAGTTTACCTTGCGCCTTTTTGACAGGGTGGGAGGTGGCGACGACGACGGTGAACGGGGTATTTTTTTTGCGGGTGGAACGATAGTTACTTTGACTAGTGCTTTCAAATGTTCCACTGCATATAGGCCTTCCATGTTCGTCAGTATACACCATTGCTCCAGGTTGAGAGAAATCCCTTTTTCTCAGGGTATGACCGTCCATTGACGACTGGTGTGTCTGTTTAAATCGTTGATCGTTTGCATTGCGTAATCGAAATGGTGTATATTCACAAGAATGTTTTTATCTTCTGCGGTGAGACTGATGTAAATCTGTTTTCCGAGAGGCAAACGTAACTTTTTGGGGTGTGACGGACCACTCATGCAACGGGCTCCGTTTACGCTAGACTTATGGTAATGCACGACCAGTTCAGATATCATATTTTTGTTTTTACAGAGTTCATCCTAAACGCCTTCTTCCATGGCGATGCCTTCAACCGTGACTCGAGGTATTGTACCGGAGTTGGTTTTGACATACTTGCCGAGATGAACGTATTTGATGCTTTCAAACTGCGATGTAGGCACGTACACGTCCTCTCCTATGGGATAAGCTCGGGTCACCTATCCGCGACTGTCTCTTACTTTGTCGAAACTCTGCATTTTCAAAGCTCTCTTCAATGATATCTTGTCCGCACCGAAAGAGGAGGTGAAAATCGCATTTCTCCCGTATGCTTGTTATGGTAGTACACGTTACCATTCCTCTCGTTTACTTTATTTCAACCGGTTTGAGCCATGATGTGTTTTTCCTCGGAGAGCTATGGAAGAATGATGGGTGTTTTTTGGATCTAGGTACTTTATAACCTTTTTTCCAAAAGAGGGCGCTAGTCAATTATCAGCCGATGACATCCTGCTTCATTCTAATCGGAAGATATGTTTTTTGACTGTAAGACAAGGTTGAATTTGTTACACGTCAGCTCTTTTTCTTTCTCAACAGGCATACATACGGGTGTGAACACAACATTGGGTTTGCTGCACATCGCCTCGTAGGAAGGCGAGTTAACAGGTGTGCCGGTTGTTCTTGCTTAAATGTTTCTTTGCTTGATTGCGACTTCTTCGTCTATCAAAAACCACACTTGATGTAAACTCTCGGGACGTGTCAAACCCATCCATTGATCAGGTGTGAGAGCGATTCTTGTTTTTGTAGGGACTTCGCCAATTCCTGGAATGTTGCTGTACTTTCTGATACGTACGTAGAGATTGTCTTTGAATGATAAGATTGTGACGTAGTTATGCTGCCCCAGCGCCAGCTTGAGCTTTTCTCCCGAATGAATGCAATGGGTACTCTCCTTTAATTTCTTGAGCGTATCCGTAACCAAATGGGCTCGTCGGCTTAATGTCAACCATTGTTCGAGTGTAAGGGCAATACCTTTTTTGGTCGCCACAGGTGTCGTCCTTGTTTTTGGGGGTGTAAAATACTGTCGTACATGAACGTATAACTTTCCGTTAAAGACAGAGACGGTGAGGTAGCGCTCGCCTCCTAAGGCTACAGTTTTCTTGTCTTGTGTACCAGCGCGGACATTCGTTAATCGTTGCGGTCGGGTAGTGTTGGTTGATGCTTCCATGTTCGTGTCTGAGTTTTGAATGAATGTTAGGCCTACTCGTTGTCGCCTTTTAAATAGCTTTTTAACATATGCGCACGCGCAAACTCAACAAACGCCTTTTTTTCAACGATTTACCCCGAGGATGCACCCGTTCCGGCTTCGGTCATTTTGGATTACTCATCAATATTTTCATAGAAGGCGTTTAAACAAATAGATCATCATTTTGAAGAACATCATTCGAGTTATAATCGCCGTTAAAAGAACATCTTTTACGCATTGGATAATGTTGTCTCTTAGCAGAATAGAGTATCGATTTTTTTCTGTTATCTTCACACTAAAAACAAATATCGTTCGTTTCACTTCCATTGTATAGTTTCATGTACTAAAGTTTGCATAAAATTAGGAACATGTTCTTCATTGGGGGGTACAAAGATGCTACAACACTGGTTCAATGGTAAAAAATGGAGGAGCGCAATTGCAGTATAATAAGACGCCTTTTTTCGCATCATTCTCGTTGTGCAGGTGTCTTCTTTTATCGTTGTGATAGTGTAGGCTCCAAACAAATTGCTTTTAATTTCGCACAGTTGACCCACAATATTTTTGTTGAATACTTGATGTTATTGAAAATTACTTATTTTATACTACGGGTATCAAGATTGTATATGATTTCACTTGCATCACAGGGTAGTCTTGACAACAGAGCTCTTGATTGTGTGGTTGATGATGCTCCTGACAGCATTAACATTCTTTTTGAGAAAAAATTAACAACTTTGTTGCTATTACCAAAGAGCTTCCACACAGCTCTTTGCCATTACCTAGTGACATTTCCCTCACATGATCGTCTGTTCGGACTTGTCCCAGTTAGCCTTGGCCCACTATTTTTAGACATTTTTACCACACCCATCCCTGTTCGGCCTTGTCATAGCCTTGTCCCATTAGACATTTTCGTCATGTCCCTTCTTGTTTGGACTGTTTTTTGCCTACAGCATGTTCTAACACGTTTACAAGGTCACCTTTGTGACCTTTCCCTGACCTTTTCTGAGGCGGACATTCCTTGTACACAATCCGTATCTGAGCTTTTTTCAGTTTCACAAAGCTATAAGATATGAATGTACGCATATGTTGATGCAATTCTTGACATTTTGTTTTGATGAACTTTCGGTTAGGAAATTAATTGAGATCCACTGAGGTACCCAATCGAACAAAGGATTTACCACTGCCAGTTCAAGCATCACATATGAAAGACGTCTATTTTGATCGATATATTAAGGAGACCGTGGTTTTTTCAAACTATTGAAAGTCACCTGAGGTGAATACGTCATCAAGGTATGCTTTCAACATACACGCACATCGGAGCATCTCACAAAAAAAAAGTCTCTGTCCTGTATTGATTGATTTGATTATGGACTGTCTGTATGGGGCTAACTCCAACCAACACGAAAGATGTTGGAGTAAGACGTCAGAACAAACATGATTGCTAGGGTCACGTTGCACATTTATCCTGGATGAAAAAAACACTTTTGATTTTGTATTTCTCCCGCAAGGCAATGGACTGATAAAAAGGATTTATTATGCATCCTTTTTTTCCAATTAACCGTTATATTAGGTGTCATTTTTGATGTCTGTGGTATTAGTCCGTTTCCTTTGTTGAATTTCACTTTATATCTATATGTATGTACCAACTGCCGTTAATCGGTGCTGCTTTTGGGGTCATTTCAGGACATGCATTAAACTTCTAATGTAGAAGAAACCGAGCGCAATTTGACTGAGTTTTATCTTTCGTCACGGGCCTTTTTTTAATGTAGGATATACAGTCGATTCATTTTGTGTACATCATGCGTATTTTTTTGCTATCCGCTGTTACGTGGGCTTGTGAGCCTTAATTTTTGATTATATGGTGTATAATAATGGGACTTAAAATGTTGTGGAGACGATCGAGACATCATTTCTGCACATAATGCGTGTTTAATTATAGGGTGGTAAAAGTACTAGTGCTTTGATTATATGATGTATAACAGTATAATAATGGGGTAAAATTATCTGTTAAGATTAGAGCTGTTTGCGTGGCAAATCGATATCAATAGTATGAGAAAAACCCATTCATAATCCATGTTTGTTTAATCAATATTGGATTAAATCTCCTTTGTTTAAATCTCCTTGTGTTTGACAAAGAGAACCGATCGATACATCCTTTCTGTACATAATGCGTGTTTAATAATTGGGTAATAAAAGTACTAGTGCTTTGATTATATGATGTTTAACAATGGAGTAAAATTATTTGTTAAGATGAGGACTGTTTGGGCGGTCAAGAATAGACCGATTAATAATTATGCATGGCGAAATGATAAAAAAAAAACATTCATAACTTATGTTTGTTTATTCAATATTAGATCAATATAGGGTTTTTGTTTAAATGTCATTGTTATCTGTTACCATGACATTATGGGATAAGGGATGAAAGACTAATATTAAATAATGTTATTGGTCCATTACGTACGCAACGGAATTAGGTCATTTTTAATCAATTAGGTTGGTCAATTAATAGTGATGTGATGACCATATATGGCTACAGTATTGAATGTCATTCAAGACTGAACATTAAAAGCGGGCTGAAGATTTTGTTTTATCATTCATAGCATTCGTCAGCTACACTAACAACCACAACGTGTTATTATATATTAAGTTACATCAAGTATAACGTGTTACCATTTCGTGTTATACTTATTGTGGTGTATTACTACATTGTGTGCATACTGCGTGTTTTGATTACCATGACTCACTATAAGGAGAGAAACAGGTGAGGCCTATCGTCGTTTAGGGGAACAGCAGAAGTGATGGATTATGAGCCTGATCCTCAGGCCCGAAAGTATGAGGTTGCGTCATTCATTAGTGTCTTGCTTAAATAAATCTGCCACTGTAATTACTTTGGGATTTGAATATGGTATGTGAGTTTCAGGTTTTTTTTTAAGTTGATGGCTGGCAATAACATGTGAATTGATAGATTGGTTTATAAATTGCTTGAAATTATCCCAGGATGATTTTATAGATTGTACACGCCAACATTCACAAGGAAGAAAACACACCTTGCTTACCCTTGATACGCTGGAATTGGCTGATGTTAGACGGGGGTAGCGACTGTTTTTCGTCAACCTCGCATAGGGCAATATAACTCGGGCAGAATCAGGTTTAAGTAATGCTTTGGCACGACGCAAGGTTCGTCGACGTTCCGTCGTCATGGCGGTTCTCTCCGGACAGTCCTAGACTGGTCGATGTTTACATACAACATAATACGCATCTACATTTTAAAACGTCATAGATACTTTTCTTGGCGCCCCCATTTTCAAGGCAATGACGTCATTATTTCGTGTACGCAATGAAGTCCCTAGCTTTTTAACCCATTCCCTCTGTTTTTTACCACTTCTTGCTTTCAAATTATCCGCTCAAAATTGATTGTTGAGAAAAAAAAATCGCTCAAAAGTCAAGAAATTTCAAAAACTGAAGTACACCTTAAAACGAAAAACGCCTTCTCAAATTCTTCTTCTTCTTCTCTCTCCTCCTCCTTCTTCTTCTTCTTCTTTACCGAAATTTTAAAAAGTGCATGCTCAAATGTAATTTTTGAGGAAATATGTTCAGAGGGCGTGGTTTAGAATCAAGTCCCACCCTCTTTTTAAAGCGCAGTTCTGTCCTGTCTTTTCCCCGTTGACGCCATTTTCCCCGTAAAAAACGTAGTTTTGTCTGAATAGTCCCACTATTAGGCTCCCGTAGACCCCTTTTTTCGCTTTAAAGAACAATTCTACCCTGTCATTCCTCGTTAGATGCCAGTTTTGTCCTCTCAAATG
Source organism: Chiridota heheva (assembly GCA_020152595.1). NCBI lineage: Eukaryota > Metazoa > Echinodermata > Holothuroidea > Apodida > Chiridotidae > Chiridota > Chiridota heheva. The sequence continues at coordinate 16,648 of JAIGNY010000144.1, forward strand.
AAAAACAGTTTAGCAAAAACTGCCTCAAATGACAGTGTTTCAAAAAAATTGTTTCTCAAATGATAGCTTTCAGATAAATTGTTTCTCAAATGAGGAGTTTTAGAAACAAAATTTTTCCAAATCATTCACGCTTCCAGTCTATGGAATGTGAAAATAAGATTTCGTTCTTAAATTGTACACGTTTTAAAAAAAGTCTTCTCAAATCACACCGTTTAAAAAATATCGTCGCTCAAATCTTACCTCTCTTCAAAAAAATGTTCTTAAACATGACAAGTTTTCTGTTTCTCGATTGTCAAGTACAATGTCTTCTCGAATGACGTGACTTGTAAATTGTGACAATATCATCCCGATATTATCGATAATCGTGACATGGCGATTTATCTATATTATTTTTACAGTTTAAACTTTTTGACAAATCTAAACTTCTAAACAACAGATTATCAGGGCTTATTGTTTTGAAATGGGCGACAATGAGTACCATGATACCCCCACCTGAAACACCCAGTCAGAAAAAGCTATACACTTCGTTAAAAGGACTCTGCGGAACAATTGAGAATATCTTGTGACACAATCTGATGACCCAGATGGAACAAATCTTAGAGGTTACTATACAGACCCCGACGAATCAGAAGCTCCGTCGTCGAGAATATCTTGCGACGGCAATCTGATGACCTGGAAAATCTCAGGGGCCGCTATACAGACCTGGAACAATAGCCACCTAGTTTGCATATCAATGAATATTTATGAGAAATTTGGAATGCTGGCTTCTGATTGGTCCGGGTCTGTATAGTTGCCTCTTAAGACTCTTACTCGATTTAGTTTTTAAACAGCATGTTCATATGCCCACTCATACCTCAGGCACACTTTAGACTTAATCATAATTAGATGCTCAGAAAATCTCAACGTCACTAATCCAAATTCGACATACTTCATCTCTGACCACAGTTTCATTGAATGTTCTTTGATGATCTCTACTCTATCCGTCATTCAATTAAATTAAATGTACAATGCAATACAATACAATTTATTACAGTGCTCTAGGCCATCTGGTTTTTGTCACAAACATAAACGATGAATTAAATGGTACATGATTGAGGTTCTTACAACAAACAATAATCAAAGAGAAAGAAACAAACGTCTTGCTTCCATTGCGTGTAAAATAAAGTGTGATAACTGCAAAAATAAGTATTTAGACTAGCTGCTAATAAAGTATTACATTTTGTTCTAGTTGCAGTCTGAAAGAAATATTTTGGGATGAATTTACAGCGGATTTCAGAAAGAGATGGACAAATTAGGAGAAAATGATATTCATCTCCAAATTTTTTCAAATTGCAAACCTGACAGAACCTCTGTTCATAGGTTATATTACAATAACGGCCTTCGTTGACTTCAATTTCAAGGCAAGCACATCTGATTTTGGAGACCATTTTTTAAACTTAAATACATTATTGAATAATAGGTATGGCTCTGCATAGCTTTCTGTTTTAAATTGTGCATAACAACGCAAAGAACTTCTATATCTAATATCACTCAACCAGTTCTGTCTATCTATATCAAAACTTGCTGCTTAAAATATTCATAGAAATGTGTAGTTATCCCTTCTCCCTGCCCTTCCCAAACATTACCAAACCCAGTTTCATACAAAATATTTCTAACACACAGTCCCCATGATAGCACTCCTTTGTTTAGCAATATTCTTTGTTCTACATAACAATGAGTCTGATACCTGTCTTTATCAAGCATAAGAAGTCTTAACCAATATGTTATTTGCTTTGGTATTGTTTGACTTTTAAGAAAAAGCGACCCAGCTCTCCTAGAGCTATAATATTTATGGCATTTGGTGGTAAACCTAAAACATATTTATGAAACTAATTGGAAACTCTTATTGTACTTTCATGGGGGGTGATACCCCATAACTCAGAACCGTATGTTAAAATAGGCATTATCTTTTGATCAAAAATTTGAAGGATATTACTTACAGGTAAATCATTGTTAAAGAGATCAGCTCTAGAAATCAGCTTAGTTGATTTTATCACTGAATTATCAGTTCCAAATTTGATATGCACAACTTCATGGCAAAATGTTAATAATCTCGTTGTTTGCTACAATTCCACACTGATAACTCTCCTAAACAAACATGCACCAATACAGAGGAAAGTTCGTGTTGCTAGAACATTCGTACCTTGGTACAATGACGACTTAAAGGAGAAAAAAGTCGCAAGATGGAAAGCGGAACGAAAATGACGATCCACACAACGAATTATTGATTTTAAATACTCTCAACTAAATAAAAATATCTACACAAACAGTCTCGCAAAAATCAAGAGAGATTGTTATGCAGATCTTATTGAAAAACACTCTGGAAATTTCAAAAAAACTGTTTGATATTGTAGCATTGATAATGGGGTACAGCATGGTCTTCACATGCTGATAACATCAGCATGTACACAATAACAAACAAAATTATCATGCCCAATATGACACAAAACGGACATAAAGTTGCTCATTTATCACTTTTTTAATATTTTTACTTTATGCCCGCCCACTTATTAATATGCATGGTATCACCACCAAAATACCATTTCTGAGATATCGTGTTTATAAGCTCTTATCAGCAAAATTATTTGAAGCCCCGCTCACTATGCATATTAATGAAATTCAATGTCTTTGCATCATGAACATGTACACACTAGCTAACATCATAATTACACCAAATATGCAACAAAACAGACATGCGGGTCTTAAAATATGAGCATTTCAAGATGTTTACATTAAGCCCCGCTTACTCATTAATATGCATGACATCACTATTAAAAACAATAGGGCACATCTACGGACCATGGGCTATCTGTATACTACATTTGACATGAATCCAGTGTAGCGTTTTTGAGATACCGCGTTTACGAGCTGACCATCACAAACATACATATACACACACATACATACTGTACACACACACGCCATCATAACCGCATAGGTTCCTGATGCTATCGTATCAGAACCAAAACTATTTCAAAATTGCGAAGATTTCAGTGTACTTCGCAAAGATTGCAGCCATTTTGTAGAGGTTAGCATGAAAGTTTTTTTCGTTCGGTGGTGCAGTTTTGAAATTGTTATGGTGCAGCGCAGGCGAGGAATGTAAGTTTCAGTTGAAAAGCGACATATTTTCAAACTTCATACATTGAATACGGTAAATCATACTTGACAAATTGAAGCTTATTTTCTTTTTGATAATTACCAAATAGTTTATTTGCTATCATACTAGGTTTCGCACGTGGTTTTGAAAAGTCCTCATTGGTTGAGATTTAAATTTAGCCCTTACTCTACCATGCGGCGATAATCGCCGTTTTGAGTGCCCCATCTTTGTGCTCAAAGTGCTGGTAGAGTACGAGTAAATCAACCCGTGTTAAGTGTGCCAAGTCGAAAATATATGCAGCATGGACGGCCCACCGGGTCACTGAAGTGGAAGGAGCCCAACTTTGCTGCTCGGATGACAGAGGACCCTTCAATAATCAGCCTGTGCCTAACCCTTACTCTACCACGCGGCGATATTAGCGCCGTTTTTGGGTGCCCCGTCTTTGATTCCGCCTCCAGGGCGCATTTTCAAAGAAGTGCTGGTAGAGTAAGGCTTAAATAAACTATGCTTAAAATGGAAATGACGATCATAGCTAACCGTGCACCTCCAGAAATCTTGCAATTGGAGCCTTCATAAACTTGCAAAATAAAAATGAGGTACCACGAGGCTCAAACGAACTTGATCAATGCGAAGGGGTATGAGTTCCTTGTGAATGAGCTCTTATAAGCTATATGAAGCTAAAGTCTCCACAGCTCAAAATACCAAAGTGGTTATAGACATAAAGATGTAATCAAGTACATGGCTCACCGCTCAAGGTGATACATGAAGCAATATCTTTCCTTAGGAGAAATGGTCCGCCAGTCATTCACAGCTAATGCATACATCACCTCAGGCATATGATACACAGCTATTTTTCACCAGTTCGAAAACAAACTTCTCTTGCCTAACACGGATGAGTGATTTCAATCACAAAACTGCTTTGATCATTTAGATCTGGCTTTGTGTAATCTTATACACTCAAATAGCCTTTGGCTACTTGGCTGTGGTGTGCATAAGCATGGCAGACAGACAGTCATTGTTTAGAGTGCAAGCACAATACACTGAATAGTAAGTCCGGTTGGTTATTGTCATACCTGAGTTTTCAGGATTAACTCGGGTGTCAAGTGCGGGTACTCTTAAAGAGAAACTTTTCGGCTCGTAAATTCCTCCTGCTAAGCTGTAACATGATCCTTACAAGCATTGTCTGGAGCAATGGGCTAGTGTTACAGTCCTTCTAGCCTTGCTTGTGTGTTTGTAAAGTTCCATTGTATGTGTTAAAATTATTCATTAGCTATGGTATTTTGAGGCTTTTGAGCTAGTCAATTGCACTACAAATTGCTTGCTCATGATGGCACAAGAATTTTAAAATTACCTGGGATAATAGCATATCTCAGGTATTTGGGGAAAAGTGAGCTATGAAAAATCTAACGACATGTATAACATAAGCAAGTTCAGTTTCAAAAGTAAAACGATGGAAATGACTAAATGCTTTCTGACATGCTCATGTATTGGGATCGTCTGAAACCATGACCGGAGCTGGACAAAAATGTATGGTTCCGGGGGTTATAATTGTGGGAAATCGAAAATTCCTGGAAAGAAAAAAAAAAAAAAAAAAAAAAAAGAATATTAAAATATATATTTTAATTTAAAAATTGATAATTTCTTGAGTCAACAACAGTGTATGTGGTAAATATTTGCTCTACCCCACCCCTTCTCCCCCCTCACCCCCACGTAAGCCTACTTGTATGATGAAAAGTACATTAAACTGTGAAAGGGCAAAGCGCACAAAGATTTACTACATTAATATTATTTTTGTCACAATTTTTTCCTGGGAAGGTTTTTAACACCTTTATTTTGAAGCGTGAGAAATTTTCTAATTGATATTAGTCCGACCATGACCAAACAACACTTACTATTCTTCTCCCAGTTTGTAAACAAATATGATATTGTCTGTTTGTCCGACGGCTAGTTTAACTGAAAGGCTATTGCTTTGACTGTGTAGCTTTTCTTGCCATACTGAGGGAAAGAAAACAGGTTTTTTGAGTTAAGAAGGTAATTATCACAAAACGCTATAATTGCACAATAATTGAATTTCATCTCTGGATTATTCTATAGAATGTGAGGTTTGTGCATTGTGGCGGAACTACAGGGCACATGTGTAATCCACTTATTTTGCAAAGACAAACTAAAGCCTCGCATAATCCCTCAGTCCTGTAGTAGCATGTTAAAGGACACATTGCACTAAAACTGCGTTTTCAAATTCTTGATTACTCCTTTGACCTTAAGAATCAAGTATAGCTTATTTCTTTGAGAAATATTAAAGGTATCTTACCAAGTAAACATACCAAGAAAATTTCATGGATGCAGCAACAAAGTTGCTCTGTGTTATTTTGCTAAAAAAATCCTTAATTTGAACCCATGACCTTAAAAACTGGATCAAGGTCATCCATTTCAAACTCATCCAAGATCTTCATACAGTGAAGTGTCAAAGTTTCAAGAATTATCATGCTATGAATATATTCCTAAATCAATTCTTCAATTTCCACGATCTTATGACTGGATGAAGGTCATAGTTTAAAGGAATATTAACATGGTTTTTTGTAACCTTTCATAAGAAAGAGAACAATTTTAGAAATAATTTAGTACAAAAATTGTCTTGATATGTCATTCTTATCATGAAATATTCAAATTTTGTAAGGTTCACAAAAAATGCCAATAAACGAATAGGAAAAGGCTCAGTATGACATCACAGCAACACATTCTCCCACACAGTTGATGTATTTCTTTAAAATCAATTATTCTTTTTTATTAGTGAAACACTGCTAGAAAAATAAATTGAGGATGAAAGTTAGGTATTTATATACATTGCCAAATATACCCTACTTCAATAACTTTGGAAAATTGTTTCTAATCATACAGAAACAACCAATTAACGATCAAAGAAATACACAAACATTTGCAATAGAATTGTTTCTATGACATCATCAAACACGAATTCATCATACTGTACAAAAACTGGAAATCTTTAAAAATCTATACCTCTTGAACGGAATATGATATGAACCTGATTGTTGTACCACATTGGCTCTAGAAGTATGCTCTTTCAAATAAATTTTCACAAAAAACCACAGGAATATTCTGCAAACATATAAAGACGCTTGATTTGTTGATGATTAACGGTACTGCAACAGTCAGAGTCAAATGTGCCAAGAGGGTGTTAATAAATTATGGTGTAAGATTTAGGAAAGTGAGGAAAGAAAGGTTTGTAAGGGAGAAAATAGAAAGAGATAGGGAAAAAAGGAGGTAAGTACTAAGTAAGATTAGGTGTAGAAAGGGAGGAAGGAGGAAATTAAACGTGGTGGAAGAGGTTGTTGTTGCAGAGGATGTTAATGATGTTATTGTTTTTGAAGAGGTCCGAGATTGAGGATAGTAAGGAGAGAAGAGATCTGGAGTCCTGGTATAAAGGACAGGTTACGAAGATATGCTTGATGGAAAGATCGGTATTACAAGTGAGGCAGAGAGGGGTAGGGGAGCCGGATAAGAGATGGGAGTGAGTGAGAGAGTAGTGGCCGAGGCTGATGAGGGTAACAACAATGTCTTCCCCGCGGTTGCGACTGTGCAGAGGGGTGTTGGTCCCGACTTTGGGTTTGATGGTGTAGAGTTTGTTACTGGTTTCGTGATTCCAGAAGTTTTGCCAAGTTTTTTTGATGTGGTTGGAGATGGAGAGACATAAAGAGATATAAAGACAGCAGTACAGTATTTCATAGTTTTGGTGATTCAAAAATGGGAATTCGAAGGATAAAAAAGATTTGGTATTGTTTCCTCAGTCACAATTTGATGTAGATACATGTGTAACACATTTTTGCTTCTAAAAATGCCAATTCAATCTGATATACATGTACTCTACTTTCAAAATGATAGGTTGACCAAAAACACTGCGTCGCTTGTGGAAGAAAAAAAATAATTAAAGGAATGCATGGTAAAATATGGTAGGACTGAGGCGATAAATGCACTTCAAGTGTCACCTTCAAGCATCTGCATTGATTTCTAATAGGTCAGGTGTAATCGTCACTTGGAACACAATCTTGAATACTCAGATTGCTGAAGCTAAATACACATGCATCACAACCACATACAAAAGACAAACCTGGCAAATGCTTGTAGAAACTACACGTACATGTACGTGCAACACAATTAGATATCTTTATTTTATCGTTGTACGTTTAAAAGGTTACTGAAGTTCAACAAAAACATACTTAAACTTTTGTTTTTCACCCACTCGTATTCCACAAATAGGCCATATGCTGTTGATGATCTGTCATTGTTTAAATTTGAGGCATGTAAGGGAAATTTCAAATATACTGTACATGTACATGTACAGACCTCATACATATAATCGGTTGTATTTGTATGCAGTTTTAATTATGTATGAACATGCTACCCTACATTCCAGTATTGGTGTTTGTAAAATATATAACACGTAACACATAAATGTGTGTAAATGCCACAGGTCAATACGTTTATAAACAGGGTTGTGAATGCCAAATTTTCCTCGGGATTCTAAAAAGCTTCATCATACCACATGTACACTATCACACCCATGAACAACCTCATAAGCTGATATAAGCTTGTACGGTTTTGCCCCGACGTGAAACCGGTCGGTTTCCAAAACGAAAAACCTATTTTTCACCCGTAATGTAAACAAGCCGTGAACATAAAGAACATTGCTCTATAATAGCAGCTAAAGATGTTTGTATCACAGTATTTTCTGTAAATAATGTTGAAAATGTTAACAGAGGCATTGATAAATACATTTTTTCAATAAACTTTAATGTTGTTTGCGTGTAAAGTGATTTTAATACCCCATTTGCCCCACAACTGATGCCGATTTTACCCATTTGTCAGTCTACATCCAAAAGGCATAAACAGTTCGTAATGTCCCAAGCCAGTGACGTAAAAAAGTTAAGAAAAAGGCTGGGCCGACTGGCCACCTATATGCCCTTATTTGCTCACGATTTCTATTCATAGTGATGATTTTAATTTTCTTTCATGTAAAAAGAAAATAAATATGTCGGATAGTTGTAAAACACATGCAAATTAAGCCTCTAAATGCGTATTCTTACGATGCGATGCTAGCCATCGTGTACTTGATCACGCAGTAAATTTGTTGCTCATTTGCATATAGCCTACAGCGGGAAAATCTTACAGTTGAGATCCCATCCACTTGATACTCAACATTTCGTTGACACATTAACATGGCTGCATGGCCAGGTAATGGCTCTTAAGATTAACAAAACATAAGAAAATCATTAATCATGCATACTTCTCTGTGATTTTTTTTTCAAGTTCAATAATCATTTTTACTATGCATTTACTTTAAATTGGCCAAGTTTGTGCATCGTGGTGGTATTTTTAATTATATTTAAGCCACCAAAGGGTCCCGCCCTATAGCCTTATATGGTATTCGCCAAAACTGCGCAAACGGGAGCTCACAGAAAAGATAAGTGGTGTCGCACTCCCCACCAAATTCGTACTTTCTTTTTCAAAATAAAAGTGTATTACCTGGAATCTCTATACGAATAATACGATACGTGATTTGAATACATCATAAATGAAATTTAAACTGAATTACAATGTATTCCGTACGAAAACCGTACTTACAACGTTTCATTGTTTCAGCAAGGAGCTATAAAAACATTTTATTTTTACAACACAGGCCGCACACATACACCCAAGTAGAATAAATTCTTTGGCACTTTGCAGATAAAAGTTTTAGTTCTACTTTGATTTGAAACATTTAACAATGATAAACAATTTTTGGTCACTCAGAATCGTAACGGAAGATTCCATCGCTAGTGCTTTTATGAGTAAACATAATTATGGAGAACGGAAGAAATTTTTCAAAACAAAATGCATGAAATCATTCGTTATTTTTAAATCTAATTTTTTTTGATCAGGACAGTTGTTCAAAAGTATATTTTACACATGAAATTGAGATCAGAATTTTTTAATTTTTTTTTTAAAGGGATGAGTGGTCATTTTCTCTTGCAATCTAATTGTTAATTATATACTAGCTTTTTGGTGTTTGATACTAACAGCACGGAGATATTGAATTTATCTTCGTTTTGCATCCTCTTATTCCATAACGATCTTTACCATGCTATTTATAGCGACGGTTTTTCCCAGATTCAAGCTAAAATCTTTTGAAAATATGATATACAGCGTCGAGGAACAAATTATCGGCCCTTATTGCTTATCGGCGGGCAAGTGACCATAAAAACTCCTGTACTGGCGCTGCGCGTGAGAAAAACATCACCTCTTGCGCTGATTTAAAAACAGTGGGAATAAAGTTAACCTTTTTACCAATTACGGCACTGAGTCATGATATTCATTCACAAGTTAAATATCCAGGGCCGTCGCGCCCATACACAATGTGTTGTTTGTTATTTAAAGTCTTGCACGGTGCATGTAGGGCGGTGTTGGTTGTGAATTTATGAGTGAATATTCTTGTGATTTGCGATATTGTTATCGCCGAGATTTATTACTGTTTAACAAAGTATTGTACAAGACAAAAGGACGTAGGAGAGGGAATTTAAAACTTAAAACAAACAGAATTATAAAGAAATGAAGGTACAGTTGTTGTGTTCGTGGAAATATTAGCCCAAAAAGAAGAAACATTATCAAGCGGATTCGAGCCTGTTATTACAGGTGCATGTAATATTCAGGACTATGCATTGCATTTCCAAACATTCTCTTTTCTCAGTCGTATTGTTGATTTATTCTGCATAAATATCACATATTTTCACAAATATATCAAAAGATACTTTGAAATACATTCTTTTACAAAGCATGAACTTTCTTTTTATTGATATAAAACCATTTTTTACCATCTTTAGAATTTTTTTACAGTGATTTGTTTATTTTCTTAAACATGAATCAGACCGAAACCGCGTTCCGAGAAACCGGTTTTAGTCACAAAAACCTTACAAAATTCAAGGACAAATCATCAGAAGAAATAATTAGAAATTGTGTAATTACAAGAAAAATAATAATTGGTTTAATTGGATACATACTCTTATTTTTTGTTTAAGCTGATAAAGAAAAGGGAAATTGCTATGTGCTGTTACTGTATATCAAATGTTGTATAAAGATGGTACTTAGTATAGTATACATGAGCCCTAACTCATAAATTTCCTGCTAAGATACCGACTGCCGCATCAAAAAGAATTTTAAAGAACACATGACTATAAACTTAGAAATGGGATAAGCAAAAGACAGAAACGCAAAATGCTTTAAGCAATGAGAGGTGAACTTTAGAATTTAACAAGAATACTGCTACTTATAGTCATTACCTTGGCATCAGCAGGCTTTCTTAAAAATGTATCTCTTCTTTCGCCCTGTTCATCAAATGACAACACCACCCTGTCAACGGTACACAGAGCCAGCTTAGTGTTGTTTAGAGCCCAGGCCATAGCAGTGATTTTCGCAGCTCCATCCTTTCAGGAAAGAAAAGAACAATTGTAATTCTCAGCACTGCAGCAAGACACATTTAACCAGAAAACACCAACACTCAATATGGATTTAGAAATTTAACTACTTGTTTAATAAATTTTGTTACACAATGGGCTCAAAATATTAATGCCAACATAATAACTCACAGTAATCTCTAGAATGGAATTTCACAATTAATTAAATTCAAAATATTTTCATACCATCAACGTGAACACACTAGTTATAACATAATTGTTTCAAATAGAAAACAAAACAGACCTGCTGTTGTTAGAATATTGACATTTAAAGATTTTAACGTAGCCAACCTACTCATTAATATGCATGGCATTGTCACCAAAGGGCTATCTGTGAACCGCATATGGCATGAATATGGTATACAGTTCTTGAGATATCATGTTTACAAGCAAGGCATCACATTCACATACATACACCCATACTTATTGTACACACACAGTGGCGTATTCAGAAGGGGTAAGAGGGCGATAGTTCCTCCCCCTCAATATTCTAATCCGTCGTTTCAAATTTTAATCTGTCGGTTCAGATTGGTGTCGTCGGTTCAGATTGGTGCCGTTGCTTCAGATTGGTGCCGTTGGTTCAGATTGTTGCCGTCGGCAGATTGGTGCCGTCAGTTCAGATTGGTGAGGTCCGTTCAGATTGGTGCTATCAGTATACTTGCACATCAACGTCATTAATATGCATGCGGTGCAGTAGTGTCGGTTGAGACTAGTTCCAAGTGTGCAGTAATCATGCAATAAAACGTTATTTTGACAGGCAATTGATCATAAGTTTCTCAGAAAAAGGAGGTTCTTCCTGATAATGTATTAAACATTTGTACGATTGTGTATTTGAATACATGAACTAAGACAGAGAAAGGGGGAGAGAGAGAGAGGGGGGAGAGAGAGGGGAGAGAGAGGGGGAGGGGGGAGAGAGGAGAGAGAGAGAGAGAGGGGAGAGAGAGAGAGAGAGAAAGAGAGAGAGAGAGCGAGAGAGAGAGCGTAGGTGTTGGAGTACACGTGGTATAGAACACGCTCATTTGCAACATTTACGCAGGTTTTTAGTAAATTATTGAAAACTTTTTTTAGACAACCCATATTTTCCAAAGAGTGACGGTAAACCTAACCATGTACACTTTTAAACAATACAATTTTATATTTCCAAATTATTCGTTTTCATGATTTTGTGTTTTGTATATGGTGTATTATATATAGCTCTCTTTGACATGAATTTTGACTTGTACAATACACCTTACTATGCGTTGTGACATACGTTTTTGCCCTTGAAATACCAATTTTGCGAGAGCTTCCGGGGGCTTCTCCCCCTGCTGACCCCTGGACCCCACATCGACAAGTCCAGCGCTTTGCGGTTTGATTTTGTATAATAGCTCTCTTTAATATGAATTTTGACTTGTATAATATACCTTCTTACTATGAGTTGTAACATACTTTTTTCCCTTAAAATGTCAATTTTGCGAGAGCCCCTTGGACCTCACGCCGACAAGTTTAAGCTCATTAAGCATTGGTTTTTCCATTACAGTAAAAAAAGAGAATCACAAATATTGTCAACATTTTCCAGAAACTTTACATATTTGATTGCATGTTTTTACAAATTTCAAGTTTGAAATTGGGGATTTCTTATTCAGTATTTAATCGATGTTCATAAAAATTGCATTTTAGAAGGACAATCAATATTTTGTGGAAAGAAATGGTTTTTGCAATATTGTGAAATCGTCCTGCTAATTGTTTTCAAAGAAACATGGAACATTGATGGACAATTAAGGGACAAGTTCGCGATCGTTAAATTGCTTTTTATTTTACATGAAATCCTAATTATACCTAAAAACGTGCAGTTGGTGAAACTTAGTGATACGATAATGGTTGAACTCTATACAAAATTTACGATTGAAAGGGCAGTGACAAAACATGAACATAGAAGCATTTCTGGGCTGAACTATATATATTATATATATAGGAAATAGGGCTTCACCTTATTACAATAAATTCTCAGATTGCGTCTTTCGGTTTGGAAGAAAAGATATCTTTAACTTGCTTAATACTGATAACAAGTTTTCAAAGGACGCGGTCGTCGTGAACATAATGATGAATATTCATTCACTACTATTGTTCCTCTTCATTAATGAACATGGTAAGGATCATTTAATTATTGTAGTTATTGTTGTTCTTGTTTTGTACCCGTGTGTTTAAAGTATTTCTAATTCTGCGTCGCTAAAAGCACTAATGCATACAACAATTTTAAAAAATGTTACTCTTGCTCCCAAAAAGTGTATCATTAGAAGAAAACCATGCCTGTGATCCGTACTTATGTCCCCAAAGGCTTTCCTCAAAAAAATATTTCCCATCACCAGATCATGTTGGTCCCGACTCCTAAGAAAGTAAGAAGCCGTATATGCACATCGTTATGTCTGCATGAAGGCAAAAATAAACTTTCATCTGCAGTGTTCATACCTAAACTTACAAATATAGCCAAGCTGGCCAGTTATAACTGGAATTACCAAAATCTCCCTCTTATAATGTTAAAGATCATGAACAGAAGGCAAGAAACCCAGTGAGCTTAATTGGAAGAAAATATTATATAAACTATGAAAATAACAAAGAGTTTCATCCAAATTGGTTAAGATTTGATCATTTTACATGTAACATTTTGAATTTGCAGGCCTTTATTATAAAAAATTATTCAAAATTTATTGACATCTCTACAAGAAAACTTATGAATTTCCTTATGTTGAATTATTGTAACTGATAAGATTGATTATTGTGCTTGTTGTTTTCGGTTCTGATGCGATAGCATCAGAAACCTATGCGGTCATGATGGCGTGTGTGTGTATGTATGTACGTATGGGTGTGTGTTTGTGACGGCCAGCTCGTAACGCGATATCTCAAGAACAGTACACTGGATTAATGTCATATGTGCTACACAGATAGCCCATGGCCCATATTGTTTGTGGTAGTGATATCATGCATTTTAATGAGTAGGCGGGGCTTAATGTAAATATCTTTAAATCTTCATATTTCAAAACCGTTTGTCTGTCTTGTTTCACATTTGGTATAATTATGATGCTAGCTGCTGTGTAAATGTTAATGATGTCAAAACGTTAAATTTCTTTAATATACGTAGTGGGCTGGGCTTATACAGATTTTGCTGAAAAGAGCTTGTAAACATGGTTTCCCAAGAAAAGTAAATTTAATTCATGTCATATTTGATACACATGGCTTATGATCCGTAGATGTGCCCTATTGTTTGTCTTGGTGATGCCATGCATATTAATGAGAATAGGCTTAATGTTAAAATTTTGAAATAATCATATTTAACAATCGTATGTCTTGTTTCATATATGGTAAAATAATGATGTTAGCTAGTATGTACGTGTTCTTGGTATAAAACGCCAAGCATATTAATAAGTGGGCGGGGCTTGAGTGACATTTTTGAAAAAGTGATAAGTAAGCAACTGTATGTCTGTTTTGCATCATACTGGGCATGATAATATTGTTGGTTATTGTATACATGCTTCTGTTATTAACATACGTCATTAATGTGCATGGTGGGCATGGCTTAATCATATGTGAAAGTGCTAAATGATATAAATACCACATCTCATGAAGGATATATCGGATTTGTATGAGGTACACAGATGGGTTATGGTCTGTACATATGTTCTAATGTTGTGGTAGTGATGTCATGAATAGTAATGAGTAGGCGGGGCTTACTAAAAAATCATGAAATATGATCAGTGAGCACTCGTGTTTGCATCATACTTGCTATGATAATGTTGTTAGTTACTGTCCAAATGCAAATGTTGTCAACCGTTTTATTGATCTGCATGGTAAGTGTGGCTTATGAATGAATATCATGAAATAAATATTTCATGATACGCAATGACATGACAGTTGATACAAAACATGCAAATCAATCAGCATATGAACAAAAAGCATCAAAGCACGAAACCTTTTGGTTCTGGTTGAAACCCGGACCAACTTTTTGGACGGACTTTAAGACCCTCGGACTGACCTTTGGAGAAATATTGGAGGAGGAGTCGCACCCTTATTTAAATTTCTCTGTATACGCCTAATTAGGGAGCTATTATTTAGAGCTTCTAGCTGTTCTAAGTCACTACTTACAGACTTATACCTGCGTACATCCGGCGGCGATTTTTTCTCAAACAGGATAGCAATGTCACAATTTTTCTCTTGACCGATTGGCCCAAATTTTGGACCCTACCCCTAAGTTAACTCAAATGAGTGCAATTGCTATCCTGTTTGAAAAACAAAATAAACACATTATCTCTCCAGGCTCCAGGCATGTATTCGTCATAATTTTTGGTATCCATTTTTGGTGTCAAATTCACACAATTAATTATCAATTTTGATAGTATAATCTTAGAATATATTGATAAAAACCTGTTATTTCTTCAAGATTCGCTCCACTTCATAGAAGATATAACTCAATCTGTCAATATCCCCTGGTATCGGGATTGATGGGATGTGGGACTGGGACACGATCTAATTTAGTGTGGTCTTGTCCAATAATAGTGGTATTTGAAAATCCAAATTGTGCGAGTCTTGAAAACAAAACAAAAAATGGCGCGGAATTTACATCATTTAGTGTTGGTTGAATCACGAAAGGTTTTCTGGGATTTTTCAAGTTCTGGAACGCCCTGCGAGTTTCAACCTTTGTCACTGCAATGGTTTCCGGATTCTTCTCCAGGCTTCTATGTAATTTTTGCCCTGCCCACCCCCTCTTGGTGACAAACGTTGAAACTTGCAGGTCTTTAAAATGTAAAGGAAATATCCATCATGTTCTATAGTTGGGGCATTAATATTTGAAGGGCGTGGCTAAACTTGTTTTCGCGGGATTTGAGCCCAGACTCCATTTTTTAACGCCTTCGATGTGCCATCTCCGTGAAATAGTGGTTTTGTTAGGATCTCTTTTATCATTAAATTACGCATTTGATTGGGACCTTAGCGATAGAGTAAACATACCACTGAAGGCGATCCATAGAAGCACGAGCCATAGTGGCGTAGCGTGGGGTCCAGAGCCCCGATGTCAGATTAATTGTGGGTCCTGGAGAGAAACCCGGTTAGAGTCCTGGGCAGTTCCGTGGTGGCAGGAAAAGAGGATGACGAATGCTCACACTGTTTAACATTTTGAGGTAAGTCCCCGAGGGATGCCTCCAGAGTTGAGCTAGGTCATACCACATGGGGTGGGAGGGGGAGGGGTGGAACGTTCGGGCAACTGGCAGGGGTGTCCCACCCATGAAAATTACTGGCAATGACCACTCATAAAACTTGAGGCCCTGAGATATCATCCCTGAGTCTGCCCCAACTGCGAGCTAGGCGCCGCAGCGAGAGATGCAGACCAGAAACTACGCCCAAAATATGCAGAAATTGATTTAAAAAAAAAATGAATTTTCACTGCTAGTGAGAAGGGCTCTTGAAAACATTTCAATCTTTTTTTTATAAAGAGGTGGGAGGTCTCTAGTGGGTAGAGATGTGGCTTATTCAGAAACAGGAAGTGAGGTACCGCAATTTTAGAAACGTCAATAAGTATTAGAAAAATTATTTAAAATTAATGAAAATCAGTTCCAGCATCCGCTAGGCACTTTCTCTAACATTTCAGTTAACTATTTGTCAATATTAGGAAAAAATACATACAAACATACACATACATACATACATACATACATACATACATACATACATACATACATACATACATACATACATACATACATACATACATACATACATACATACATACATACATACATACATACATACATACATACATACATACATACATACATACATACATACATACATACATACATACATACATACATACATACATACATACATACATACATACATACATACATACATACATACATACATACATACATACATACATACATACATACATACATACATACATACATACATACATACATACATACATACAGACAGACAGACATACATACATACATACATACATACATACATACATACATACATACATACATACATACATACACACATTCATACACACACATACACACACATACATACACACACCAGAATGACTGCATAGGTTCCTTATGCTATTAGAATCGAAACCAAAAATATAAAAAAATCCACCTCTAAGCATTGTCAGAATTTAAAATTAAATGTCATAAAATCAGGTAAACTGTTGTTGCATCTAGTAGAAAGCAAATAATATTTTATTTTCAAAATTTGAAAATTAATGGAGTGTTTCAAATCATTTAATAAACAAAAGCAAACAACTAGTAAAGAGAAATTAAAAATATGCATTTAGAAATACCATTCCCAAATCCCACTGCAAATGCTCAAGGCTGTCGTTAACAGTACCACAAAAAGTACGCTAAGGTAATATTATTAAATTTAAATTTAAACAGATAAATGGTAGCAACAAAGATATGATGCAAAATACGGAATTGGAATTGGCAGAACGTAAAAATTCCAATCTCACATGAACTGTAGGGACGTATGTGAGATTTGTGTACGTTAACGGACCGTGAGGGGAGGGGAGGGGGAGGGAGGGGGCACACACATTGCATCCCCTCTCTACGGGTCAGGGATGAATGCCATAACAAATAGTGAATGGTAAATAAATATCACCAAACCGACAATTAAAGTCATGATATAACATAGGGGTACCATCATTATAAGATATAACTCTAATATAAATGGCATTAACATCGTAAAGACTAATTAAAAACAATGTGATTGTCAACTTTGATAAATAAGTTATTCAAAACAATTAGAATACCAAAATTATGCTTGGGCAAACAAAATTTAGTCAGCCCAGGCTTCACACACCTGTTTTATAAAACATTTGAAATACACAAGATGTCAGTCTTCATATTAGTCTATAATTGGTGAATGAGTAAATTAATATTGTATTAAATATTCATCTAGACAAAAATTCGTTGTGGCAACATTTGTATAACTTACGGAGCTCTTAGTTAGAATATGAAGATACAAACAAGATTATAACACAGCTTTTTGAACAAGGGGCATTGTTATCAAATTGGTATCAACTCGTTAATGTTTACGATAGACACTCCTGTCTCACCCATAATATTTAAAAAACATTGTGCAAATGGTTGAAGATGGTGGTCAATTATGTTCAATACACTTAAAATCTTAAATCTGGCGTAAAAAAAAAGCATGAGTACACGGAACCCTTAATCTTACTGGTACATATAAATGAATAGAGAGGTGAAATATCAAAAAAAATTAGGACCCACTAATTTCAAAGAACATAATTTCTTTCAGAAAGAATTATAACTCTCTAATTTAGATTAATTGGCAGAACTCACAACTACTCTGTAAGATGTAAAGGGTACATAAAGTCCTTTAGAACAATGTCATATGCACAAGGCCTGCGCCTGCAACCCCAACCTACACATCAATCATATAATTCTAGTTACAATGACTTAAATTGATATTTTTCACAATATAAATACTTTGTTAAAATTAAAGTTCCACTTTTCAAGCGAAAAAATCCCCTCATCCTTTACATCACATTATTATGTGGACCTGGATAACTGCTGGGGCCAAGCTGACCCAAACCAAGCCAAACTGACCCAAACCAAGCCAAACAGACCCAAACCAAGCCAAACAGACCCAAACCAAGCCAAACTAACCCAAACCAAGCCAAACCAAGCCAAACCAAGCCAAACTGACCCAAACCAAGCCAAACAGACCCAAATCAAGCCAAACAGACCCAAATCAAGCCAAACAGACCCAAACAGACCCAAACCAAGCCAAACCAAGCCAAACCAAGCCAAACCAAGCCAAACCAAGCCGAACCAAGCCAAACCAAGCCAAACCAAGCCAAACCAAGCCAAACCAAGCCAAACCAAGCCCTACCAAGCCAAACCAAGCCAAGGCAAGCCAAGCCAAACCAAGCCAAACCAAGCCAAACCAAGTTACCATATCAATGGATCATTTGTTTCATTTCAACTTTCAAGATTCCCAAAACCAAAACTTCATGAAAATACAATTGTTTACAGAAAATTCAAAACCATGCTCCTCAACATTTTCAATTTCAATTGGATTTGTCTAAAAGCTTTCTTCAATGTCTGAAATTGAGGATGTTGAAGGCAGCCTGCATGTATGACTCATGTATAAGACAGGTAATCGACAATCATGCACCTGAAAATGTAAAAACATTGGTAACTCGTCCAAAAATACCCTGTATTCAATGTCAGATCAAGGATCTAAAAACGCAAAGCGGAAAAGATTTATATTCAAAATCTATTGGCTGGATTACACAAAAAGAAAAACAGCCCAACATCTATCCACAACTGGGATTGAATAATACCAGACATCAATTCTACTCTAATGCTATTGCTGAAACAAATGGTGATCAAAAGAAACTTTTTAGAATCATGGATGCTCTGTGATCAGCCCATCACACTACCTCCCTCACAATGGTGCTTCTCATCTTGCCTCAAAATTTTGAGTTCTTTGTTGCAAAAATTGCCAAAATTAGACGCATGAGCTGGATAGAGAGGTTGTGATCACACCCTTTGAGTTCTGAGAAATGTTCCCATATGGACTTCATTTCAGCTCTTGACAGAGGAGGATTGTGCAAAATCTGATACTAAGCAAAATCTACTCAGTGCATCCTCGACCCACTACCCACTTGGTTATTAAAGGAAGATATCAATGTTTCCTTCAACTCTTACTAAACTGGTTAATCTTTCTTTGCAACAAGAAATTCTAAGCAATGGAAAAAGCCGTAATAAAACCATTACTGAAAAACAAAGGGCTTGATGTAACATATAATAACTATCGACCAGTAAGCAATCTTAGTTTCTTGTCTAAAATAGTTGGCGTGCTGTTGTTGAACAAATGATTAAGCATAGTCAGCAGCATGACTTATTACCTTCCTGTCAATCAGGTTTCGCCCGTACATTCCATACCAAACCAAGCCAAGCATAAGTAGTTAGAGAGGCTATACAGACCCCGACCAATCAGAAGCCGGCTTTGCTAATACGTCATAGCTTCGCCGCAGTTTGTTTCTAATTGGTCGGGATCTGTATAGTGCCCTCAGATAGTTTTAATCTGGGTCATCGGATTGCCATCAAATGATACTTCTGTTCAACCGACGCTACGTGTATATACCAAGATAAATAAACGGACAACATTATCGTCTAACGAGTTTATTTGACGTCATGACGTGGTCCCGTAAAGTGTTGATAAAAAAAATCAACAACGTTTGGTTAGCAGCTTTGACGTTTAGATACTTGTTTGAATTGCAGCGTCTATGTCACTGTACATTTAATTTATTTGTTGCTTATAAGGTTTCTATCATGGAAAAATTCGACGAAGTGTTAAAGTGGCTCGTCCTCTCTGTTTGGGCAATTCACCCAATGTTACATGCATGGATGTGTAAAGACACTTATAAAATACGTTTACCAAAGTGGGGTAATGTCATTTATCATGGAGAAGTGGAGGGGTTAAGAACCCTATTTCAAAACAATCGCTAAAGGTACGTCAAAACAATATCTTCACGTATTGAACAAGGCAAATAAACATTTATTGCACTGCTTATGTAAGTGTGCCCTAAACGTATTAGAAGGCAAGGTGAAGTTGAACCCGTCGGAGAGGAAAGCCATTGCAAGACATTGACGCAAGTTACAGGTGTTAGCCTATCCAAACATCCTGCAAAAGAACAAACGACACGTGTTACGTTAAGGTGGTGCAGGGGAATTTTTCCAAAACATCTTTGCCCCGGTACTGAAGCAGCTTCCGAGTTTCTTGCCTGCCGTGATTCCTCTCCTGTTGTAATAATAAAAAAGATTATGGTTCTCAACCCGAATGTATTAACGCGCCGAACGCAGCTGTTTGAAACGCCTGAAAAGACCAAGGTGATAGTTTTGGATGACAAGAAGTGAGAGATTCTGGAACGACGTGATATTACCGACAAGGAAAAAGTGGAGTTGTGCAAAACTTCTTTGGTTCCGTACACAACATACCGACGGAAAACGCTGGATCCGCCGACACCACCAATACCGCTGCTGACACAACCACGAATCCCCGAAAGACAATTCATTGAAGACGTCATTACAAGCGTACCCAAAGTGTTACGAGCAAAAGCAGAACAGTTGACCAAAACGGTGCTACGCGAGATGACATGGAGTCCTAAAGGCGAACTGATGATCGACGGACAAGTCGTTCCTGGAACCCACGTTGTGGATCTGATCAACAACGCAATCCGTTCCCGAAAATCATTCACCCCGCAAGGACGCAGTTCATTTATGGAAAGCTTGTCGCGCATCAATGTTCCTTAAAAGTTAATCGGTAATCGTAAAGCGTGGAATCGACTTCAACATTTTCAACGTACAGGAAAATTTGACGATGGCTACCTAGTAGAACATAAAGACACCCTTCCCGTGGCAATACGCATGGAGCATTGGAAAGACGACAACCACCAAACGTTGGAACCACGCACATCTTTCATGACACGTACTCGACGCAGAAATCGTTATAAATAAAAGGACCGGTGGCTGCAGTATCCTGAAAGCTAATAAAATTCAATCACTACTATCCTTCCCATTTAGTAATGAAGTAGCCGTCATGGCAAATATATCAGCACCTTTAGCGACTTTGGGAAATTTTCTACAAAACATTACATGCATCAGCGCTTGTTGTAGAGGACGTGTGATTCATCATGACGACAAAAATATCTTTGACGGAAAAAGATAAAGTGGAAAAAAAACCTTTGAGACATCTATGGCTGGCCTGAAAAGTTGGATTGGATTGTCTGCATCTGATTTGGCTACTGCAGGGTGGTCTGAAATTCCACTTCAAAAACTTCAGCCAGACACATCCTATTCAATGACCCTGAGGAGTGCGTCAACGAGCCGCTAGGCTTAAAGCGATTGATTGATTGATTGAGACATCTACTACGATCCATTACTTTTCGCTGGTTTCGCCGGAGTCAACAAGCTACACGCAGTGGTCAAGAAACGGATTCAAACCTGAAACAAGGAGCAGTCCAAACATGGCTTGAGAACCAAGATACGTACACGTTACATAAACCCGCACGGCGCAGATACCCCAGAAATCGCGTTATTAGGAACGGCATCAACGAGCAATGGCAAGCCGATCTCGTCGATCTTAGTGCTTACTCTCGATGTAACAAAGGAGCGAAATGGCTTTTGACTTGCATCGATGCATTTTCCAAATATGCTTGGGCCATCCATCTGAAAAACGGGAGCGTCGCTCTTTGATGCGTTCAAAGAACTGTTCAAACCCTAAGAAAAAGGCGTCCAACTGTTTTCGACAGAGAACGAGACCAAGGCAAGTGTCCTAGAAAGATTTAATCGTACGTTAAAATCGAGAATGTGGATGTTATTTTACGGTCAATAACACGTACAACTACGTGGACGTCTTGTGGGATCTGATGGCAGCATACAACGCCGCGCGCCATTGAAGTATTGGACGAGCACCTGAAGACGTAAATTGGACCAACGACTTAGACGTGTGGCAAACACTGTACGGAAATGCAAAATTTACGGTCAAGCCGACATCGACTTCACGCGTCGGAGACGTCGTCCGACTCAGTATGGTGACGCGCCCATTTTAAAAAGGTTACTTACCCCAATGGACGGAAGAAGTGTTTGTGATCGACAACGTGATCCAGCGACAACCCATTGTGTATACCATGAAAGTATTCGACGGCAAACTGGTGAAAAGCACGTTTTACCGTGAGGAATTGCAATGTATTTGTAAAAGAAAGCCGATGCCCACTACAAAATCGAAAAGATCGTGCAAACTCGCAAACGCAAGGACAGGAAGCGGGAGTATTTTGTCAAATGGTACGGTTATCCCAACAAATTTAATAACAGTTGGGTCGAGGACGTGGTTAAATTTTAATGTGTGACAGTCAATAACTGGAAACATTTTTGTTTGTTTATTGATTAAAATAGGGTATTAACAATGGAGTTAAAAAGAATATGATTTGCCCATTTTTTCATGAACCTCACCCTTTAGGTAGAATAAAAAAAAAAAAAATTGGGGTTCTATAGAAATACATAAGAATTGTCTGGGATCTGCCTTTATGACATACTGTACTGCCACGTCATTTTTCAAGACACTAGCGCACTCTTTGAAATGCTCCTAAACAGAAAGGATATTGTCTTTTCCAATATTCCTTGCAAGAAAATGAGTATTCACAGGAATGTTCCTTTAAAAATGCATGAATTCTTAGAATGGACTATACAGTAAAAAGTATGTTAATAATCAAACATTTTTTTTAATGCGCATTGCTGCAATAAGATTCACATTTCTTCTCCTGTGAATACAGACCCTACAGAAAATAAGGAATTATGTTGGATTGTGCATGGGGTGGTACAACTCACTTAGACTGGGATGATTGAGGGGTGGATGGGTGGGTGAGCTCACTGGGATTAAAATTAAAGGGTGGTTGGGTGGGTCAGCTTGCTGGGATTGGGATTGAGGGTAAGTGGGTCAGCTCGCTGGGATTGTGATTAAGGGTGGGTGGGTCAGCTCGCTGGGATTGGGATTGAGGGTTGGTGAGTCAGCTCGCTGGGAATGGGATTGAGGGTTAATGAGTCAGCTCGCTGGGAATGGGATTGAGGGTAAGTGCGTCAGCTCGCTGCGATTGTGATTGAGGGTAAGTGGGTCAGCTCGCTGGGATTGGGATTGAGGGTGGGTGAGTCACCTCGCTGGGATTAAGGGGTGGATGGGTGGGTCAGCTCGCTTTGATTGGGATTTAATGGGTGGTTGGGTCAGCTCATTGTGACTGGGATTGAAGGTGGGTAGGTCAGTTCGCTGGGATTGGGATTGATGGGTGGTTGGGTCAGCTCGCTGGGTTGGGATTGAGGGGTGGTTGTGTGAGTCAGCTCACTGGGATTGAGATTGAAGGGTGGTTGGGTGGGTCAGCTCGCTGGGATTGGGTGGTTTTTCGGTTGGTCAGCTTGCTGGGATTGGGATTGAGGAGTGTATGGATGGGTCAATTTGCTGGAATTGGGATTGAGGGATGGTTGGATGGGTCAGCTCGCTGGGCTGGGATTGAGGAGTGGTTGTGTAAGTCAGCTCACTAGGAACGAGATTGAAGGGTGGTTGGGTGGGTTAGCTCGCTGTGATTGGAATTGGGTGGTGGTTGGCTTGGTCAGCTCGCTGGAATTGGGATTGAGGTGTGAATGGATGGGTCAACTCGCTGGGATTGGGATTGAGGGGTGGTTGGTTGAGTCGGCTCGTTGGGATTGGGAATGAGGGGTGGTTTTGTGGGCCAGCTTGCTGGAATTGAAATCGATGGATGGTTGGGTGGGTCAGCTCGCTGAGATTGAGAGGTGATTGAGTGTGTTCGCTCGTTAGGATTGTGATCGAGGGTAGTTGGGAAAGTCAGCTTGCTGGGATTAAAATTGAGGTGTAGTTGGGTGTGTCAGCTCGCTGGGATTGGGATTGAGGGGTGGTTAGGTGGGTCAGCACGCCAGGATTAGGATTTATGTGTGGTTGGGTCAGCTCGCTGTGATTGGGATTGAGGGTGGATGGGTCAGCTCGCTGGGATTGGGATTAAAGTGGGTGGGTCAGCTTGCTGAGATTGAGAGTAAGTCTGTCAGCTCGCTGGGATTGGGATTGAAGGTGGGTAGGTCAGTTCGGTGGGATTGGGATTTTGGGGAAGTGGGTCAGATCGCTGGGATTGGGATTGAGGAAAGTGGTTTAACTCGCTGGGATTGGGATTGGGGGTGGGTGGGTCAGCTCGCTGGGATTGGGATTGAGTGTAGGTGGGTCAGCTCGCTGGGATTGGGATTGAGGGTGGGTGGGTCAGCTTGCTGGGATTGAGATTGAGGGGATGGTTTGGTGGGTCAGCTCGCTTGGATTGGGATTGAGGGGTGGATGGGTGGGTCAGCTTGCTGGGATTGGGATTGAGGGGTAAATGGATGAGTCAACTCGCTGGAACTGGGATTAAGGGTGGTTGGATGGGTCAGCTCGCTCGGATTGGAAATACTGGGTGGTTGGGTCAGCTTGCTGGGATTGGGATTAAGGGGTAAATGGATGGGTCAACTTGCTGGAATTGGGATTGAGGGGTGGTTGGATGGGTCAGCTCGCTCGGTCTGGAAATGATGGGTGGTTGGGTCAGCTCGCTGGGATTGGGTTTGAGGGAGGGTGGGTCAGCTCGCTTGGATTGGGATTGAGAGTAAGTCTCTCAGCTCGCTGGGATTGGGATTGAAGGTGGGTGGGTCAGCTCGCTGGGATTGGGATTGAGTGTAGGTGGGTCAGCTCGCTGGGATTGGGATTGAGGGGTGCCTGGGTCAGCTCGCTGGGATTGGGATTGAAGGTGGGTGGGTCAGCTTGCTGGAAATGAGATTGAGGGGATAGTTTGGTGGGTCAGCTCGCTGGGATTGGGATTGAGGGGTGGATGGATGGGTCAACTCGCTGGGATTGGGATTACGGGGTGGTTGGTTGAATCGGCTCGTTGGGATTGGGAATGAGGGATGGTTTTGTGGGTCAGCTTGCTGGAAATGAAATCGATGGATGGTCTGGTGGGTCAGCTCGCTGAGATTGGGATTGAGGAGTGGTTCGGTTGGTCAGCTCGCTGGGATTGAGAGGTGAATGGGTGTGTTCGCTCGTTAGGATTGTGATCGAGAGGAAGTTGGGTAAGTCAGCTTGCTGGGATTAAAATTGAGGTGTGGTTGGGTGTGTCAGCTCGCTGGGATTGGGATTGAGGGGTGGTTAGGTGGGACAGCACGCTAGGATTAGGATTTATGTGTGGTTGGGTCAGCTCGCTGTGATTGAGGTTGGATGGGTCAGCTCGCTGGGATTGGGATTACAGTGGGTGGGTCAGCTCGCTGGGATTGAGAGTAAGTCTGTCAGCTCGCTGGGATTGGGATTGAAGATGGGTGGGTCAGCTCGGTGGGATTGGGATTTTGGGGAAGTGGGTCAGATCGCTGGGATTGGGATTGAGGGAAAGTGGTTTAACTCGCTGGGATTGGGGGTAGGTGGGTCAGCTCGCTGGGATTGGGATTGAGTGTAGGTGGGTCAGCTCGCTGGGATTGGGATTGAGGGTGGGTGGGTCAGCTTGCTGGGATTGAGATTGAGGGAATGGTTTGGTGGGTCAGCTCGCTGGGATTGGGATTGAGGGGTGGATGGGTGGGTCAGCTTGCTGGGATTGGGATTGGGTGGTGGTTGGATAGGTCAGCTCGTTGTGATTGGGATTGAGGGTGGGTGGATCAGCTTGCTGGGATTAGGATCGAGGGTGGTTGGGTCTGCTGGTTGGGATTGGGATTGAAGGAAAGTGGGTCAGCTCGCTGGGATTGGGATTGAGGAAAAGTGGGTCAGCTCGGTAGGATTTGGATTGAGGGTGGGTGTGTAAGCTCTCTGGAGTGGGATTGAGGGTGGGTGGATCAGTTCGGTGGGATTGAAGGGTGGTTGTGTGAGTCAGCTCACTGGGATTGAGCTTGAAAGGTGGTTAGGTGAGTCAGCTTGCTGGGATTGGGATTGAGGGGTAAATGGATGAGTCAACTCGCTGGAACTGGGATTGAGGGTGGTTGGATTCAGAGGGATTGGAAAACTGGGTGGTTGGGTCAGCTTGCTGGGATTGGGATTGAGGGGTAAATGGATGGGTCAACTTGCTGGAATTGGGATTGAGGGGTGGTTGGATGGGTCAGCTCGCTCGGTCTAGAAATACTGGGTGGTTGGGTCAGTTGCTGGGATTGTGATTCAGGGGTGGTTGGGTGGGTCAGCTTGCTAAGATTAGGATTTATGGGTGGTTGGGTCAGCTCGCTAAGATTGGGATAGAGGGTGGATTGGTCAGCTCGCTGGGATTGGGCTTGAGGGTGGGTGGGTCAGCTCGCTGGGATTGAGAGTAAGTCTCTCAGCTCGCTGGGATTGGGATTGAAGGTGGGTGGGTCAGCTCGGTGGGATTGGGATTTTGGGAAAGTGGGTCAGCTGCTGGGATTGGGATTAAGGGTGGGTGGGTCAGCTCGCTGGGATTGGTATTGAGTGTAGGTGGGTCAGCTCGCTGGGATTGGGATTGAGGGTGGGTGGGTCAGCTTGCTGGAAATGAGATTGAGGGGATAGTTTGGTGGGTTAGCTCGCTGGGATTGGGATTGAGGGGTTGATGGGTGGGTCAGCTTGCTGGGATTAAGATTGATTGGTGGTTGGAACAGCTCGCTGTGATTGGGATTGAGGGTGGGTGGATCAGCTTGCTGGGATTGGGATCGAGGTGGTTGGGTCTGCTGGTTGGGATTGGGATTGAAGGAAAGTGGGTCAGCTCGCTGGGATTGGGATTGAGGAAAAGTGGGTCAGCTCGGTGGGATTGGGATTGAGGGTGGTTGGGTCTGCTGGTTGGGATTGGGATTGAAGGAAAGTGGGTCAGCTCGCTGGGATTGGGATTGAGGAAAAGTGGGTCAGCTCTGTGGGATTGGGATTGAGGGTGGGTTTGTAAGCTCTCTGGGGTGGGATTGAGGGTGGGTGGTCAGTTGGTGGGATTGGGATTGAAGGGTGGTTGTGTTAGTCAGCTCACTTGAATTGAGCTTGAAGGGTGGTTAGGTGGGTCAGCTTGCTGGGATTGGGTGGTGGTTGGGTTGGTCAGCTTGCTGGGATTGGGATTGAGGGGTAAA
The DNA here is from genome assembly GCA_020152595.1 of Chiridota heheva. Classification (NCBI taxonomy): domain Eukaryota; kingdom Metazoa; phylum Echinodermata; class Holothuroidea; order Apodida; family Chiridotidae; genus Chiridota; species Chiridota heheva. Next base: position 43,911 of record JAIGNY010000144.1, read on the forward strand.
TGGATGGGTCAACTTGCTGGAATTGGGATTGAGGGGTGGTTGGATGGGTGAGCTCGCTCGGTCTGGAAATGATGGATGGTTGAGTCAGCTCGCTGGGATTGGGTTTAAGGGTGGGTGGGTCAGCTCGCTTGGATTGGGATTGAGAGTAAGTCTCTCAGCTCGCTGGGATTGGGATTGAAGGTGGGTGGGTCAGCTCGGTGGGATTGGGATTGAGGGTGGGTGGGTCAGCTTGCTGGGATTGGGATTGAGGGGTGGTTTGGTGGGTCAGCTCGCTGGGATTGGGATTGAGGGGGGATGGGTTGGTCAGCTCGCTGGGATTGAGATTGAGGGTTGGTTGGGTGAGTCAGCTCGTTGGGTTTGGAATCGAGGAGTGTTTGGGTGAGTTAGCTTGCTGAGGTTGGGATTGAGCGGTTGTTGGGTGGGTCAGCTCGCTGGGATTGGAATTGAGGGGTGGCTGGGTGGGTCAGCTCGCTGGGATTAGAATTGATGGGTGGTTGGGACAGCTTGCTGTGATTGGGGTTGAGGGTGGGTGGGTCAGCTCGTTGGGATTGGGATTGAGGGTGGGCCAGCGGACTTCGGCTATCGCCTCTGTCCGCTCAAATCCTGCGATGACGTCATCCTTGGTCTGAAATGGCATTTGATACCGGCCTCTTTAGCATTTATTCTGTAAATACACTTCTATGAAAAAATGGTCAAGGCTAAAAAAACCATCTGGTCAGATAGTATTGCATTACTTGAAAGATTTATGATGAACATTCAATAAACAAGAGATTTACAAAAGGAACTACCAAAGTCGCCATCACAAATTTTGCATAAACTATGCAAAATGATGCTTGAAAGTGCGGTAATTATGAGCAAATTAGCTAATGATGCATCTTCTTGTCAAAGCAATCATTTTCGTCGTATCAGTTAGAAAAGTTTCGTAATGGTTGATAAATGGTCATGATGCTTTATAGTAATAAATAATTATATGCATCACTACTGACTACAATTATTTAATCTAAAAATGTTTTTAAATGTTTAAATGTTTAAAGAAATGTAGGTAAAATAATGGGTATGAAGTTGTAATCATTTGGAAATGGAATATCGTCCCAGCTGCCCAACAATCGAATGGAGGTAAAGGGATTGTATGACTAATATTTTTATATCTACATAAACTATTTATGCTTTCAGACTTTTGTAATGAGCATCAAAGTAATTATAATATTAAAACAAAACAAAATTTAACAATGTATTCTTTGTCCAATCATTTCCTTTCTGTATATTACATGAATATGTCTATAAACTTTATGAGGAACTCGACAATCTGAAGCAAAATTACTTGGCAATTTATCCCCTGTTATGTTGCACATATCTGAACTTTTTTACAAATTTTATCCTAATATTGGATACGTCGAAAGGGGAAAATGTGCTAAGATTTGTGTACATGACTGTAGCTAGGTTCCAACTTAAACTCCTAACAGTAACCAGCTGCTATATAAACCACGTCAAGATTACAATGGGACCAAATCAAGTTTTTCTTCCGCAGATAATCGAATTTTTCAATTATTCTTCTTCAATTCACCCTTCAAACTCTCACCTCTTTTGTGAAATAAACTAAATCTTTTACTGTTTAAATTTACAAGCTATAATCAACAGATTAATTCGATAGAATCGGTCGCGCGCGTAACATTTTCCGTACAAGACAAAAACATCAAGTACCTTTCCGAATCAGGGCATTCCATTTTTTTATATTTGACCGCGCATATCTGAAAGTGAAAAAACCCATCTATCCTTCCATATTTTACTTCTTTAAGAAAATGTTTTAAGTCTAACATTCTGTTCCATATATGGTGCGCAAAGACTAATGTAGACAGTTCTCAAAAGTCTTTATCCTGACATTTTGTAGCGTAAAAACAATTGGATATGGCAGGAAAGTATGATTGACCATAAACTATAGTAAAATTATATAATCTATAACCTGCATCATTTTTTAGAGAAAAAATCGATTAAATAAAAAAGTTAAATATATTTCCTTTGAAATAGCCTACATTCCAATTCTTCTTGCAATTGCCCAAAACAATTGGCTAATCATTTATCTTTATAATAAAAAATACAAAATATGTTTGAATTAAATGTATAGTTCCCACTCCCCCACCCCACCACCACCACCATGTCTGCATGTGTTGCCCCTCCGACTAAAATTTCATATAGACCGCCACTGTCCACAATAAGAACACAGCATCATAACGTTGTGTACATCCTCATCGGTGGAAGATGCGTGTCACATCTTGTTAGATGTGGTTACGGGTGGGTCCAGGGTATGGGTTTTTTCGCTGTTTTTTCTCTCTAATTATGTTTAGAGACATCTATCTACACGGGCGGGATTTGCCTACCAAAAGTGCGGGGAAAAGTCAAAAGTGGGATGGCAAAAATCGTGCTAAGATGCAAAAAAAAAAAAATCGCATACAAATTAAGACACAAATTCTTGCCCTCTCAAATCCCGCCTATGTCTATGTATGTATGTATACGCCTATATAATCAAAATAATTAAGTTGTATTTATCTCCATGTTAGGACTGTAGGAGGGAGTGCTCAACTCGGTTAGCTATAAGAGTTTCTTAGAACACTTCCTTTCACAAATCTATAGCTTTGTATTTTTGTTATATATGTGTTTATAATTATTTGAATATTATCATAAAACAAAAAATAAATTAATGAAATGTGGACCTGTCGACGGTTCACTTAGACATCTTCAGTAAAGCCTCAATATACTCTTCCTTGAATATTCCTTTTTTTCTAACCCTCATGCTTCTCTTTTTTAGAAAGTTTATAAAGACAAAAAAGTTGTGTGTGTTAGGGAAGGGCGGGTGGGGAAAAGAGGATCTTTCATCTTGGTGAACACTTACAGTTTATTGGTAACAGAGATGAATTGTTAGAAAGCACTCCAATTAATGGTCACTCCCGCAATCTTCTCTTGACACTTTTAGGGGGCATACACCTATGCACCACGTGAACCGCGGCAGCAGCTGCGATCCACTACTACTTGTGATTTCGGCTTCGGGGTTGTTTTTGTCTTTAATCTTCTTTACCAAATGAAGCATACACATTTTTAACTAAATACCTGCTATTTGAATAATTTTGTATCCACGAATGGTTTCCACACTGAAGACAACTCCCTAACCACGACGGCCCATATAAGTCCAGGCTACTGGTCATATGTTCATTTCTTTGAAGATTTGTCTGACGTTTTTGTATGAATTTCGAAGCAAAGTGACATGCACTCTCTTGTGACACTGGTAGTTGTTGCATGGGGGACCCGAAGTTCACAGTCCATTTGTCCTTCCAACGGACGAATTGCTTGTATCTCACGCTGTCTTTATCAAGTTCCAGTAAGTAATTCGCCAAGTCCCACATTGATTCAAAGTCATCGATATGTATGAAAGAGTTCGGCGGTGAAAGCCTTTCATAGTCACTTTTCCTTGCACCCATTACCACAGGAACGGCTTCATATTTTGCTATTGCATTCCAAAACTTTTCTGTTATATACTCCCCACAACAATTGTTTTCGAGGGCCAAGATGAACTTGTACCTGCGCAGAACATTAAATTCTTGGCCACCTCTCGGTAAGCTAAGGTTTCCACACTTGCCATACTTGTGTATAGTCAGATGCTTTGACAAGTCATACACGAATCTCGTTCGGTTCCAACCCAGAACTCCACATCGGCTCGAGATCCATGCAATCAACTCTGTCTTTTTATTGTCAGCTGTACCCCCCTTCCCTTCCCCTTTAATGTGTCCCTTTTCATTAGGAATACAATTTCCATACGGAACTACAATATCAGCCTCGGAGTGGAAGGTCATTGACAAATTATACGCTCGATCATGATATTTAAACGGTGGTATTAATTTTCGGTTAGTTGATTGACTTTCTACCGAAGACATAATCCAAATTTGATTGTTTTTGCGGGTTCTTTGTAGTTCATCCCAGTCATAATCATATGTTTCGTTAGAAAACACAATGATCTCGTCCTCCTTTGAAATGTGATGTCCTTCATAGAAATGTATTGTCACATTTTCTGTGTTACACACGTATGACACTGGAAATGTATAATGAGATACCCAGAATAGCTTCGGTTTGTATAAAAGCACAGGAAGTAGTATGGTCCCTGCATATGGCCGGGGGGACACGCCCACACTCGTTCCACGGTTTTTCTGCAAATCACCTCCGTATTCTTGGTGACAATGTCTGTCCACTGTAAAATAACTAACTTTTATACCGGGTGCTCTCTCCTCTTTTGAGCATTTCCCTGAACTCCTTAGTAGTTTTGTGTTGTTTAATCTATCGACGAAAACTCGATTATGCAAAACTACAGGCCATATTCTCGAAGTATCTTTTGCATAGAAATCATCACTTCCAATCAAAATTCGCAACCAAACTGAAAAAATGAATAAAAACAGAAGAGAAAATGTCAGCAACGCCGAAAATGATAACTTAGTAGTGAACATTTTCATTCGTAGAAACTGCAGCCTTGTGACTGTATGAAGATTAGAACAAAAACACAAAAAACATGAAGGAATGGGGAATAATTAACTTTTGCCTTGTTAATTCCACAGCTCACAATCTGAACAAAGTCCATGTAAACAGGTAAACATCTTTAGAACCACATTTAAGACTTAACATGCGAAGCACTGAGAACTACAGTGTTGTTTTCCCGATCGGGAGATCATTTACAGAAGTATCCCACAAGACATCTATATAATATATCTATATAAATTGACGAATTGGGCAAAATGCTCTGCGCTGATCGAGCGCGACAAAAACTGCCACCACACGGGACAAATACTGCTACCACACGGGACAAATACTGCCACCACACGGGACAAATAAATCCAAGCGGGACAAATATTTCCACAAAATGTTGGAGACAGGGGAAGGTGTTTTCAATCAATAGTGCTCTAGGCAAGCATGATAGTGTCTTACTTAGGATAAAATATAATCTATATGTAAAATCTATAAGAAAACTTCATACTTTTCGCAAAGAGCTTCCACACATGGAGAGCGGACGATCGTAAAACGTGTAGCCGCCGTCGTAAAACTCCCTAAATCACTTATCCGAAGTCGTAAAAATTCCCGAAGAAAACCCTCATTAAATCACTTCACTGCGCTTTAACCGCTCTCGTGAAGATGGCCCGGTTACGTTAATAGGTGTACCAACTTGTGTGTAATGCATTGTATATACACAGTACATATATACTGAGTTTGTCCAGCTGTTGTAAACTCTGTACTGTTAAAGAGGCCTACATTTCTTGGCAGTTTTAGTAGCAAAAGTGAACAATATTCAAGCTTACGGAAAAGAAAAGAAGCTATTGTCTTCTGACTTACCATATCACATGTACCCAGGCAAATATCTTCTACCACTTTTCAAAATAAAAAATAAAAAATCAGTACATTTTTGGGAAAATTTGCCTCCTGTCCCCACACTTTTTGATAAGAGCCCCCACCTCTTCTCACACACACTTTCCAAATGAGAATTACGGCCCTAGCTGGGTACTTGCCAAACAGTATGTAGGCCTAACATTACTCGCTGTGAGTACTCACTCTGACATTGACAAATTCCGAGCCAGATTTGTTCACGGGGTGGTGGGGAATGAAGCAAGTGCAAAGGGCTTTTGTTAAACACATGTAAGGACCAGGTACTCACCCTGTGTGACATTTACCTACTACAATGAGTCACCCTATGTAACATTTACCCACTACTAGGAGTAATCACTCTTGGTATTGATCAAATCCGAATCAGACTTATTTACGGGGGTGGGGAATGAAGTGCAAAGGGCTTTTGTCAAACACAAGATGCCAGGTACCAACTCTGTGTGACATTTACCCACTACAAGGAGTACCCACCCTATGTGACATTTTCCCACTACAATGAGTACTCGCCATACTGTATGTGATATTTATCCACTGCGAGGAGTACCCACTCTGACATTGACCAATTCCGACTTCTTCATTGAGGTGAGGAATGAAGCATTTCATGAACTCTAGAGAGGACCAGGCCAATGGGCGGGATACCTTTCACTTTGTCCCTCTCAAATTCAGTCTATAGGGGCCCCAGAAAGCTCTATTGTTTGGTGGTCTTGGGAAAGTGACTGTACGGAATTCAGGATTCTGTGAATATTTTGCCTTTAAGGCCTTACCTCAGAGCCTTAAAGGACAACAGTATATACCAGCTAGGTATAAATCTACAAGTCATTATCAATCCCCACCCCCTACCAACACCAAAAGGACAATGGAAAGCAAATCCAGTAGTCTAAACAAGATTAATTGAAATATGATTAACTTTTGCAAAAAATCTGAAGAATACTCAAATATCAAGATTGATCTCCATAAATGCAAAATGAACGATAATGAATTTTGCAGCACTTCTTACCAGGGAAAATAGAAACTAATCATTCCAAAGGTATCCAATTATGAAATGCATTCCATCCACAAACCAATCATGTTAAGTGTTACAAAGAAAGACTAAACATAAGCAGAGTAAAATGTGTTAATACATTTTCAAATACATTTTCAAATACATTTTCAAATACATCATATAATTGACACACAACTAAATTCTCTTATAAATGAAACTGACATTTTCTCATAATTAATATCTTTCCAATTCTGTACAGTGGACAGAAGAATAAAGGTTAAAGAAAAATTACTGTTAAAGCTGTTAACTGAATTCTAAGTTGTTGAAGACCTTATATACCTACTACTTCTTTCCTGGGATATAGTGCATGCACTTGTATTTCACCTGACAAATAATTCAAACAGTAAGTTGTTGCACACGTATAATACAAGTCTTCCTGTTTCTGTTCGAAGCTTCTTAACCTCAACTTCATAATATCATACTTGAAACAATGAAAGTGTGAACTCTTATCTATTTATAGCATATAGCATTTATACTAGTTGCTTTGCAAATGTTAATGTAAGCTTTAGTGTTTACATTTCCAAAGGCACCTACTAGCATCACCAACCAAATTAAATCAAGTTCTGTTGTGTGCTCTTCTTGTGTGTAATTAGTAGTAGTAAGAGGCCACTATACAGGCCCGGACGGGCCTGTATAGTGACCTCTCCGGGCCTGTGTAGTGACCTCTGAGATTTTTCACTCTGGGTCATCGGATTGGTCGGGGCCTATATAGTGACCTCTGAGATTTTTCCCTCTGGGTCATCGGATTGGTCAGGGCCTGTATAGTGACCTCTCCGGGCCTGTATATTGAACTCTGAGATTTTTCGATCTGGGTCATCGGATTGGTCCAGACCTGTACAGTGACCCCTGAGATTTCCCCTCTGGGTCGTCGGATTAGCCACTACCTGTATAGCGGCCCCTGAGATTTTCCTCTGGGTCATCGGATTGGTCGGGGTCTGTATAGCGACCCCTGAGATTTTCCCTCTGGTTCATCGGATTGGTCGGGGCCTATATAGTGACCTCTGAGATTTTTCCTCTGGGTCATCGGATTGGTCAGGGCTTGTATATTGACCTCTGAGATTTTCTCCTTTGGTCATCGGATTGGTCCGGGCCTGTATAGCGGCCCCTGAGATGTTCCCTCTTGGTCATCGGATTGGTCCAGGCCTGTATAGCGGCCCCTGAGATTTTCTCTTTTGGTCATCGGATTGGTCCAGGTCTGTATAGCGGCCCCTGAGATTTTCCCGCTTGGTCATCGGAATGGTTGGGATCTGTATAGCGGCCTCTGAGATTTTATTCATTTGCATATACTTAATGCTAACTACGGATTGGTCATTACCTGTATAGCGGCCCCTGGGCTTTTTTCCTCTGGGTTATTGGATGGCGTCACAAGATAGTCTCGACGACGGAGCTTCGGATTGGTTACTACCTGTATAGCGGCCCCTGAGCTTTTTCCTCTGGGTCATTGGATTGCCGTCACAAGATAGTCTCTATTGTTCCGCAGAGTCCTTTTAACGTGGTGTATAGCTTTTCCAGACTTGGTGTGTCAGGTGGGGGTATCATGGTACCCATTGTCGCCCATTTCACAACATTACACCCTGATAGTCTGTTGATAAGATTTGTCAAAGAGTTTAAACTGTACAAATAATATAGATAAATCACGATTATCGATATAATTGGGATAATACCGTCACAATTTACCGAGTCACGTCATTCCAGAAACAGAAAACTTGTCATGTTTGAGACCATGTTTTTGAAAATAGGTAAGATTTGAGCGGCGATATTTTTTAAACGGTGTGATTTGAGCGGCGATATTTTTTAAACGGTGTGATTTGAAAACGAAATTTTATTTTCACAACCCATTGACTTTGCACAGGGAGCGAAATTTGAGCGACGATATTTTGAAAACGTGACTGATTTGAGAAGACATTTTTTTCTGACACTCCTAATTTGAGAAACAATTTTTTCTGAAACACTTATTTGAGAAACAATTTTTCTGAAACACTGTCATTTGAGGCAGTTTTTTGCTCAACTGTTTTTCATTTAAGAGGACAAAGCTGGCGTCGTACAGGGAATGACAGGACAGAACTGCACTTTAATGTAAAATACGGGGTCTACAGGGGCTTTATCGTGGGAATAATCAGACAAAACTACGTTTTTAACGAGAAAATGGCGTCAACGGAAGAATGACAGGACAGAACTGCGCTTTAATGTGAAATGCGGGGGTCTACGGGGGGCTTCATTGTGGAACTATTTGGACATAACTGCACTTTAATGCAAAATACGGGGGTCTACGGGGGCTTCATCGTGGGAATAATCGGACAAAACTACGTTTTTAACGGGAAAAATGGTGTCAACGGGGAAAATGACAGGACAGAACTACACTTTAATGCGAAATACAGGGGTCTACGGGGGCTTTTTCGTGGGAATTATCGGACACAAATTTGAGCATGCACTTTCTGAAAAGAAAAATGAAGAAGAAGAAGGAGGAGCAAGAGGAGAGGAGAAGAAGAAGAAGAAGAAGAAGAAGAAGAAGAAGAAGAAGAAGAAGAAGAAGAAAAGAAGAAGAAGAAGAAGAAGAAGAAGAAGAAGAAGAAGAAGAAGAAGAAGAAGAAGAAGAAGAAGAAGAAAGAAGAAAAGAAGAAGAAAGAAGAAGAAGAAGAGAAGAAGAAGAAGAAGAAGAAGAAAGAAGAAGAAGAAGAAGAAGAAGAGAGAAGAAGAAGAAGAAGAAGAAGAAGAAAGAAAGAAGAAGAGAAGAAAGAAGAAGAAGAAGAAGAAAGAAGAAGAAGAAGAAAGAAGAAGAAGAAGAAGAAAGAAGAAGAAGAAGAAGAAGAAGAAGAAGAAGAAGAAGAAGAAGAAGAAGAAGAAGAAGAAAGAAGAAGAAGAAGAAGAAAAGAAGAAGAAGAAGAAGAAGAAGAAGAAGAAAGAAGAAGAAGAAGAAGAAGAAGAAGAAGAAGAAGAAGAAGAAGAAGAAGAAGAAGAAGAAGAAGAAGAAGAAGAAGAAGAAGAAGAAGAAGAAGAAGAAGAAGAAGAAGAAGAAGAAGAAGAAGAAGAAGAAGAAGAAGAAGAAGAAGAAGAAGAAGAAGAAGAAGAAGAAGAAGAAGGAAGAGGAGCAAGAGGAGGAGCAAGATGAGGAGCAAGAAGAAGGAGGAGGAGCAAGAGGAAGAGAAGAAGAAGCAGGGCGTCAGCGGGGGAATGACAGGACAGAACTGCGCTTGAAATACGGGGGTCTACGGGGGCTTCATCATGGGAATAATCGGACAAAACTACGTTTTTAACGGGGGAATATGGCGGCAACGGGAGAATAACAGGACAGAACTTCGCTTTAAAAAAGGGGTGATTCCCAAACCACGCCCCCTAAATTTTTTCCCTCAAACATTACATTTGAGCATGCATTTTTTGAAAACCATTTTCAAAATTCCAATTAGGACGTCAAATTTGAGAAGGCATTTCGACGTGTACTTTAGTTTTTGAAATTCCTTGAGCGGTCTTTTTGCTCAACCATTCACTTTTGAGAAGATGATTTGAAGAAAGAAAAACAAAGTGGTAAAAAACGAGGAAAATGGGCTAAAAAGCGAGGGACTTTATTGTGTACACGCGATAATGACATAAATACATCATTTGTGTACATAATGCGTGTTTAATGATGGGTGGTAACAGTACTAGTGCTTTGATTATTTGATGTTAAACAATGGAGTTAAATTATCTCTTAAGATGTTTGCATGGTCAAGAATAAACCGATCGATGATTATGCATGGCGAAATAATAAAAAAAAAAATTCATAATCCATGTGTGTTTATTGGATCAATATAGATCCTTTGTTTAAATGTCCTTTATGTCTGTTAAAATGGAATAAGGCATGAAAGACGAATATTAGATAATAGTATTGGTCCATTACATACGTAACATCATTTTGAATCCATCTGATTTGTCGCTTTATAGTGGTGTGATGACCATATATGGCAATAGTATCAAATGTCATTCAAGACTGATCATTTAAAAGCGGGTTGAAGATTTTTGTTTTATCATTCATAGCAATCGTCGTCCGCTACACTAACAACTACAACGTGTTATTAAGTTATAACGTGTTGGCATTGCGTGTTATACTTACTGTGGTGTATTGTGTGCATACTGCGTGTTGCTCAGGAGAACAGCAGGGGTGGTAGGCTATGAGCCTGATCTTCAGGGTTGCGTCAATCATTAGTGTCTTGCTTAAATAAATCTGCCACTGTAATTACTTTGGGATTTGAATATGGTAAGTGAGTTTCAGGTCTTTTTTTTAAGTTGATGGCTGGCAATAAGATGTAAATTGATAGATTAGTGTATGAATTGTTTGAAATTATCCCAGGATAATACGCGCCAACAGTCACAAGGAAGAAAACACACCTTGCTTACCCTTGATACGCTAGAGTTGCCTGATGTTAGACGGGGGTAGCGACTGTATTTTCGTCAACCTCGCAAAGGGCAATATAACTCGGGCGAAATCGGGTTTAAGTAGTGCTTTGGCACGGCGCAAGGTTGGTCGACGTTCCGTCGTCATGGCGGTTCTCTCCGGACAATCCTAGACTGGTCGATGGTCACATACAACATAATACACATCATAACGTCATAGATACTTTTGTCCCATTCTCAAGGCAATGACGTCATTATCGCGTGTACACAATAAAGTCCCTCGCTTTTTAGCCCATTTCCCTCGTTTTTTACCACTTTGTTTTCTTCTTCAAATTATCCTCTTAAAAGTGAATGATTGAGAAAAAAGACCGCTCAAGGAATTTCAAAAACTAAAGTACACGTCAAAATGCCTTCTCAAATTTGACGCCCTAATTGGAATTTTAAAAATGGTTTTCAACAAATGCATGCTCAAATGTAATGTTTTAGGGAAAAATTTAGGGTGCGTGGTTTTGGAATCTCCCCTTTTTTAAGCGGAGTTCTGTCCTGTCATTCCCCCGTTGACACCATTTCCTCCCATTAAAAACGTAGTTTTGTCCGATTATTCCCATGGTGAAGCCCCGTAGACCCCCGTATTTCACATTAAAGCGCAGTTCTGTCCTGTCATTCCCCGCTGACGCCCTGCTTCTTCTTCTCTTCCTCTTGCTCCTTCTCCTTCTTCTTGCTCCTCTTCTTGCTCCTCTTCTTGCTCCTCCTCCTCCTCTTGCTCCTCCTTCTTCTTCTTCTTCTTCTTCTTCTTCTTCTTCTTCTTCTTCTTCTTCTTCTTCTTCTTCTTCTTCTTCTTCTTCTTTTTTCTTCTTCTTCTTCTTCTTCTTCTTCTTCTTCTTCTTCTTCTTCTTCTTCTTCTTCTTCTTCTTCTTCTTCTTCTTCTTCTTTTCTTCTTCTTCTTCTTCTTCTTCTTCTTCTTCTTCTTCTTCTTCTTCTTTCTTCTTCTTCTTCTTCTGCTGCTGCTTCTTCTTCTTCTTCTTCTTCTTTCTTCTTCTTCTTCTTCTTCTTCTTCTTCTTCTTCTTCTTCTTCTTCTTCTTCTTCTTCTTCTTCTTCTTCTTCTTCTTCTTCTTCTTCTTCTTCTTCTTCTTCTTCTTCTTCTTCCTCCTCTTTCTCCTCCTCTTCTTCCTCCTCCTCCTCTTCCTCCTCCTCTCTTGCTTTTCTTCATTTTTCTTTTCAGAAAGTGCATGCTCAAATTTGTGTCCGATAATTCCCACGAAAAAGCCCCCGTCGACCCCCGTAGACCGCATTAAAGTGCAGTTCTGTCCTGTCATTCTCCCCGTTAGACGCCATTTTTTCGTTTAAAACGTAGTTTTGTTCGATTATTTCCACAATGAAGCCCCCGTTGACCCCGTATTTCGCATTAAATGCAGTTATGTCCAAATAGTTCCACAATGAAGCCCCCGTAGACCCCGTATTTCACATTAAAGCGCAGTTCTGTCCTGTCATTCTTCCGCTGACGCCCTGCTTCTTCTTCTCTTCCTCTTGCTCCTTCTCCTTCTTCTTGCTCCTCTTCTTGCTCCTCCTCCTCCTCTTGCTCCTCCTTCTTCTTCTTCTTCTTCTTCTTCTTCTTCTTCTTCTTCTTCTTCTTCTTCTTCTTCTTCTTCTTCTTCTTCTTCTTCTTCTTCTTCTTCTTCTTTTCTTCTTCTTCTTCTTCTTCTTCTTCTTCTTCTTCTTCTTCTTCTTCTTCTTCTTCTTTTCTTCTTCTTCTTCTTCTTCTTCTTCTTCTTCTTCTTCTTCTTCTTCTTCTTCTTCTTCTTCTTCTTCTTCTTCTTCTTCTTCTTCTTCTTCTTCTTCTTCTTCTTCTTCTTCTTCTTCTTCTTCTTCTTCTTCTTCTTCTTCTTCTTCTTCTTCTTCTTCTTCTTCTTCTTCTTCTTCTTCTTCTTCTTCTTCTTCTTCTTCTTCTTCTTCTTCTTCTTCTTCTTCTTCTTCTTCTGCTGCTGCTGCTGCTGCTTCTTCTTCTTCTTCTTCTTCTTCTTCTTCTTCTTCTTCTTCTTCTTCTTCTTCTTCTTCTTCTTCTTTTTTCTTCTTCTTCTTCTTCTTCTTCTTCTTCTTCTTCTTCTTCTTCTTCTTCTTCTTCTTCTTCTTCTTCTTCTTCTTCTTCTTCTTCTTCTTCTTCTTCTTCTTCTTCTTCTTCTTCTTCTTCTTCTCCTTCTCTTGCTCCTCCTCGTCTTCCTCCTCCTCCTCTTGCTCCTCCTTCTTCTTCTTCATTTTTCTTTTCAGAAAGTGCATGCTCAAATTTGTGTCCGATAATTCCCACGAAAAAGCCCCCGTCGACCCCCGTAGACCGTATTAATGTGCAGTTCTGTCCTGTCATTCCCCGTTAGACGCCATTTTTTCGTTTAAAACGTAGTTTTGTTCGATTATTTCCACAATGAAGCCCCCGTAGACCCCCGTATTTCGCATTAAAGTGCAGTTATGTCCAAATAGTTCCACAATGAAGCCCCCCGTAGACCCCCGCATTTCACATTAAAGCGCAGTTCTGTCCTGTCATTCTTCCGTTGACGCCATTTTCTCGTTAAAAACGTAGTTTTGTCTGATTATTCCCACGATGAAGCCCCTGTAGACCCCCGTATTTCACATTAAAGTGCAGTTTTGTCCTGTCATTCCCTGTACGACGCCAGCTTTGTCCTCTCAAATGAAAAACAGTTGAGCGAAAAACTGCCTCAAACGACAGTGTTTCAGAAAAAATTGTTTCTCAAATAAGTGTTTCAGAAAAATTTTTCTCAAATGAGGAGTGTCAGAAAAAAATGTCTTCTCAAATCAGTCACGTTTTCAAAATATCGTCGCTCAAATTTTGCTTCCTGTGCAAAGTCAATGGGTTGTAAAAATAAAACTTCGTTCTCAAATCACACTGTTGAAAAGATATCGCCGCTCAAATCACACCGTTTATTAAAAAAAACGCCGCGCAAATACCTATTTTCAAAAACATGGTCTCAAACATGACAAGTTTTCTGTTTCTGGAATGACGTGACTCGGTAAATTGTGACGATATTATCCCAATATTATCGATAATCGTGATTTATCTATATTATTTGTACAGTTTAAACTCTTTGACAAATCTAATCAACAGACTATCAGGGTGTATTGTTGTGAAATGGGCGACAATGAGTACCATGATACCCCCTTCTCTCTACCTGACACACCCAATCAGAAAAAGCTATACACTTCGTTAAAAGGACTCTGCAAAACAATCGAGACTATCCTGTGACGGCAATCCAATGACCCTCGTGTCATTCTCCCGATGACGCCATTTTCTCGTTAAAACGTAGTTTTGTCCAAATATTCCCACGATGAAGCCCCGCGTAGACCCCCGTATTTCGCATTAAAGCGCAGTTCTGTCCTGTCATTCCCCCCGTTGACGCCATTTTTTCCGTTAAAAACGCACTTTCGTCCGATTAGTCCCACGATGAAGCCCCGTAGACCCCGTATTTCGCACTAAAGTGCAGTTCTGTCCTGTCATTCCTCCCCCTTGTTGACGCCATTTCCCCGTTAAAAACGTAGTTTTGTCCGAATATTTCCACGATGAAGCCCCCGTAGACCCCCGTATTTTGCATTAAAGTGCAGTTCTGTCCAAATAGTTTCACAATGAAGCCCCCCGTAGACACCCGTATTTCACATTAAAGCGCAGTTTTGTCCTGTCATTCTCCCGTTGACGCCATTTTTCTCGTTAAAAACGTAGTTTTGTCCGATTATTCCCACGATGAAGCCCCCGTAGATCCCCGTATTTCGCATTAAAGTGCAGTTCTGTCCTGTCATTTTCCATTAGACGCCAGCTTTATCCTCTCAAATGAAAAACAGTTAAGCGAAAAACTGCCTCAAATGACAGTGTTTCAGAAAAAATTGTTTCTCAAGTGAGTGTTTCAGAAAAAATTGTTTCTCAAATGAGGAGTGTCAGAAAAAAATGTCTTCTCAAATCAGTCACGTTTTCAAAATATCTTCGCTCAAATTTTGCTCCCTGTGCAAAGTCAATGGGTTGTGAAAATAAAATTTCGTTCTCAAATCACACTGTTAAAAAAATATCGCCACTCAAATCACACCGTTTAAAAAATGTCGCCGCTCAAATCTTACCTATTTTCAAAAACATGGTCTCAAACATGACAAGTTTCCTGTTTCTCGAATGACGTGACTCGGTAAATTGTGACGGTATTATCCCAATATTATCAATAATCGTGATTTATCTATATCATTTGTACAGTTTAAACTCTTTGACAAATCTAATCAACAGACCATCAGAGTGTAATGTTGTGAAATGGGCGACAATGAGTACCATGATTCCCCCACCTGACACACCAAGTCAGGAAAAGCTATACACTACGTTAAAAGGACTCTGCGGAACAATAAAGACTATCTTGTGACGGCAATCCAATGACCCAGAGGGAAAAGCTCAGGGGCCGCTATACAGGTAGTAACCAATCCGAAGCTCCGTCGTCGAGACTATCTTGTGACGCCATCCAATAACCCAGAGGAAAAAAGCCCAGGGGCCGCTATACAGGTAGTGACCAATCCAAAGTTAGCATTAAGTATATGCAAATGAATAAAAATCTCAGAGGCCGCTATACAGATCCCAACCATTCCGATGACCAAGAGGGAAAATCCCAGGGGCCGCTATACTGACCTGGACCAATCCGATGACCCAGAGGAAAAAAATTCAGAGGTCACTATATAGGCCCCAACCAATCCGATGACCCAGAGTGAAAAATCTCAGAGGTCACTATACAGGCCCGGAGAGGTCACTATACAGGCCCGTCCGGGCCTGTATAGTGGCCTCTTACTACTATCGGATTTCCCTTTTGATTTACCTTGAGTTTATCTATACATATTCATCTTTTTCTACATTACCATACCGATATCATTTGTTGTAAAATCTAAACAGCTTAAGACTAATAGCCAAATTAGATATTTTACGTGAAATCGGTTAAAGTAAGTTTCCATATAACTTTCCTATCAAATCAAAAACGAACAAGGATAAAGATTCGAGACCTTTTTTACCTTTCTAAAATGGTCAAAGCCAATAAACTTATAAATAAACCTTATATTACACTCTTGCATTTATCATTTAACTTTCTTTTTTCTATAAGAATCAACAAGATACACATAACTTAATTATCTATGTGCAGTAAATATTTAGCACAAGACACTGCATAATACTTAATAAAACTACCTTACAATTGAAAAAATAACATAACCAATAGCAAGAAAAGCATAAGCAAAAGCCATACCATCAATATGTATTTTTTTTTTTTTGCTCGCCCATAGTCAAGTTTTTGTGAATGCAATACGAACAAATAGTCATAGTTTACCGACTGGGTTCCACAGTTGCAGGCCGTGCTACAAAGTCAAAACAATAATCATACAAGCACTAAATGAACGAGGAACGAGCGCGGACAAGGGGAGCCAAAAGCCACACGAATAAAGAAATCTGACAACAGCCAGGGGACACACAAGTAAAACGTGAACACAAAGGAGTCGTTTCAGAGCAATAATTCAACACTTTCAGTGATGATTTACATACAGAACGGGGTTGATGTTGTCTCATTTTGCGAACCCCAAGATATTGGCGCATAGACTACTAATTGCTAATCTAATCAATAATTGCTGAGGAAGTGGTGTTATAGGTATGAAGCACAATAAGCATCAGGATGTCAAGCAACTTTTTAAAAACCAGATTCCCTCTGTAATTGTTGATAGCCTACTAGTAGATAACAAAATCAGTCAGATTTGTATAAACATCAGATCTATAGTTATATTGGGAAAATAATTTGCAAAAGGGCTAATGCAGTTCATCTGATATTAGGCCTATCTGATATTTGACTACCTTTTCCTGTTTGGCAGAGGCTCATCACTTATTTCTGCCTCCCTTGGTTGACTGGCAGTTACATTACCTTATAATGCCCCAATTTCTACTTGCAACAACATTGGTTTAGCATGTGATGTCGAAACTGCTCCATTGTTGGGTTGTCACGGGAACTTCTGGCTCCAAGCCAGATCTCTAATTGTTTACCAAAGATCTCTTCAATGGGTTCCTGGTTGAACTTGTCGCTTGGCACGTATGTCTTACCTTCTATTTGTAGCAATTCTTTTGTAATTTCAACAAATGAGTTCACTATGAAAGAAAAAGAGACAGCAACTGTTGTTACTTGGGTTTCTAATACTGATTTCTTCAATAAACCTCAGTATATGAAACCTGTGACATTGATGTAAAAAAAAACAACAAGGTTTTTCTTCTATTTACTTATTTACTTATTTATTTCATATTTTATTATCATTATTATTATTAATAATATCATTATTATTATTATCATTCATTTTTTGGGGAGGGGAGAGGGAGGTTGGAGGGGGGTAGAAGAAGGAGGAAGAAAGAATGGGATATTCTCAAATTTGAATGATTTTTGATTTTTCTTGATTTTCATACAACTCAACATTGTTAATGATGGAAAAGGTCCAAGTTAGTAAACTACTTGTGATCCAAAGAAGGTCGAAGGAGCAATCAGATGTTGAATAGAACACAACATGGTAGAGTGTGGTTCAGTCTATATCACACACAGAGCCTTTTCTATGACACACTCTAAAACTGAGGTATTATGCTTATCAAAGGTGTCCAAACAGCAGAAGGCATCCAAACAGCAGAAGACATCCAAACAGCAGAAGGGATCAAAACAGCATCAGATATCCAAACAGCAGAAGGCATCTAAACAGCAGAAGGCATCTAAACAGCAGAAGGCATCCAAACAACAGAAAGCATCCAAACAGCAGAAGGCATCCATAGGCATTCATTTTTTGAAACAAAATAAGCTTTAACACATCTGTTACGTGAAATCCTTCTGAGGTGACACGGCTTATGTACTTCTGCTTCCCCTTCTTACTGATATCCACAGCTCCTGATCTCTGCTTGCAAATCTGACAAAAAGCTGAGGAACTCCTTCACCAACCACTAAAATTAAAACAAAAGGGAGTCATATATCAAAATATGTCATTTTAAATGCTACAGAAAGTGTTTATAACAAGTGCCAGTAGAAGTAAGTATTGGCTACACATATTAAAATCTATTATCAGTCTAAATCAAACCCTGTAAGGATAGCACAGAAAATGCTTTCTAGCACTGAATTTTTTTACCTGGATACCTTCTGAGACACAGCACCTTATTAGTTTCAAGAAAATGCATTTAAATTAAAGACTTCCAGGAAATGAAAATCCCTTTTTAAGAAAAATATCAATTGTCCAAATAATGATATGCCACTAATCCTACAAAAGAGTGTTAATACACTCAAGGGGTGATCTTTAAATCCCCCATGCTGCAACCAACAAATGTCCTGAAAGCTGATGATTGGATATCATTTTAGTAAACATACACATGAAAGTGAATATAAAGCTATAAAAAAAACAATTGCTTACCTCAAGCCTTCCAGATCATGCTCTTTAAATTTTGTTCCGCAGAAATGACGAAGAGACCTCAAAACGAGATGATACATTTTAATCTGAAATAAAGAAAATAATGAGGCAAAATACTGAATGATTTATTATCTTTAATGTACAAATTCTGTGCTCACAGAGTGGTAAGAGATTAGTAATGGCCAGAAACTTAGCCTATTTATCACATGATTTACTAAAATGATAACTACTGCAATATTTTTTGTACAAATGATTACACAGATCAAATAATCACAAACGATTATAGAGTATCTCTGAGCAAATGCTGTACATACATGTACATGAAAATTGATAACTTGTAAAGTTCTTCAGTTAAAATGCATTGCTAACTTACAGTAATAACAGTTAATATTGACAATTTAAACACAATAAGATGGCCAGGGATTCAAATGCACAAGTTCACACAAGAGAGCCTTTCTTTGAATGATAAATCTGAAATGCGACAGCATTTTCATAAATGCTTTTTGTTCATACAACCTTTTTTCCAATTCACCGCTATTTTCCCACTTTTTTGTAAATATAATTAAGACCCACTTGATCAAATTGAAACAAATCATCCTGGTGGGAAAAATTGGGAGGAACATTAGAAACAGGTTCTCTCGAAAAATAATCAGACTCATGAACTTCCGTGGTGAATGATGTAATCTTATCAATTATTAAAGAATCTTTTGTATAACCTTATGGCTCCCATGCAGTATCCCCGGCTACAGTAGCATTAAAGTCGCATGGTCCAGCATTGTACTAACTTTAATAAAAGAACGATGCATATTCATGTTGGAAGAACTTATTATGTATGTCGAAAGTATGCCATATCCCTGCCGGCTGGGCAGCAAAATTGCAAGGCCGCCAGCTGTACTAAGCTAGCCCAACTATAAAATGATGCATATTTTTTTTATGTATTATAATGGAGCATGACACAAAAATTACAGCCTGAAAATATTTAACTATGCCTGGCTGCCCAAAATCAAACGGGCCAAAATGATATTGTGGTAAGGTCGTTGAAGCCCGGAAGGAGCAAATGTGGCGGAGGCATCATAACTTTTTCCCGCTCACAAGAACTCAATAACTTGATTATCACTCGTGACACAGCAATATACCTTGCCAATTTTTATCATTAATCTAGTTTAATCCAATAAACCCTTCACCTTCAGGCAGATACCCAGGTCCTCCATAACGTTACATAGTTTATAAATAATTGAACTGACCTATTTTCGCGCCTAATTGTAAACGTATTAATTTTGGCAGTAATCTTGATTCAAAGCAAGAGATAATGAAAATGCCGCAATGTAGTGCTTAATTTGAAATTACTTCCTTTTGGTCACCATCACAGTATCTTGTGGAGTTTTAATAATAGATGCACAATAGTGATTAAATTGAAAGTGCTTCCTGTTGGTCACATTCAGTTTCCTCGCAAACTTAGAGAGCGAAGATGTTGTATAGGAAACGATCTGAATAAACGCTTGTCAATGTTTAGTGACAGAAACCTAAGTAAATGTTCATCCTATTGTGTTCATCATTGTTGGTATTAAACTTTTTTGGCGTAAATTAAGTGAGAAATTTTGACCTCAATAATATCATGGCTTGGAGTCAACTTGATTTGTATTTTGCAGATATTCACAAATCGGAGATGGCAATTATTTTTTCAAGAGGGATTTCCTCCAAAAATTTTAATCAGACTTTAAATACAAAATTACATAATGTAAAAGTGTTGGACGATCCTAGATATGAAATTTCTAAAAGTCCTAAAATACCCAATAAACTGTTTACCAGTCACCATGTGCCATGCAAATGTTACTGTTATTCTTATTACTTAGAATGTTTATTGGCGTGGTGGGCACGATATAAATCTTAATTCCCAATATATGTCCATTTTTGTTGTTGTAGAGATATGAGTTTTATTTCTTCTTTTCTCCAGCAAATTCTTCCAGATAGGTACAGATTAGACATGTTTTGCGCAATATATGAGGATGGTATTAGTAATCCACACGGCAATTTGTTTATTGACTTGAAACCGGGCACTCCTAATAGTTTGAAGTTTCGCACTGTTTTTGAAGTGGGAGAACAACAGATTTGTATCTTGTGAAAATATATTGTGTAATATTTTTTTTTAAAGTCTGAAATTGTACATTTAGTCTGGTGGTTTGTTCGTTGGCTGATAAACTACCTAATGTGACTAAGCATGCCGAAGTTTTGACGGCATTGTGTACTCTTAATTCATCTCCCAGATATAGTTGTCATGTGTGTACGAATGGTAATACTGATTTGTTTAAAGTAATTTGCGAGATTGCAGGAAATATATCTGGAGGTAACGTCAAGTTGTCTCCCTAATTAGAACAAAAGCGTGTACGTCCTTATTTCAATCTTTTAAAAGTGTTAGGAACTTCAATAATTCCCACACAAGTGCGCAGACAAGTATTCTTGTCAAAAGCCTTTAAACTTAAGACGCGAAGAGGAGGTAAGATACATTTTCAAAGTGCGGTGTTGCCCGTGTTGAAAAAAGTGGCACAGACTTTGGAGCCGTTTGTGGGTTTGCCTGTATTTCTGTTCGAAAAGGAGTCGTATTGTACCCAAATCAATAAAGCAACACAGAGAAGAACAGCTAGGAGATCCAGAACACGCAGAAAATGAAGAAAGCAGTAGTTATTCCATTTGACCAATACCAATCCCTAATTTCCTCACCCATGCAATATGCCATCCATCCCCGACATCGGTGAAGCAAAAAAAGAACATATCCACAATCAGATGAAAGGCAGTCTTTTCTTCCATAAATGAGAAGGCTGCATTAGAAACTGTG
>JAIGNY010000144.1:70000-82500 GCA_020152595.1 Chiridota heheva
ATATATATATATATATATATATATATATATATATATATATATATATATATATTAACTTTCCAAAATGTCGCTTTATGATGTCAAAGCTTTCACGTGTAAGGCTTAGCAGACCTTAAATACATGTTTTTTCTTTTAAAGTTGATATCCAAAATGTCGCTCTATGTTGTCAAAGCTTTATCGTGTAAGGATGAGTAAATTATAATTCCATATCTTTTTCTTTTTAAAGTTGATACCCACAATGAACATTAAGGTTAATCCGCCTTTCCCCAGAGTTTCATTCTGGTTATATTTCAGCAGTATTGTCCCTACAAGGGTGCATGTTCAAATGTAATTGGCTATCTCGATACTTTTTCGAGTGACTCTAACATTTTTGGTTTCATGTAGCAAAAATGTATATTATTTCGTTGAGCACAAAATTTCGGCCACTGCTGCTTTCCAAAGAAAGTATAAAAAAAAGAAGAAGAACATTCATTAAAATAAATCAATGTAAAATAAGAGACTTTGTAGAGAAAATTAATTGTGCATGTTAGAATAAATCGAAGTATCCTACTTTGGAGGGTATTTGGAACAAACGCTCTATACCCAGAAAATACGATGATAGATGAGTGTTTAGTCGGATACTAATGCTGTATCCCACAATAATAATGCACAACTGACTGAAGATAATGGTATGTTTTGAATTAAAAGACATTAACTTCACAGATATATTTTTGTCAATTTAATTTTGTACAAACTGAATAGAAAAGGCAAAACGTATATCATAATATCTAACACTCGAATGTATCCCAAATTATCTGCCAAGCATTGAGGCAGAGGAATATAATCATATCTCAGGAGCTAAATTGGGCTCACAATTTTTTGCCAAAGCCTTGTAATGGCTACTCTGTGTTTTTATAGTTGGTTGGATGAAAGAAAGTGACTGAAAATGAAATAAAGTACTGGAAAGACATAATTGTTTTTAAGGTCAGTCGACAAGCTGAAACCTCATTGCAGCTTACGAGATATTTAAGTTTAGCACATATATTGATATACAAAATATTGTAAACATACACATTGAACTTATGTTCGGCCTTGTACAGCCAATATTGAACTATTTAAGTTACGCCAAATTGAGATGTACATCCTTTGTTACGCCCTACACGGCATTTCCAAGTTAACAAGCTATTGTTACTTCTGGTCTTGCATAACCGACATTTCTCGATTTGATACTTTGCTATGCGAGGAACAAACGATTTTCGTCATTTAAGTCATGCATACGTAACAGTCTAATGTGTCTGTTACTTCATGATATATCTTATTTTGCATAAATGCAAAATATGATTCAAAATTTCGAATGCATATAGACGAATTGCAGAGTTTCTTTATGCGATATATCACAGTTTTAAGATCTGCCAAAATATTGTAGAATAACATAGGTCAATAACAGGGGCACAGGTGTGTCAATACCCAGATCCCATAGAGGACGTGGTTGAGGTTTTCCTGTTGAAAGACATTTTTCCTAATGGGAAGTTGGTAATTGGCCTACATTGCAGCCTCGTTTTCAGTCCAGTTCGTACCCCCGATCGGGAGAACAGTTTTGTTCTCCCGATCGGGGGATCCTTTACAGAAGTATCCCACAGTGCATCTATCCAAATTCAAAGTTTGTATGAGAATAGCGTAAGATTCAGATACATTTCGAGCGCGGGGAACTCAACCACTGCGAAGGTTTCAATTTTTCTTAACGATTTAAAATAATGGTATATGATTTATCTTTTCACCGTGCGCTTTTAAAATTCACCTTTGCTGTTTTCGAGATATTTAAAAAAAGTGATAAATCTTATTACGTGTTATTGTTAGGCAATCGCGCTTTAGCAAGGTTTTCTGAAATTATGAGAAATAACTTGGGAATTTGGAAAATTATTTAGCAATAACTGCGTGATAGTAACGACGTTTGTTTTACTTTCGCAAAGTTGAACATGAACAAAGCACAATTTGTTACAAACCTTCAATGAAAGTGCTGATAAGCGTCTATGACTAAAACTTCGCAATAAAAATGGCGGCTTCCATATATCACTGTACGCTCAATGCGCTTGCTTGATTCTCCCGATCGGGGGACATATTGAGTCCCACGATCGGTGGTACGAACTGAACTGGTTTTAACAGTTTAAAGTCAGTCGTCGAGAGCGGCGAAGTAAACATGAATAATACATGAATAAGTACATGAGGCTCCAGTGATAAGTCACGGTTTATTTTCAGATTATATTAAAGATGCGATAATAGTTTGCATATATCTGTATATCTTACCAAGAACGAACTGCTAATTGAGTTTAAAGCAGGCTGCCATAAAATTGAACCTCAAGAAGATTTTTGGGAGAAATGCTCCCAAGAAACTAGACTCACTCAGGTATGCAGGTAAATGATACTGCGATCGTTAGATTATACTAATAAGGGCGTATCAGAAATAACTTCCCGTGTGCTATGTCAGTATGTGGCATAAGTTTCGTCCTGTTCGGGAGTAAAAACTCCCTATAGAACTTCAACTCAGGTAAATGATACTGAAATTGTTAGTTAATTCTAAAAGGGGTTATCAGAAATTATTGTGCCGTAAAACTCACAAGAACTTGAACTCAGCCTGAGGTGAATGATAGTGAGAATGTAAGATCATAACTTTAAAATGGCTTATGAGAGAACATGAAGAGGTAACAAGAATTTCATCCTGAACATAGTTCTCGTCCTTGAACATAGTTTCGGGGAAATGATTTCATAAGAAGCGCAAGTAAATTATACTGTGTTTGTTTAGTTTAAATGAAGGGTGCAGTTTATTTACATAAAAAAAAAACGTTGTCACGTCTAAAGAAGGCATTCAAAATGATCTTCAATCAAAAAGATTTTGATGAGATCTGTAATGGCATCAGTGTCACTTCACACGAAACAATCAAATTTGATCAAATTTGATCGAACGAAACAATCAAATTTGATCAAGCCAAATGCGAGTTAGTCATTGTAGCTGTAGCTATACTACAAAAGGCACAGAAGCTCTTGTTCGCAAAGAAAATGCTTTCTTCCAATCCATGCTTACCAGCTTACTAAATGGTATAACGCAAGAAACAAATTTGTTTTTCAGTTAATGCAAAGTTATCTAAGCCGGTAACACATAATCATCCTTATAATATGAACATTAGGATTGTGAAGGTCACATATGGCGTACACGTAACAAGTTTAAGACTTTATGATGCATGCAAGCAAGTTCCGAAACTGCAGAAAGTTGTATTTCTTGTACATAAATATGATAGATTTGCAGGCCAAAGGGCCTATGACAATCCGATAAAAACCGAGAAAATGAATATGGATAAGTCTAGATAACTATTTCCAAGCTGTTATTTTCAACAGGTTAAAGAAGCCAATAAGTTTTAAAGACAAGACGGGTTTAAAAGTTGCCTCTTTTTGGATGGGATAGTCAGAAATATGTACAGTATGATTCATTAACAATGATAGAGAAGCTTGCATACGCAATTGCTCCAATAGCTGCAAAAATAAACATGAATACACCGAGGTGGTTCTGGGTAGAATGGTCTTTCAGTAATTTCAAGTCTCTGGCAAACATTATTTTGCATAAATACTTCATGCAGTCATGTAAGCCCGGGTCATTGATCAGTTGATGCTTAATTCGAAAGCGGGTAATATTATCGAGAATATGCATGTTCGCACCGCGAGTCTATGCTGGAAAGGAAAGTGAATTAATTAATTGATCTTCAGCAAAACTATTGGAAAACATTTTCCTCGAATTTTGGATAAACAGGTTGTGCAATGTTGGTAATGAACAGATGAATGTCAGAATCAAAGGTATATTACATGCCGTGATGTTGTTTCATATTTCATGGAGTTCTTATTTACTTTCTCAATTTAATTTCAATTGGAAAATGTCTAGACAAAATAATAAGAGCGTGGAGGGGTTTGTGACTTTCCCCTTTTTTGTCAATTCATTGTTTAATGATTGTCGTCATATGCATGATCAAATTATTTGACCAATTCTTATCAGGAGTTTGATACTCGAATAATTCTTTTAACTACTTTGCCATACAATCCAAAGAATGTTCCTAAGTTTTCATAACAGTTTTAACGTATTATCATGTTGTGTACCATGGGCATGCCCTCGTGCCACGACCGAAGTTAGCAAACTCAGCCGGTAGCTTATCTGTTCTCTGCATATCAGCAGTAAATCATACAACATGTACAAGGAACACACACGGTATTACACCCTGTTTACCTATTTACCTGTGTGGCCACCCTTAGCGGGGATGACTTAAGAAAGGAGGTTTAAAAACCCTAAAAGATCCTATTCTTCATTAATCCCGACTTGAATAGATTGAGTGGAGGTGCATTCACAACTGCTTGTGGTAGTGCGTTCCAAGTTTTCTAAATTCTACAAAAGTATGAGTATTTTCTCACATCCAATCTAACATTACCAGGTCTAATTTTCATACTATTGCCTCTGGTATTTGAATTCTTATTAAACTCTCTAATTCCTGTGATATCTATATTTATTTTCCCTTGTATAATGTTATATAATGTAATTAAGTTTTGCCGTAAATGTCTTTTCTCCACCCGTAACGATGCATGGTTTGCTCTACCATGGTTGACAGGTCAAATCATATCAAAATCTAATAAACATTTTTTTGATTATTGTGTCGAATTAAGATTTACGAACCGTGTGTTTGATTTATAATAGGCACGAAACACCAAGGTTTAAAGATATACATTAAAAACACATGTTATCTTATAATGACTTGAATATATGACCCCATACATTTATAAAAATCAGTTTGTCTTTGACTGTTTGAGGAGTTAAAGGCTTCTATATCTGCAATTTCTTCACAAATGTTCGAAACACTTAACTTATTGAATACAGTTTAGGTGTAGACCGCAAAAGTTATTTCCATTTTATATTCAAGAGAACATTCAACCTTAACAAAACAGGGAAATACCATCTCTCTAAACAGAGTTATTCATTTAGTCATAAACATGTTTTTCAACAAAGTAAGTAGGAGTTAAAGACACCTGTACTTTTTATGCTATTTTTAAGTCTGGAAGCATCTTTGTTTTACAAACCAAATCAAACCTAGCACAAAGTGTATGTTTGTTTGGGTACCTCGTATGACTGCAACTGGTCGCTTTATAGTCTCACGGAATTCCTGAGTATTTATGCAAATAAGGAGGTAGAATTAACAATTAAACGAAACTTCAAATTAGATTTAAGTTAAAGTTTGATTATAATTCTGCCGACTTATTTGCATATACGAGGGGATTACGTGCCCAACTATCCCACCCGCTGGTCTTTGTCCAATACAGTCATAAGCATTGAAGAATGAGCAACTAGTCCTCAACACTATTTCACGTACCTTGAACTTGAATTTCATTTTAAGTTTCGTTTAATTGTTAAATTATCACTAAAAGCATTTAGGGGTAATAGGAAGAATTTTCTGAACTAAAGTTTTTCTGAATTTTTTGAATAGAAGTTTCCTGAATTGCTGTACATTATACGCATTGCGCTCTCTTAAGTTTGGGTTCAATCATATGTGTTATGTAATATCCTTACGTAGTCTGGTGGTTATCCACCAGCCTTGATGCGGTACGATCGATCGTGGGTTCGATTCCCTTTTGCCACTCTATTACTCTCAACGCTAGGTAGGCTCATCATAAAACCATGAACAAGGTTAAACCACATGAAGATTCGGCACATCTCCGATCAAAGATCCGGCACATCTCCGATCAAAGATCCGGCACATCTCCGATCAAAGATCCGGCACATCTCCGATCAAAGATCCGGCACATCTCCGATCAAAGAACCGATCACGCCTTGGACTGTTGGATGTCATAGTGTTTCCTCTCCTAATCCAACAATCTTGGACAAAACTGTTGAAACATTTCAGGCCACAAAAAGCTAAATAATTAGTGTTGTCATTATTTTCTACTTCCGATTTTCAATTTCTCAATTCCTTTCCCTTTTTTTTATGGTTTTAGGCAAACGGTTAACAATAGTCAAGAATGACTGGGGTGGGGAGGGAGGGGAGGGCTAAGATACGAGGCCCGTAGGTAGGGAACACTGAGAATGCTGAGGAAATTATGTAAATGTCTTAAGAATAAAAATACAAACTAAAAATAACAGATAGAATATGATAAACCACTTAGAAAAAATGCCATCATTTATGATGAAGGCCTATGAATGTTGAATAATAAAGAATAGAAAAGATCTTCATTATTTTCACGAAGTGTTCCAACAATTTTTGTACAATATTGTAGCTATAGTTTCGAGTGTTGAGAGGGAAATCAGGCTGGGTGCGGCGCTCGCCGGGCAGAAGGGTCCGATGTCGTGAATCTGCCCACAGTCAGGTGTTTAGTATGAGTTTGAGGGTCTGCCGCATGGAACCTTAGATTTCTTGCAAATATTTACCTTAATACTTTTGCTCATTCGGCAGATAGGTGAGGATATCAAACTGTAGAAGTATAACTTATTTTAGATAATTTTCTAATAAGTTCGCCGGCTCCTATCTTAGCACCGCCGCTCCCCCCCTCCCCCAAATGTACCTGAGTATATTTACGAGGAACCAAAAGATAAAATGATCATAAATAAATAACCACATGGAAAAAATCTGCAAAAACACATGCTTGACAATGGTGAAAACTGTATAAATTAAACTTAAATTTTTTGTTTGTTTTTGCTTTTCATAAATTATTGAGATATAAGGGGCCCCCAAATGTTAATTGCGCGATGCTCTCAGCGACCCTGCCCCTAAGATCAATTTCCATGAAGGAACTTTGAGTCCCAACTCTCCTTTCAAAGGTAATACCTAAATGATAAAGCTGTCAAATTATAGTCATTGATTATCATATCATAAACCATTTTTTTCCTCTTCTCAGTTGGAGCAGTTTGTTACACGTGGCAAGCTGTGTCGAAAGAAACAAATCAACTCGTATGGGTCATTCAGAAGAATGATACAAAAACTGATTCCATCATATTCTTGGGAGGAATCAGTCTAAGATACATGCAAGAAGACACAGTTATTTTCCAGAATCCTCTAAACACATTTATTGCAGCAGTTAAACCTATGGCAGTCACGCAAGGTAAGTGATTAACTTAATACATCAGGCAGTCTGGCACAGTCAGGGCGTAACTTGACTTTGAGGCCAGAGGGAGTAAATCAAATTTGTCCGACGAAAATTTGCATTTTCCCGACTTGTTAAAAAGATACATGTGTCTATATACAATCACACAATATAGAACAGTTGGGGACAGATCACCCTCCCCTCCCATTAATGCGGTTAAATGAAGTGTCAAACGTTGTACTGCCGAACATCGTGTGACTGCTTATTGACCCATGGCGAGGTCTATATATAGGGCGAATACTTGGTTGGGGTCCAGGGGAAGAAGCCCACAGAAGCTCCGAAAATTTCTTGTTTTTGATGCTCCAAAATGGCAGACAGTTCGGCAATTTGAGCCCCGGAAGCTCTGAGGATTCTTAATTATGATGCCCCACAATGGTTTAAAATCAACAATTTCTAAAATGTAAGTGATGAAAATAAGACAATTTTAGATTTTATTGTTAATGTCTACTCGGATAAAAATTACCATTTCGAAACAAGCAGACGAGAAATTTGCCCTGAAAATATAGAAAATTTAGTCAATATTGTGGACTCATGGGCGAAGCCTTGAAAGGGGCCACCAAACACCGGAAGGTCTGAAGATTTTTTGCCTTCGATGTCCAAAAAATGATTTAAAATCAACACAAATTGACAAAGTTCCAAAATGTAAGTGATGAAAAAAACAATTTCAAATTCAAATGTTAAAATCTACTTCGAGAACTGGATAATCACTTGGGTTACCATTTCTAAGCAGGCATAGGCTAGTATGGAAAAATTTCCTCTGAAACTGAGAAAACTCGGGAAAAATTGTGGGGTTCATGGACGAAACCGTGGTCTGAAGATTTCTTGTCTTTGATGCGCCAAAATGGCTGAAAATCAACGAAAAGTTCCCAGATGTTAAATCGTGGGATCCGGGGGCGAAGCAAAAGTAGAAATCCAGGAGAAAAAGTCCCGTTTAAGGGCCCCTTGGGAAGGTGTTCACTGGGCGAAGTTCCCGGAAGCTCTGAAGATTTATTGTGCTTGATGCCCAAATTGTCTAAAAATCAACACAAACTGATAAATTTCGGAAAATCAAGACAAACTGATGAATTTCGAAATTTTCCCTAAAAAAATGAGAAAATTCGGGAAAATTGTGCGACTTAAGGGTGAAGTCTTGGTCTAATTTTGTTTTGCCCCACAGTGGCTTAAAATCAACACAAACAATCGAAATTGAATTGATGAAAAGAAGAAGAAAAACAATTATAATGTTAAGATATACTCAGATAAGCATTTGGGTTACCATTAAAACACTGCCAGGCAGAGGAGTAATTTCCCCTAAAAGATTCGTCCACAATATTGTTGGGTTCATGGATGCAGTTCCAATGGGCGAATACCCTGAAAGATTTGTAGTTTTCGATGCCCAAAAATTGAAAAATGACTCTTGACTTTAAACGTGTGTGGGCGTCTCTTGCAGTTGCCCAAACCCGAGCCCAATCAGCATCATGCCAAGTCGAGTGGAGACGACTCTGATTCTTCGATGACTTTAAAGCCTCATATTTATAATATTGTCCGCTCTTCCTCATTTCATTTGAGGAACATTGGCAGGTTACGTAAATACTATCAGCGCAAGTGAACAGTTACTCCATGCCTTTGTGACCTTACACCTTGACAATGGAAATGCCATGTTGTACGGACTACCCAAGACAAGTATCATTCCACTTAAAATATTACAGAACACAGCTGCTCGAATTTGAAGTCTTTCAATGAAGTCTTGCCACATCACCCCGATTTTGAAGGAACTTCACTGGCTTCCCGTTACTTATAGAAATACTTTTAAACTTGTGTTTTTTGTCTATAATTCTCTAAACAATTGTGCTCCTACTTATCTTAATAATCTTCTTGTCAGGTATAATCT
Source organism: Chiridota heheva (assembly GCA_020152595.1). Classification (NCBI taxonomy): domain Eukaryota; kingdom Metazoa; phylum Echinodermata; class Holothuroidea; order Apodida; family Chiridotidae; genus Chiridota; species Chiridota heheva. The sequence goes on from JAIGNY010000144.1 coordinate 79,014, forward strand.
AATTCGTAATCTTCGTTCTCGCGATTTGTCCCTTTTCTAAGAAGCAAAAGCTAATCGGGTGTGGGTGGAACGATCATCTTATGCTGTTGCAGCTCCATGTATTTGAAATACATTACCTAATGAATTACGACTTGCCTCAAGTATTATTGTATTTAAAAAGGACCTTAAAACTTATCTGATGACTAAGGCTTTTGATAATCTCCCATTTATTATCATATTTTATATTGTCGTCTTCTTCCTCCTCCCCTCTTCCTCCTCCTTCTCCTCCTCCTCCTCCTCCTCCTCCTCCTCCTCCTCCTCCTCCTCCTCCTCCTCCTCCTCCTCCTCCTCCTCCTCCTCCTCCTCCTCCTCCTCCTCCTCCTCCTCCTCCTCCTCCTCCTCCTCCTCCTCCTCCTCCTCCTCCTCCTCCTCCTCCTCCTCCTCCTCCTCCTCCTCATCATCTCCTCATCATCATCATCATCATCATCATCATCCTCCTCCAGCAGCCTCATCATCATCATCATCATCATCATCCTCATCATCATCATCATCATCATCATCATCATCATCATCATCATCATCATCATCATTATCATCATCAGCATCAGCATCAGCATCAGCATCAGCATCAGCATCCTCATCATCATCATCCTCATCATCATCATCATCATCATCATCATCATCATCATCATCATCATCATCATCATCATCATCAGCAGCATCAGCATCATCATCATCATCATCATCATCATCATCATCATCATCATCATCATCATCATCATCATCATCATCATCATCAGCAGCAGCAGCAGCAGCAGCAGCAGCAGCAGCAGCAACAGCAGCAGCAGCAGCAGCATCATCATCATCATCATCATCATCATCATCATCATCATCATCATCATCAATAGCAGCAGCAGCAGCAACAGCAGCAGCAGCAACAGCAGCAGCAGCAGCAACAGCAGCAGCAGCAGCAACAGCAGCAGCAGCAGCAACAGCAGCAGCAGCAGCAGCAGCAATATTATTATGTGTATATGTGTGTGTGTCTGTGTGGGTGGGGACGGGTATGCACTCGTATCTGGCGGAAACCATGGACATCAGTCTGAATACACACCTTCCAATTGTGGACGCATCGAAAACCGTAAACGTCCACGGTTTCTTTTTTGATTATTCATATTTTCATATTTTAGTATTATAGCTTTTTCTTTAATTAAAAAAAGAAAGAAATCGGACCTTGCACCAGTGACGTAGGACTATTGGTGATTGTAGTCACCCAATGATTTTTTTAGACAAATACACTGAAAAAATGGTAGGGTAGGGGCGTAGGAAAGGTCACCTATGAAGGAGTTGGGGAGAGGAAGGAAAACCTTTTCATCTTATTTCAATTTCGGTCAATTTTCGGGATAGTTTTCCAAAATATTCAATGATTTTACCACATTTTTCACATTTTATCTTAATAAATCCTTAACTTCACTTCCCAAGCAGGAAGAGTGCATGCAACCGGGAAGGTGAAATCCTCTCAGAAGAAGTTTTCTCCCCCCCCCCCCCCTCCCCGCTTTCTAAGCCTCTGGTGGGTGGGGGCGATTCCCCTGATTGCACCGCTTCTGGATGCTATTTTGCCCCTGGTAAATTATTTATCGCTCCGGATCCTTGCCCCCCCCCCCCCCTTTCCTTGATCAGTATGTAACGTTTCCGTTTATATAAGAATTTCATTATTTGAAACTTATATTCCACTTAGCCTATCAATGCAAATGGTTTAATTCATTTCTGCAGTGATGCAATACATGCATGATAGCGCAACATATAAATGGTTTTTGCGTACATTCCTCCAAACATTTCACCGACTGGCCAACGCATGTATCAATAAAACCATCGGACTCAATAAACTCACGGTCTGCATGAAGTCATTAGTCACGTATTGCCGACCGTATGTGGAAATGTACGTGTCAGCAATTTGATGGTAGATCACGTGGGTGCAACCTGCGTAGGTGTCCGGGGAGCAGGTTTTCCTTTTTTTGCAACAACAAAAGGCGAAAATACGACGTTTTTTGTATTACAAGTCTGCAATTTATTCTTTCACACAGAAATCACCTCTCCACTCCTATCTACAAAACTATCATAACCATATTTGAAACTTCCTCCTAATCTTCAAAAATCTTTAAAACCCCAACTCTGCAACTCCTCCTCCTTCCTTAAGTGTTTCTTCTTTTTGTTTTCCTTTTATATTTGTTACCTTACAATTGTGTTACCAGGAGGTCGCAGCTACCGAGGGTAGATGAACAATCATCCGTTTCCAGTAAGAGCGATCATCTGCAAGTCTCACACACTCCCTATGGTTGAGACCCGTTTAATTTTTGATTTCAGTCAGGCAGGTCCTCTGTGGTCTGCTTCGAGCCCGTCTGCCATTCACCTTCCCCGTAATGAGTAGTTTCTGTCTCCCCTTACAACATGCCCAAAATACTTGAATTTCCTTTGAGCTATTAGGTTATTGAAGTTTAAGCAATTTCCCTTTACTTTGAATAAAACATCTTTGTTACTCATATGTGTTGTGTATGGGATTTTAAACATTTTCATATGAAGCCACATTTCGAATGCATCGATCTTTTTCTCGATATGTTGGTTTTATGTCCAGGTATCACTAGAATATAGGAAAGTTGACATAACATAGAATCTCTCTCTATCATCAATCAGGTCACGACCCCTGGTGACCTCATGCACGACTCTTCTCCAATTCTTTTTGTCCTTAGTTAATTCCTTTAAAACTGCTAAACTATTTCCTCTACTGTTTGTAATTTCCTGCATCCAGCGTGTACGCTGCCTTCTTCTCCTCCTCACACCTTCCGTTCTACCGAGCATTAGGTCCCCTCCCATTCCATCATTGCTTCTCATCACATGGCCGAAACATGACAGCTTCTGCTTGATGATCATTGCCTCATGCAAGACCGCCGGCTTTATGGCTGTGATCACCTTATTATTGCGTACTTAATGCGTGCAAGGACTGCGCAAAAGTCTTCTCCAGCACCACAGCTAAAACGCATTCAATCTTCGTTTGTCTTTTGTTTTCAGTGTCCAGCTCTCAGCTCCATATAATACCACTTGGAAAACTAGAACATTAATTAACCTGACTTCTGTGATTTGTGAAATGTCATGGTTTTTCATGACTACAGTCAGCTTGTTCATAGCAGCTCTGCCACAGTCGTTTTTGTAGCTCTGTCTCACTTCCACCCTCCTTGTGTACCGTGGAACCAAAGAAGATGAAGCTTTTTACTACTTCAATGCTTTCTCCATCCAGTGAGAAGTTTTTCAACTCCGTATTGGACATAAACTTTATTTCTTTAGATTCAAGTACAGCCCGTGGTCACTGCTCTCTTTTTAAGTTGTGCCAGAAGTAAGATCTTCTACTACTTTAGCGATCAGTATAGCATCTAGTAAACTGCTTTCTAGTTGTTATTTTCACTGATTTAGATATTAAAATGTCTTTCATGTTTATGAATCTTTGTTTGGTAGTTTG